>CM034149.1:212948892-213548892 GCA_019776745.2 Taxus chinensis
TTAATAACAGTTGTGTACGGTTTGAACTAAATCAATTCATAAATTGTAGAAAGACGAGTGAGGAAATGAAGCCGGACGGAACTAAGGACAGAAGAGGAACCAGAAATGTGAATCGTAGGAGGGAGAGAAACGGCAGGGGGGAAAAGGGGACGAGAAGTTAGACTAAGCACGAAAGGGAAAGGGAAAAGGAGGCATAAAAAGGGTGGGGGGGGAAAGTCGCAGGCGGGAAGGAGTGGGAAAAAGAAAATAGATGTTGAAGTGTTATAAAGAAGTGTGAGCTAATGTGTGATCTCCCGCAGTTTTAGAAGAAACAATATTCATATCTTCATGCTCTAGATGGTTATTTGTTCTTGATCATCTTAGGGTGTTTTTTCATCGCTGCTTGTGGAGTGGGTACCTCTCATTAAATTAGGGTTGGTGTGATTGTAGGTTGTTGTTTATTCTAATAGGGATTGATGCTCCTTATGAAGTTGTTTGCTTCACGAATCTATTGTTTTGTGTACTATAAGTATGTTTTCAATGGATTTTTCTTCCCCATAATGTTTCCCCACTTACATCCTTGTGTCTATGTGTTCTCTCTCATGTGTTATGTTCAGTTGAATGTGTTACACAACTAATAAGTTCTCATTGAATCACATTAATGATGCATTTTCAATGGATGCTAGAAACAAATGGTAAATTAAATAATTAATTTTGTTTTGTACACTAATTCAATCCCAATCCCCCCTCTCCTCCCTGTTCGTTATTCCAACAATGGTTAGACAGTTCCTTTGCGAAGCAACGTTTACTAACTGAATGAGATACTGAGAAGCACAAACAATGGGTAAATCTCAATGTTGAAGCATAACCTGAGGAAGAAGTATGAGAGAGCTGAGTACTAAATTCAGACCTGCAATTCGTATAGTAGGATTATAAATGAACATGGTCAAGATATCAAAATGCTTAGAATCTCAAATTGAGGTGTGTCTAATTCCCCTAAAGGATAAAGAAGATAATTGTTCCATGTTTATTAAAAAGGTTTAAAAATTTGGGATCTGTTTAGAAGATGTTTCCAATAGGTTGAATATGTTATATGACGTTTGAGAAGATTTTTTAAATCTGCTTGATTGTAGATTAGAGAGCCAAAGTGTTATTATGACAAACAATTTCTATTTTAAAAGAGAACAATTTGAATAATGATGGTAATATGGTTCCAAAATATAGAAAGCAAGAAGGTACCAATAGGACTGTGTTTCATTTAAGGGTCTATAACCCTTTTACAACCCCCCCTTTATGCTATCAAGTATTTTATTTCAATGGATATTTCTATTCTTTTATTGTTTTTACCATAGAGATAGGGATTACAAAGGGAAGTTATCAAGGAGTTGATCCATCGTGGAATGGTGAAAACATCTTCAAGGTTCAAATATACTCGTGTTGTGAGTAATGTCCCATATATCCACTGATTATGGTGGGAAAAAAAAAAAATTCTTTAGTGTGTATGAAGATTAAAATTGGCATCACAATTATTAGTGTTCAACGACACACCAAGGTCATATTCAATGCTTTTATTACTAAAACAAATATCCCAAGATGAAAAAAGTATCAAGTATTCAAGAGAAAGGACAAAGGTATTGGAGAAAGATCATCCAAGATTGAATCAGGGCATGATGACATTCAAAGGTGTCTATATCCTAATGACAGGAAAATCTCAAAAAAATATGTCAATGAACACTCAGTCAATTGTCTGGAAGGAAGAAGTCATATTCAGCTTTTTAGTTAGGGGGAGTTGTTGCTTTTTCTGTTGTTTTGTGGGATCCTTGTTCCTCCACTCACTATGAGATTCATATCACATGGGTTTAGTTGTGTTTCCTGCCCAGGGTTACTTAAACACCCTATGGGATCCCTTATTTGACATTTATGAGTATGCCAATGCACTCTGCTATCTTTCTCTATGTGCAATCTTTGTTCTTGTTTTTATAACAAGTTCTTTCGTGAGTGATCATCTCCTCTTGTATTATCTTGGGAGACATTTCTTATAGATGTACGGAGTTGTGGTACATAGTTTTCGATAACCGATTCTCCCACCAAATATTTCAGGTATCAGAGCTGAGGAGGGTAAACGTCAGTTATCATTTTGAGTGGTGATCACTCTTTGGTTTAATAATTTTTTTTACTCGTGTAGTTTTTTTAAATCATTAGTTCTAGAATTGTTTGCTACATTCTTAAAAAAATTGTTCTTTTGGAAAGTTTTGAGCTTTTTGGTTGTGTTTCTTCATGCATGTCAAGATCTCCTTTGATTTTTTCCAGTTTTTTGTAACTACATTTAGCTAGCTACAACGCTAATCTACCTAGATCAACAGCTAAATAAGTTCTTTATTCTATATTGTTTAAATCATTTGAATTAAAACTGGAATAATTTTTATATCTCATCTCTCTTTTGTTCTTTCTCTTCCTATTTTTTCTTGTGGGTTTTGCATGGTGTTTTTTTTGGGCAGAAATTCGTTCAAAAAACTTTGGGTGAATGGCACACCTTTTTGCTTCCTCGCCTCTGCAAACGATCCAAGCTTCTCTTCTCTACCCTACCTCTCTTTTCAAATCGTGCTCATCGAACCTCTACGATTTTTGCCTCATCAGATCTAAACTAGCCATTATCTGAGGTTTACAAAATGCCTGTTAGAGGTATTTTTGCAGTTCCAGTTGTTTCTTTAGGTTGCAGGATTTGGTTTTCTGCCCTGTACGGTTTTTTTGTTGTTTTTTTTTGTGCGGTTTTTTTTAGTTTTTTTGTGGATTTTATATCTTCTTAAGTATGCCAACTGCGGCCCTTGAGCTTATCCTTACCACTCCTACAACCCGTACAACTTCTCTCCCTAAACCAATTTTCCCTGTAGAAGCTTACTTGGTTGGTTACGCTGTATAGGTTTCCTCTACAAATGTGTTTTTGTTGTCTCTCTCTCTGTCTCTACCTCTCTACCCCGACTACCCCTGCTCTTCGTCAATCCGCTAACACCTACTCAAGCTTCGTCCTCTAACAAACAACGACTCACTTCCACTCCTTCCTGGTGCCCAACGATCCACTCCCAACTACTTCTCCCCTCTAATCCTCACTATCACTCACCGATCCCCACACATATATGTTATCACATCTCCTCCCACCACATGATCAGCCCTCTACAAAGCATGTTGACAGTTTCCCTGCCATGACTGCACTCAACGCAACGCGTTTTGTTTGGTAGTTTTATTTATTACATTTCATTTTGGGGGGTTCCTTTTTTAAATCCATGGTTCAGAGTTTTTTAAAAAATCTCTTTTATTAATATATATCAAGAAATTATTCTCAGGTAAATTTAATTTAAATATAGATCTGACGATCTTAAATAGTTTCTTTTTAATAGATCTTAATAGATCTTAAAACTAAATTTTAAATTGTACGTCGGAAATAATTTAATTTTGATTTCATTTACAAATGAAGTATTTAAAAATTACTTAGGATTTAAGTTGTATTAGATATTAATAATTTTTTTTCGTAATAATTAGATTTAAAATTATATTAACTCTATTGTTATTAATACGACTCAAATTTGATTACTCATGTAACGATTAGTATTATTTTAAATCGTTCCTTGATTATCCATTGAATTTTCAGTTAAACCCTAGCTTTAAATTTAGCTAAATGAGGCTTGCAATAACGATAATTTTTGTAGCTTTAGTGTCATTTTTTTCACTAATCGTGTGCTCAGGTGGTGCAATACAACTCTGAGCTCCTATTTTTCTTCCACTGCTTTTCCTGCATTGCTAAGAATCTCTCTACTCATCTTATTGTTTAAACTGATTTTACCCTTATTCTTCGTGTCTTGGAGCACATCCGCCATGGTTTGAACAAGGGGTATCCTTGTGTGATTTGAGTATGTTTTTTCTTCTCACAACACGATTTGATGGTGGCCTTCCTTCCGTAGTTTTTGCAATTGTGCTTGTGTACGATGCCTTTGCTGCACTCCACGAACACTTGTGGTATTGCTCTCTTACGTGTTATTACCTGATTTCATGTAGTTTACAAAGTGTTTCAAAGAGGCAGCTTAGACATGATTGTATCAACACACTAAAATGTAATGTCAAAAGCAGGGGGTTATTATAGTGTCCTGGGTGGTTTTTATCTTGTGTTTCTTCTTTCTACAGACGGTCTCTCTCTTACTATGGATCACTTGCATTCCGTGTCTTATGCCTTTCAATTCTTCGAATTGAGATCAAAATATTATGAAACTAAGGGGTAAAGGTTTTTTCTGCACACCATTGGGAACTGAGACTGAAATCCACAATGATGACCCTGGAAAAAAAAAAAATTCCCCTAAGTGGTTAAAACCGTAGTGAGGAATCTTTAGGTCTTCTTTGTATGTCTTTTTCTCTTGACTTGCGCTTCCACATTAAGTCATCTGAAACACCATAATTTCTACTTGGAAAAGTTTAGATAATAATATTGGACAACAAGATGCGCTGAGAACAAATGAGTTTGGAAAATTAATTACTAGGTTTAAATCTAGTGATTTTGAAACCTACAAGAATTTTTCCTATTTGTCCGACACTAGATGTTGTTACATGAATGTCCACGTAAGAATAATATTCTCAACTGATCTTTTTGATGATTCTCTCTAAGTTATGTCCCCTAATAGTCGGGCGTTGTGTCAACTTTTTATACCTAACAAAATTACTTGGGAAAAGGAGGACCCCTTTGAACTTTTTTCATCCCAACTCATTCGAGAACACGACAACTTAACTCATTCATGGGGTCTCCAAGTCCAGTACATGCCCGGGTATAAGTACTTTGAGAAAGAAAAAAAAAACTGATAATGACATAGAGAAAAAGGACAACCTAAGTAGAAACCAAACAATACTAAATTTTAACACAAACACTTTGACTTCTGATCCTATGCAAATAAATACAAGTTTTTTGTGTTTCTAGGCAAGAATATGGTCAATAACTAACTCTATTCTGAATAACAAATTTATCACCTTACACTCATTTACTTTGGAAAAAATCAAATATGTGTTCCTAATTCTATCCAACAAAATGCTCTCCACATTCTGAGTCCTTCTAATAAAAGAGAAGTCTAGATCTGATAGAAAAAGGAAAGGCCCTCGTAGCTTAGTTTTCTTTTCTCCTTCATTGACTGGTTATAATTCCGGTGCCTTGCACCACATGGCTTCATCACATGTATTTCTCCAACATCAAACCGTTTGATATTTCCAATCAACGTGGGTGAGTAACACCAAAGTTGGGTTTCCAGTAGTGGATCGGTGGAAGATAGATGGGGGAACATGGTAACTAAGTTTTACGTGTTCTTGATCTATCTACCAATCTCCTAATAATTTTTACCTAATTACTCCCCTTGGTGACGGAGATGCTAGTTGAATTTTGTCCTAACTCGTGATTATCGTGAGCTAACAATTACACACATGCTAAGGAAGGTAGATCACCATTCATGGTTGTATACCATTTCCCACTTTACTTCTGATTTAACCGCCCACTCTTCTGCTTGTATTGGCAGACTAGTTAACATCCGATCGACTTCTATCTACTTCTCTACGTACTGAGGTTCTTTACTTTTGATTGAAACTCTGACTCCTTAATATGAAGTTGTTAGTGTTCTCCTCTCTTCATATTACCCTCATACTGTGAGGCTTGCTAGTCTGACTATTGATGATGAGGACTAGGTCCCATGTCTCTCGAGTGAAGAAATTTCCTGACTCTGAGCTTTATTCTCCTTGTCCCTCTTTGGGTCTAGGAAAACTTTGCAAAGGGCTAGAGTATTAGTTTGAGATACTTTAGTATAGAGACGTACTCCACCAAGTTCGTTGGATACCCTACGCTTTATCAATCAACCTCTACTCTTTCTGCTTCAATATCTCCTCTATTTCTTCGGTGATGATAGTTTCCAATAGACCCAAAACTCATTTGGTTCTACATCTGATGTGAAGTGTTATGCGCTTATTTTGATTCAAGATTACTACAAGAGAATCTCTCCTGCCTTCTCTCACTATTCCCAGAGCGTGTTTGACACATCCCACATCTCATCAATTTTGAGTAGTACGCCTTATACAGTACCAGTGATGTACTATAGGTCCTCTATCCATCTACTGTATTTAATAGAGAGGTCATCATCTCCATTTTTAGGATGCCCCTGCTGGGTACTCTTACCACTTCCAACTTATCTGGAGATGACTTTCATTTATCCACCCTTGTTTATGGGGATCCATTTTTCTGATGTGGGGAGGTTGTTGTTGCCCTCACATCGGTTGGACATATCCTTCCTACAAGTGTTCCCCCTTCATCATACTTTTGATGACAGTTCTACACTCGTGAAATTACCTGTAGCTTCCTTTTCAATCACTTGCTAACCGAATGTCCACCTCCTCATGGACATACTCAAACTTTCCTTCATGCTACTGGTATCACTCTACTAGCCTTTGTTTCCTTCCTGGGTGGGTAGATGTCCAACACACCAGAATCTTTTCTATCCTATCTAAGGTAGACCATAGTTCGGTGTGATGCTCTTCGTCATCAGAGGTCAGGATCCAATCATCGACATTATTGCTCGGAGAACTTCTTATAGTTGTAGGAGTTTCAGATCCCTCCGTGGAATATCTGCATCCAGCTTTGTCTCCCCTCTTTTTCCCTACTTTTGGTCATCTTTTCTGAGAGATTTCCTTTTTTACACGCTGGTACCTTACACAGGCTAGTCTATGGACAAGGACCCTCTTTGGCATATTTCCTTAGATTAGAGAGTTTTTTTTCTCTTGTGTGAGGTTTTTTTTTCCGACTGGGTTTGCTTCCACTACTTGGGAGTTCCTTTTTTTTTTTGTCATGGGTACCTCATCAGGATTTATGTCGAGACACATTTCTCTTCTTCGTATTCTTATAAGGAAGAATGGTTTTGTATAAATGGGCCCTATCATACCTTTATTTCGGGAACCATTGAAACATATTCTTAGTTATTTATGAGTGTCTTCTGTTCTGTCTAAACTCATCTCCATCCCTACCCCCAACTTCGATAAGGGGGGTGTTGAGTTTGGGATCCTATGTGTCCCTCCACTCACATATGAGGGTCATCTCAATGGTTAGGTTTTTAGGTGTTTTCCTTGTGTGTCATGCACGAGTTACTAGCACCCTAATTATCCCTTCAGGTGACATTTATGAGTATGCCACGTGCCACTTCGTTGTCTTCTCTATGTGCAATAGGGTTCTTTATTCAATTTCTTCTATGATTGAATTGATTCCTCCTTGGATTACGTAGAGTTGTTACGTTTCTTTAGAGTGCCCTTCAGTGTGGTGCACAAGTTTTTTAGATATTATTCTCGTAAACTTTCAGTATTCCTAAGTTTTAATTTAACAGGAGTAAGGTAAGGAGGAGAAGAAGAAGAACAATGACATCTAATGGAATTTTTAAGCTATTTCACGTTTTCAAATTATGTTTGATAATGTTTAATAAAGATTATTTCAAGATTGGAAAACCATAAGGGTTTGTTATATCCTGTCAAGAAAAAATCCATATGTGCTTTTCAGTGATCCCATCCGAATAAGCTTTAGGAGGAGATCATTATTCCAAAAGATATAACTTCTACTCTACGGGAATACATAAGAGGAAAAAAAGAGAAAGGATTGGTCTTTAGGCTTATTTGATATTGACATATTAGTTAATGATGTAGTACATCTAGTGTCTTCTCTAGGCTCTGAGGATACATTAGTCATCTCAATGAAACATGTGTATCATCATTGTTTGATGTTGTTAAGCTTGAAAATCGGTCAAAGTCAAATTTATGGCATATATTGTCTAATCCGTGTTTTAGATCAAACTGGGTTTGTGTGATCTTTATCAAATGTGGTAACTAATCATTCTACATTCAGGTCAAATGAAAGTGTATAGGCTAATTTTAGTTGAGTCATATGTCCCTAGGCGTCCAGTTTCTAGTTGGATATCTATTTTTATTACGTTTTTTTTGTCATAATTATAGCTTTGAGAAATGTTTAGGTTCTTCAAAAATATCTTGATCTATGTCAAGGAAGTTGGAGTGTCAATCTAGTGGAAATGAACATTGTTCACATATCTTTATACATGGATCCTGCAGTACGTTGTCCTGAGAAGTTATCTGCTTAGTCTTTGGGTGTCTATCATCAAAAGAGAATGGTATTCAAACTGAACATAATCATAGTATCATGACGGTAAAAAGGATGATTATTTTAAACAAGTTGAGCTTTCAAATTTTGTAGATCCAATAAAGTAACGTAATCTTGTAGTTTAATCTATATGAATTGGAGAATGTATGTTAAATCTTCTATCAAAATCGATAGAGTTAAGTACGGTAGCTGATTTAAACATTAATAAAATGTTTGTCCTCTTTTAGTATATGTTAAGCACTTAAAAAAGACCAATGAGATGGTATATTTTCCTAGTAGTGAGAATTGAGCTAAGGAGTGCAAAAAGGTTTTTACCAGTGTTCCATGTCTCTTGAAGGGGGTATGTTTGCTCAAGTGAAATAAATTTGTGTGATGAACATTTGGTCATAGAATTAATCTTGATGT
Organism: Taxus chinensis; assembly: GCA_019776745.2. Classification (NCBI taxonomy): domain Eukaryota; kingdom Viridiplantae; phylum Streptophyta; class Pinopsida; order Cupressales; family Taxaceae; genus Taxus; species Taxus chinensis. The sequence goes on from CM034149.1 coordinate 212,957,447, forward strand.
TTTTTTTACATGTAAACTGTCAAAGTTTTATGATCGTATGGATATTTTTCCCTAGATATGGCCTCAAGTCAAGTTGTGAATTGTACCTTAGATCCCTTTTGAATTGTTATCTTGCATTAAAAACACGATTGATTTCAAATTGGAAGTCAAGACCATAAGATAATGAATTAGTATGTTTCTTCTTAACAAAGCATGCAAATTTCATAACCTTAAGTAAGAAACAAAGTAATTGTAGATAAAAAGAAAATTTTGATTCTATAATACGAAGATATCAATGGATTCGTATGGAGGATTGCTTACCCCAAGGGGAGAATGTTTTGTCATCATATGAAACAAATTTTAATAATGACTTTAGGTTCAAGTTAAAAGGAATATATCCATATATAAAGAATTAGTATAGATGATAATGAATCATTTAGTTTTTCCTCCTCTCCCAAAGTAATTTAATGTCTTAATAGATTAATGCTCTGGATAATATGTGTATAAGACTTGAGTATTCTATTCAAGGGCTGATGATCGATAATGATATGGGTCATAACATGAAATAATAATGTTTTCTTAAGGGGAATTTGATCCATATCGATTGTCCTTTAATCTAACTATAGGGGTATGATAGTTGATATCTGTTTTATAGAGGGTCTCAATATTGTATACTCTTAAATTTTCAAAACTTCTAAAAGCCATTTCCTGAAGATAATACAAATGTTTTAGGGTCTAATCTTATAGGCCTGTGTAAAATAAGTCAAAGGAGTGCTTAGTTTCCTTAGTGTTGTCAAATTTATGTGTATCGTTGTTTGTGAACATGATTAATGTCTACAATATAAAGATCTTCTCACTAAGATTGAAATTTGTTATCATCAATGTTGAGTAAAGTATTTAAATAATGGTTTTTCGCACTATTTGAGATATGATTATGATTTCTATATTTATAATTGATACCTGCTTTAAGAATATCCCAAGATATTTCATGAATTACAAGCGGGAGGTAGTGTGATCTTGTGACTATGGATCTAAAAATCCTAATAACTTTTTTGAGACTTGAAGGTAGGCATATGGTTGAATAGAGATGGGTACTTCATCTAAAAAAGCCAAGGACCTATAACGTGAAGATAATCCACCTCGTTCTATTCACCTAATCATATCCAATCTCATCATATAAGGCTCCTTTCATACACATCTTCAGATCAACATTCTACGTCTTGAACCATAAAATCAAGCGTAATTTCAATGTGTTTCAAACTGTGCTATAGAACTTTATTCAATAAGGAATCCTGTGTTCTCCCGTGATCACCTATTGGTAGGTTGTCAAAATCCAATAGATTATTGTCCAGCACCACCTCATTCCTTCTGGCACATTATTCAATGCCATACTTGGAATCAATATCAGAATTGTCTTGATATATTTTTCTTCATTGCTTAACCCAATGTTTCCTCAGATGCGCTCCTCCAAGGATCTTATATGTTCTCTAGTTTTCACACCCTGAATCATCGCTTTCCTTCATGAGATCATCTTCTCATACGTATTTGTCTCTATATAATAAATTCATCATCACACACTTGGTCCAAAGAAAACACCTCTCTGTATTATAACCTGCACACACCTAGCTCTCCTAAGCTTCACTCACTCCTTTTTAAAAAAACAGCTATTTTGAGCAACATGAACCTTCTTATATTTCACCTTTCCACTTCAAACTAAAGTAGTTTTAACGTTTTCCTCTTGACACTCGTACAAGTAAGATTGAGAAAGAATTTACAATACTCCCTTAGGATGGCATCAGACCAATGTCATGCTTCAAGTTTTTCTTCATACTCTATAGGTATGTTTATTAGATTTTTTATGATATATGAGAGTGGTGAAAGATTCTTACCCAACTCACATTTCCCTGACTTTCTCTAACAAAATTTCAAAACTATCTTCTTGAACTGTCAAGTCTACTACCACAAAATTTGGTGAGTGAAATAAATGTGGGCAAATTAGACTAATAACCAAATGTAATTAGCAACCTATCCTCAATTCTTTATAGCCTAATGCTCTTCATATCTCGTAAACATGACCGTCACCTTTAATTTGAGCACTTATGAGTGGCTTTAGTTTTTGTAGACACTAGATCGTCATTTTATACCCTGAGCACCTGTTTGCACATACTTAATTTTAATTTCCCAATTCCCCCGTAATTTAAATTAATTCCCTCTAAGTCCCAGTAATTAATTAAGTACTTCTTAATTACATTAAAAATCCATTAATATCTTCTCTGCCTTGCCACAACCTATCTTAGTTGCTTATCATAAATCCACCCCCGACTGGCTAAGATTTCCTCCCATCTATTATTATCCCTAACTACCACTGATAGAATTTGAGTATTCTATTAACTATGGATTTAATCATTAAATTATACTACAACATTAATAAACTATGCATATTAACCAATAAACATCACACTATATTGCATAAAAGTCAAGAATATTTACAAAAAGTAATAATAAATGACAGAAAGTGATAGGGAAACCCAAAGGTAAAAAAACTATTGTGAAAAGAACCTTTATTGTAGAAACCCTTTGACCTCAGTAAAACTACCATCCTCCTTTAGGAACCCTAAATCGAACCCGATTCACAAGGGTAAAAACAACTTTGATATAATATTGGTCAATTCTGTCAATGAGACCCTAAGTCATTTTTATATGAGGTGAATCAGGTATTCTCCCCAACCCACCTTTTTAACCTAAATGTGTTTGACACCTATACCAAGGTTTAAAAAATTTAAAATAATATAATTGATAACTATTTCTTATAGTAAATGCTAACCTAAATTATATCCCTGGTTGTTTTTGAATAGTTAATAATAGAAATAGACATATTGCTTATTATTAAATTTTAACCTATATATAATGTTGGACCAATAGTTATTAAAAGGTGGAACACCCACTAAACCATTATGTTCCGATACTTCCCCCTTAATGTTAAGTGGGATAAAACAATATGCAACCAGATTACCTCATGTGGTACAACTACAGATATGGTAAAATCCTTAAACCATAAAGGTTGTTAGGCTCAAATATAGGTTAAAGGAATTATAACACTTCATCATACTCAAGTTAACCTTTGTAACAAAGATTTGGACTCCTAAGACTCATCCCCATTATCATGGCTAAGTGTTAAGGTTCTTGATCTTCTACCCATCTCCTATAATTTTACCTAATTACTCACCTTGGTGAAGGAGTGCGAGTTGGATTTGGGTCCGACTCGGTGATTTTCGTGAGCTTAACAATGATACTACAATGGCTAAGGGAAAGGTAGATCACCATTCATGGGTGTAACCTTTCCCACTTTACTTTATTTAACGCCCTTCATTGCTTGATATTGAGAAATAGTTAAATCCTATTCGACTTCTACTTCTCTACGTACTGAGGGTTCGTTGCTCTTTGATTGGAAACTCTGACTCCTTATATGATGATGTTTGTTGAGTGTTCTCCTCTTCATGACCCTCATACTTTTGAGTCTTCTGATTCTGACAGTAGTGATGATGAGGACTAGTCCCATGTCTCTCGAGTGAAGAATATTCTGACTCTGAGCTTGATTCTCCTTGTCCTCTTTTGGTCTAGGAAAACTTTGCAAGTGCTAGAGATTTAGTTGGAGATACTTTAGATATGAGACGTACTCACTCAAATTTCGTTTGGACCCTACTCTTTCATCACCTCTACTTCTGATTCAATTATCTCCTCTATTTCTTCGTGTGATGATAGTTCCAATGACACAAACTCATTTGGTTCTACTTCTGATGATGAGGATTATGCTCTTAGTTTTGATGTCAAGATTACTACAAAGGACTCTTCTCCTCCTTCTCTCACTATTCCAGAGAGTGTTGACACATCCCACATCTCATCAGATATTGAGTAGTCTCCTATACAGTACCACTTGTGATGTACTATAGGTTCCTCATCCTCTACATGTATTTAGAGGAGTTCATCATCTCCATTTTTTAGGAGTGCCCCTTCTGGGACTCTTTACCACTTCACTTATCTGGAGACTTTCATTGATCCACCCTTGTTTATGGATCCATTTTCTGATGTGGGGGATGTTTTGTTGCCTTCACATCGGTTGGACATCCTTTCTACAAGTGTTCACCCTTCATACTTTGACAGTTCTACACTCGTGATGAAATTACCTTTAGCTCCTTTGCAATCACTGCTAGACCTATGTCACACTCTCATGGACAAGACTCAAAGTTCTTCATGCTACTTGCCTTTGTTTCCTTCATGGAGTGGGTAAGATTTCCAACACATCTTTTCTATCCTTCCTAAGGGTAGACACATAGTTCGGTGTGGATGGCTCTTCTTCAGTCCAGAGGTACAGGATCTCATCATCGGACATTATTCTCGGAGACTTCTTATAGTTGTAGAGTTCAGATCCATCCATGGAATATTCTACATCCATCTTGTCTCCCTCTTTTTCCCTCTTTTTCATCTTTCTGAGAGATTTCCCTTTTTTACATGGGTACCTTTACAGGCTAGTCTATGGACAGGACCCATCTTTGGCATATTTCTTAGATTAGAGAGTATTTTTTTCTCTTGTGGTGGATGTTTTTCCGACTGGGTTTTCCTTCACTACTTGGGATTTCTTTTTTTGTGCATGGGTACCTCAGCAGGATTTATGTCGAGACACATTTCTCTTCTTCTTATTCTTATAGGAAGATGTTGTTTGTATATGGGCACCTTATCATACCTTTAGTTGTCGGGAACCATTGAAACATATTTCTTAGTTATTTAGGAGTGTCTTCTTGTTCTGTCTAACTCATCATAGCCCCTACCCCAACTTCGATGAAGGGGGGTGTTGATGTGTGGGATCCTATGTGTCCTCCACTCACATATGGAGGGTCATCTCACATGGGTTAGGTTTAGGGTTTTCTTGTGTGTCATGCACTAGGGTTACTTAGCACCCTATATGTATCCCTTCATTTGACATTTATGAGTATGCCAAGACACTTCGTTGTCTTTCTCTATGTGCAAGATTTGTTCTGTTATGCAAGTTCTTCTATTGATTGATTGATTCCTCCTTGTGATTACGCTAGAGTTGTTACGTTTCCTTTAGAGTGCAACTTCATTGTGGTGCACAGTTTTAATATGATTCTCGTAAACTCTTTCAGTTTCCTAAGTTTTACAAGGATGTAAGGGTAAGGATGAGAAGAAGAAAGAAACAATGACATCTAAGGGAATTTTAAGCTATTTCAAGTTGTCAAAGTATGTTGATAATGTTAATAAATATGATTTCAAGATTGGAAAAACCAATAAGGGTTTGTTATATCCTTTTACAAATGAAAAAATCCATATGTGCTTTTCAGGATCCCATCCAGAAGATGAAGACTTTAGGGATGAGATCATTATTCCTAAAAAAGATATAACTTCTACGGGAATACATAAGAAGGAAAGAGAAAGGATTGAGTCTTTAGGCTTATTTGATAGTGACATATTATTTTAAGTGATATAGTACGATCTGAGTGTCTTCTCTAGGCTTCTAGGAGACATTATTCATCTCAAGAAAACATGTGTATCATCATTTTTTGATGTTTTTTAAGATTGAAAATAGGTCAAAAGTCAAATGTATGGCAATATATTGTCGAGATCCGTGTTTTAGATCAAAATATTGTGTGTGTAGGAATCTTATCAAAGGTTGTAACTAATCAGTCATAACATTCATGTCAAATGAAAGTGTATAGTCTAATTTTAGTTTGAAGTATATGTCTAGGAGTTCTAGTTGGATATCTAATTTTTTATTAAGTTTTTTTGGTCATATTATAGCTTTGAGAAATTTTTATTGTAAATCTTGATCTATGTAAGGAAGTTGTGATTGTCATCTAGTGGAAATGAACAAATTGTTCACATATCTTTATAACATGTATCCTGAAATAAGTTGTCCTTGAGAGTTATATGCTTAGTCTTGGTGTGTCTATCATCAAAAGAGAATGGTATTCAACTGAACATATAGTCATAAGTATCATGACGAGTAAAAATTATGATTATGTTAACAAGTTGAGCTTCAAATTTTGTAGATCCATAAAAGTAAAGTAATCTTGTAAGTTAATCTAGATGAAGTTGAGAAATGTATGTTAAAGCTCTATCAGAAATCTATTGAAGTAAGGGAGATGATTTTAAACATTTAATAAAATGATTTGAGCATCTTTTAGGTATATTTAAGACTTAAAAGACCAATGAGATGTATATTTTCCTATTAAATATGGAATTGAGCTTAAAGGAGTGCAAAAAAGGTTTTTACAGGTGTTCCCATGTCTCTTGAAGGGGGTATGTTGCTTCAAGTTGATATAATTTTGTGAATGAACATGTGTCAGAGAATGAAATCTTGATGTATTTTTTGTACATGTAAAACATGTTCAAAGTTTTATTCTCGGTATGGATATTATTTCCCTATGATAGTGCCTCAAGTCAAGTTGTGAAGTGTAACCTTAATCCTTGTGGAATGTTATCTTGCATTAAAAACATTGATTATTCAAATTTGAAGTCTCAGACCATAAGATGAATGTAATTAGTATGGTTTCTAACAAAAGGCATTCAAATTACATACCCTTAAGTAAGAAACAAAGTAATTTAGGATAAAGAAGAAAATTTTGATCTAATAACTACAAAGGATATCAATGGATTCAGTATGAGGAGGTGCTCTACCCCAAGGGGAGAATGTTTTTGTCATCATAGGGAAACAAATTTAATCATGATCTTTAGGTGTAAAGTTGAAAAGGAATAGATCCATATATAAAAGAAGTATGTAGAATGGATAATGAATCATGTAGTTTTCTCCAAAAGGTAATTTATGTCAGATAATAGAATTATGCTCTTGATAATATGTGTATATAGACTTGAGTAGTCTATTCAAGGGCTGATGATCTATGAATGATATGGTCATAACATGAAAATAATGTGTTTCTTAAGGATTGAATCCATATCGATTGTATCCTTGAATCTAAAATATAGGGGTATGATAGTTAGATATCTGTTTTAGGTGTCTCAATATTGTATAACTCATAAATTTAAACTTCTAAGCTCATTTCCTGAAGATAATACAAATTTTTTAGGGTCTAATCTATAAGGCCTGTGTAAATAAGTCAAAGGAGTGCTTAGTTTCCTTAGTGTTTGTCAAATTATGTGTTATCTTGTTGTGAACATGATTAATGTCTACAATATTAAAGGTATCTTCTCACTAAAGATTGAAATTTGTTATCAATCAATGTTGAGTAAAGTATTTAAAATAAGGGTTTTGTAGCACTATTTGAGATAGTTGATATGATTTATATATTGATAATTGAGACATGCTTAATATATCCCTAAGATATTTCATGAAATTACAAAGCTGGGAGGTATGTGATCTGTGACTAGTGATCATAAAAATCCTAAGAGACTTGTGTTGAGACTTGAAGGTATGCATTATGGTTGATAAAGAATGGTTACTTATCTAAAGAAAAGACCAAGGACCTATAAAGTGAAGATAATCCACCTCTTTTCTATTCACCTAATCAGTATCCAATCTCCATCATATAAGGCTCATTTCATACACATCTTCATATCACATTCTACGTCTTGAACCATAAAATCAAGCATATAGTTTTCATGTGTTCAAACTGCTATAGAACTTTAGTCAATAAGGAATCCTTTGTTCTCCGTGATCATCCTATTATTTCATGTTTTCAAACATCAATAGATTATGGTCATCACCACCTCATTCTTCTGCACATTATTCAATTGACATACTTGAATCAATATCAGAATTGTCTTGATATATTTTTCTTCATTGCTTAACCAATGTTTCCTTCTATGCTCTCCTTCCAAGGATCTTATATGTTCTCTAGTTCACCCTTAATCATCCTCTTCTCTTCATGAAGATCATCTTCTCATACTTATTTGGCTCTATATAATAAATTCATCTCACACACTTGGTCCAAGAACACCTCTCTGTATTATAAACATGCACACACATAGCTCTCCTAAGCTTCAACTCACTCCTTTTTAAAAAAAACAGCTATTTTTAAGCAACATGAACCTTCTTATATTACCTTTCAACTTCAAAACTAAAGTAATTTTAAATTTTTCCTCTTGACAACTCGTACCATGTAAGATGAGAAGAATTTAACAATAACTCCCTTAGGATGTCATCATTACCATTGTCATGCTTCAAATTTTTCTTCATACTCTATAGGTATGTTTAAATATATTTTATGACTATATGATAGGTGGTGAAAGATTCTTAACTTCACATTTCCCTGACTTCTTCTAACAAAATTTCAAAACTATCTTCTTGTAACTGTCAAGTCATAACTAACACAAAATTTGGTGAGTGAAATAAAATGTGGCAAATTTAGGACTATAGACCAAATTTAATTAGCAACCTTATCCTCAGATTCTTTATATCCATTTAATTCTCTTCATATCTCGTAACATGACCTTCACACTTTATTTGAGCACTTATGAGTGCATTAGAGGTTTGTGTAGACACCTAGAATCGGTATTTATACCCTTGATCACCTGTGTGCACATAATTAATTTTAAATTATCCCATTCCCCCTTAATTTAATTAAAATTCCCATCTAAGTCCCATTAATTAATTAAGTTACATTCATTAATTACATTAATCCATTAATATCTTGCCTTGCCTAACCAACCTTATATTTAGTGTGCTTTTATCATAAATCCACCCCCTTACTTTTCTAAGATTTCCTCCCATCTATTATTATGCCCTAACTACCCACTGATAGAATTTGAGGATTCTATTAACTATGGATTTAATCAATTAAATTATACAACATTAATAAACTATGCAATATTAAACCAATAAACATCACACTATATTGCATAAAAAGTAAAGAAATATTTACAAAAAGTAAATAATAAATGACAAAATATTTATAGTGGAAACCCCAAAGGTAAAAAACTATTGTGAAAAGTAACCTTTATTGTAGAGAACCCTTTTACATCTAGTAAACTACCTCCTCCTTTAGAAACCCTAATCACAAGGGTAAAAACAACTTTGATATATATTTTTCAGTATGTCAAATGAGGACCCTAAGTCATTTTTATATGAGGTGATCAGGTATGTCTCCCAACCCACCTTTTTAACCTAAATGGTTGACACATATACCAAGGTTTAAAATATTTAATAATAGAATTATAACTATTTCTTATTATTAAATAGCTAACCTAAAGTATATCCCTAGGTTTGAATATTTAATAATAGAAATAGAAATATTTCTTATTATTAAATATTTAACCTATAGTATAATGTTGGACCAATATTTAATTAAAAGGTGGAAAACCCACTTAACCATTATGTTCCGATACTCCCCCTTAATGTTAAGTGGGATAACATATGCCAACAGATTACCTGCATGTGGTACACTACAAGATTTAAAATCCTTAAACCATAAAGGTTTTAGGCTAAAATATAGGTTAAAGGAATTATAACACCTTCATCATACTCAAGTTACCTTTTGGTACAAAAGGATTTGGAATCCTAAAGATCATCCCATGATCAGTGGCTAAGTATTATTTGTGAGTTTTACATGTTCTCATAGGTTCTCGTAAGAGGTTACTTGAAACCAAGCATATAAGAGCCTTTTATAGCCAATGTCCTCCTTAACAATATGCTTACACTGGATTTTTACAAGTAAAATCAATAGAAATAAAGAGTTTATTGAAGACCGCCTTTAAAGTCTTTCTACAATTCTTTCCAAAAAAGAAGCCGAGGAGGTATACACATGCCCAATGGTATTTTTATACTTTCCTGAACGTCTTTTTCACTTTCTTGAAGGTCTTTATTACAATACATTTTTTATTTTACAAATACCAAGTTCCATTAGTAAGTGACATTGTCATGCACACTCCCCCTCAATGGAAACTTAGAAAATCCAAGTTTTTCATGAAAGTGAAAATACTTTGCAGTACTCATGGGGTGTGTGAAGATGTCAGCAACCTGCTCTTTAGTCAACATGAACTTGAGATCTATCTCACCACTTAGCACCTTCACACGGATGAAGTGTATATGTATATCAATGTGATTCATCCTCTAATGTTTTACTAGAATATGTATAAGAGATATGGTGCTCTTGTTGTCAGAAAACAAAGGAATACTACCTTGATCCTTCATCTTTATCTTGACAAACAAACTTTTTAGCCATAGTCTCTTTTTCAGCTTACATTGCACTTCTATACTCAGCTTCAGTTGAAGAGATAGAAACAATTGGGTGAATTTTACTGTAAAAAGTAATGACACCTGCACCAAATTTAAACACATAACAAGAAGTAGATTTTCTATCTAATACATCACCATCATGATCAGAATCAAAAAATCCATGTAAATTAGCATTTTCATCCTTAGTATAATGCAACCCATAATTGATTTTACCTTTAATATATCTAAGAATTCTTTTTTCAAGATTTCAATGATCTCTATAAGGCTCCTACATAAACCTAGAAGCAATTCCTATTGCATATGAAATATTTGGTCTGGTTATAGTTAGATAAATCAAACTACCAAATAACTACCTATATAACGTAGGATCAAATTTTTCACATGTAGTTTTAGGATCAATTTTTTTTCCAAATTCCATAGCTGTCGAATATGGTTTACAATTAATCATATTAAACATTTTTAGTACATTGGTTTCATATTGTGCTTGAGAAATAACAATAGAATGCTTATCTTGAAATACATCCATGCTAACAAAATGATGTAAAAGACCTAAATTAGTCATTTCAAAGTGGTGTTTCAATTTTTCTTTAATCCTATTGTTGGCGAGAAACTTTTTTGGGGACAAATTGGTGGTTATCTTGCTAATGATCTAGGATTCTAAGTCCCTCTACTTAAATGGTGCAACTTCTATATGTGCATGCGCAAGTAAAAATGATTTTTCTCCTAGTAGCCTTACAGTTGGGGATATAATAGGGACACTCCACTGACCCTATGGTAAAAGCTTATAAATCTCTGCAAGGGAAGAATTGTCTAGGAGAGTGGGAAAGGGAGTGAGAAAATTAGAAAAGATAAACTAATGCTGCAAGTAGAAAATCAGAGACTTACATACAGCAGCCAAAAACTTCATTGCATACACTTAAATTTAGAAGAAAACAAATTTGCGTAACATAAACAAGACCAAATAGAGTTTGATGAACAAAAATTACCACTAAACCCCTTAGTCAAAAAATACTAAAATTCCTTCTTCCTTTATTGAAGCTCATGTAAAAATTGTACATATCATAGAAATAGAAGACATTTTGAGTAGGGAAACGTAGTATAAATTTGTTATCTCTTTGCTCTCTTCACAAGGATATCTCTCTTATGAATTCACAAAAAATAGCTCTAATATCTAAAAAGTTGAAGAAGATTTTATAAGTTATCTAAGAAGAAGCTCAAATGAGGAACTAGTTACAATTTATAGAAGAGGATGTAACTCTTCATATTCTCGGTGACTTTTCAAATACTTTAATTTAACTTTAGATTGTTCATATTCCACTTGAATATTTAAGTCCCTTTTATAAAATCAAGGAAACTTAATTTTACATTTTTTTTCTAAAGTCACTTAATGTAATATTAAAATGTGCAAACCTCAACATAAAAATATAACATTGATGAGAGAGAGTGTTGAGTGAGAAGGGAAGAAGAAGAAGAAAGAAGAAGAATTATGTGAAAGAATGAGATACTGCAATGGACTTGGCTTTGTTCTATGACTGCTCTCCACTTCACGTTCCTGAGAAGATTTATGTCTTTCCAAGATCTTTGTTGAAATGAACTGCTGCAAGTTCTAATTTTTTGACATGAGGGATGCGAATGCAGCTCTAGGTTTTGGTCCATCCATCGATCACACTGTTGATGTCCTTTCACTTACCGAACCATCATGATTACTTTTCTGTGATAAGTGCAATGGAGGCTAGGATCTTTGAGAGGAAGTTGAGAGTATCCTTAATGAAGGATAATGGGTTTCCCACCCCTTTCTTGACATATTCTTCAAAAGGGCCGATCAAATCATCAACAGTTATATGTTCACTCAGTGTAAGTACTCCAAGTTTCTGAACTTTCTGATTTATACTATCCTGCATCTTGTGTGTTTTTTCTTCTTTCTCCTCTAGCTCTGTGAAGGCCCAATTGATTTCCTAAACCTAATTTCCAAGGACCTCACCCATACATGTGTCAAGTCTTCTGCAGTAGTTTCAAAAGGCTTCTTGTCGATCAACTCCTAACGATGTGTATTGCTCATCACACTCACTACTGGTCCCAGAGGTTTCCAGTACTCTCTTTCTTTCACCACATCCTCTTTGAGTGCTCACAATTTTTTGGTTGTTACGTACATGTACTAAAAGAGATTAACTACCTCTTAGAGTGTTGGATTCCCTTTTTTGGAGATTAAGTTGATCCATTCATTGTTTTCTCGGCCCTATATCATGAGATCATTAATTATTTTTATGGATTCTAGATCGAAGCTACTGATGGGCACAACTTTCTCAATAGGAAGTGTTTTTGGGCTTGGTTCCACCACATGTTTCACATAAAATGAAAGAGTTCATAATTTTTCCTCTAGTACCTCAATATTATCTTTATATTCTTTATTCCTTACCACCATGCAAGCAGAATATTGTTGATATATGTGAAAATCTCCCACATGAGTAGCTGGTCCCAATTGGATTGTGCTCATCTCATAGTTGGCCAGTGTCTTCTAATCCAATGTCTTGATTACCTTTGGCTGAGCTACTTCGATGTATTGATTACCTTTCTCTCTAATATATAATTGTGAGGCTGTATGTGAAATATTTCTTGACATTTTTTCTTTAGCCAATGAGATAATCATTGATAGATCAGGGGCTGATACTTGTTACACAGTGTGAGTGTCAGAGATGACCATTTCCTACATCCATAGAAACATTTCATCAAATTCAGGCTCGATGATGGGTACACCAACCATTCATTGTTCTAAAGGAGGAGGTAAGTCTTGAATGAGAGGGGTGATGGTGTCAACACGAGGCGAGACCTCCTGTTGTAGCTCGAAGAATGAATTGTGAACCATGTACTCCTTGTTCACCTGTGCTTCTACTACTCAATTTTCTATTTACATTGATGAGATCAAGTTTTTCTCTTGCAGCGATGCCAATGAGCCTTTTTCTACCCTTACATTCTTGGGTGTCTTCTCGCAGGAAGTAGTTTCCAATTCTGTGGCCTTCCTTTTAGAACTTGATCTAGAGTGTTTAGATCTAGAAGTCACCTCAACCAATTTTTAAGACAAATGATGTGAATCTTCCTTCTAGACTGGAGAAATTCCTCATGACTGGATGACCATAGTCCTCTTCTTCTGAAATGAGTTCCTTGTTCTTCTCATCACCTTTTCAGTCCACTCCAATATATCTCTTGATTCACAAACAAGCCATTTGATTTGGGGCATTAGGGAAATTTTTACTGTTGCATACTCAAGATCATACATTTTTGTCCCATCATCATGCAAGATGTCTTCATACCAAGAGAACTTTAATTTCTTCATCTTGCTAATTATCATCCTCATGTGGTCCTTTTGATGTACTTCAAACTTGTCAATACATTTAGCCTAGTAGTCCTCGACTTGTGGTTCATGTTACAATTTTGGGATATAGAACAAGTTGAGATCTTCTCAAATTTTTAAGTTGGGCCTAGTGATGTAGGAATGCAAAGTCAAATGTATGAAATTAGTCTCCAGGTGAGATACATGATTTGAGATTTGCACGTGAACACCCCTAGAGATATAGGGAATGAAATAAACTTCTTTCTCCTACTTTTGAGCTTGTCATTTACTTGAGTGACTTGCCTATAAATCTCAAACAATACATTCTGGTCACTGAGGTACTTAGGTAGTCTTAACGGAGCTTGGTTGAAGCCTTCGACTCATATGTAAGAGAAGGTTGAGAATTGTATGAAGTACAAGCTATATTCCTGGATCAGGGATGTCACTTGTGGTGACATCCTAGCTTCAAGATCCCCTTCTAAGCTTTTAACCATGTACATGGTGAATGCATCATTCACGTGGGTGAAATGCCTGTTCCTCTCCTCTATTATCAATTGTGAAATTCTCTCGAATGTAGGCACCTTAGCAACAAGGTTCTACATGAGATTCAATCCTTTGAATGATCTCAAGCTCGCAAGGAGATAAAATAGGTAAGTAGTCATGTGGAACTTCCTTGTCATGGGAACTTAGAGTAGTTGCAAATGAAGATTGTCATTGATGATCTGCCCCCAGTAAATCCTCTACTTTCCTTATGTTAATGTTAGGATGAAAAGTCCCATCCAGTCCTGGAAGTCTCTTGTGCTTTCTTCGTCCATAACTCTACTGAGGAGAGTGATGACATTAGAATACCCTTCTTAGATCTCATACCTTGGATGATTCTTGGGCATCCTGAAAGGATTTCTTCCTATTTTCAACCATGAGCTGAGTACTAATCCTTGGACATATGAATCCATTGTTTCCCAATCATGTGAGGCTCTATCCTTTGAGATGATGACCATATTGGGTGATTTCAGTATCTGTAGAGAGAGTTAAATGGTCATAGGGCTGATGACCATCATCATTGTATCATTGTCATCTCAGATGCTTCATGTCTTAGGCTTGTAGTGGAAAGAGAAAGCTAGGACTAACTTGAGACTTTGCACAGACATTGGGTGTCCTACAATGGTGAACAACACAATTGTGAATATCTGGTCTTCAATCCTTTTTCGGTCCTTGGAGACCATACGAGTCTTCACGTTGTTCAAGTCCATGTACAAGACATCACTATCTTCCACATCCTACTCATAGGAAAAGGGATATGTCAGCCTATGACCTGTCCACTTCGACTTCATGTTTAGCCCAGAAAGAAAAACTTACTATTTTTAGTAAGTGTGAAACATCAAGTCCCAGATCTTCAACTAGATGTTGTGGCTCTATTTTCCTCTTTCTCCCTGCATTTCTCATTCTTTCTAGATCAAATTTCTATTTTTATTAGGTTCTCATTGGCCCACTTACTATTTTTAATAAGTGCCAAAAATGTTTGTTCTTGTGAGTTCTTAGTTGCAGTGCATCTTCAATGTCATTGTCTCCTTTGCAGGTTCTTTTGTTGATGACTTTCGCGAAATAACAGTCCCTATGTAGTAGACCTTATATTTTTAAAAAGTGGGATTTTGGAGGTTAGATTAATGTGGAATGAATTTTTTTGATATGATTTTTTCTCAATATCACCCCTCTGAAATTTCAGGCCCGACTACTTAATAGTCCAAGAGATTTTAAATTTTTAATTTTGGGGCCTGACAGTGCTTCTGGATGTGGTAGCCATTAATGGACCTCAAAATTGCAAGTTTGGTTTTCTCCTCTATTTGATTTTTTTTTTTTGATTTTTTTTTCTCTTATGATGTTTTACGTGTAATTCTACTTTGTTTTGCCCAATGGTTTGATGGGAAATTGCATGTTTTCTTCGTTGAGCTAGAAGTGGGATTTCTTCATTGTGGATGCTATGTTGCATGAGAGGAGAGTTTGAAGGTGTATTATTCATGGAATTTGGTAGAGTAATTAATAAAAAAATATATCTTGTTGTTTCATGCATCCGTTTGAGATATTTCTTCAACTTCTCGTTTCATGGCCATGGAGTTTTTTCTATTTTCTCCTCCTTCGTTCTGTGCTTATCCTTCTGAGTTTGCTCAAATTTCATGTCTTGATGTCCCCGAATTTAGGGACATGAGGGAAATTATATTCCACAGTGGTCAAGAGGATGACATGTGTCCTCAATCTGACTGTAGGGAATGGAGGTGAGAAAAGTGACTTTAAAGCATTGGGGGCTAAAAGTCGGTCATGTGGATGCCCAAAAGACTCCCCATAGGAATTAGGCCCATTTTTCCATGTTTGTTGTCCTTGAGATTAGGGATGTGAGTAACATAAATTCCATGGTGCTCTTGGAATTGACACATGTCCTCAATCTGACGGCAGGGGATGTGAGCTCCAAAACTACACCTGGGGGCTAAACTGTCAAGTTTGAAGGTCATATGAGGGTCACAAGGTCACATGGGGGATGGGAACATTTTTCCAAGGATTTTTTACTTTACCTTAGGGATGTCAAGGACATTAAGTCTCACCAGGATCTTGGTGCCGACACGTGTCCTCCCGAAAATTGATTAACTTCTGAACTGCCTTCAAGAGGGTAACTTGGAATGATGATAAATTGAGTTCCTGGTGGATTTTATTGGTGAAATGTTATATGATATTGACTATAAATGGAATTTTGAATCTAATTGTGGGGTTATCATGTCTTGATTCATCTATTTGATCCATGAAAAATTATATTTTTGATTTGGGACTCAACCTGTGCCCGAGAAAAACTGCCTGCAAAACCTATGCGCCAAGGCGTTGTGAAAAAAATTATTTCACCATAATGTAGGTATTGGAATCCTATTTTCAGAGATAGTTTTTTATTTATAACTCCATTTGGAGCTCCTAAAATCTTCTTCTGAATCCCAACAACTATTTTAGGCCGCTGTACTACCTAGGCTGGTGAACCCTATTTTTACTCAGATTGCTCCAAGTCTTTCAAAACTTCCCCAAACCTTACAAAATAATTTACATGATGTTATAAGGTCTTTAATTCACATCCATGTTGAATTTTTACCATCCATTCTACTCCAAGGGGGTTGATCTAGTCTTGGGAAGGCCAGTGATAGCCCTTCCCAATATTGCTAGAAGATAACATCTTTTTAGAACTTCCTAAAATCACCTAGGGTACTGATTTGACTTTCCTAAATCACCTAGGGGATGAGATGATGTTTTCCGAAGAGTCACTAGACTGACTAGGTGGACTTGGTGTGCATGGGAATGGCAGAACATGAAAATTTTTACACAGGGGTATATTTTTCGTGCTTGGAAATTATCAATTTCCCTATTTCACATTTACATGACAACAACTAGCTCTAGCTTGGGGACATGGCATGGACTGAGTGTAGCGAAGAAATGACATGGGAATCTAGAATCTCAATTTTAGACCATATAATTTGTTGACCACTGCCATATCCATTGGGCCTTGTAGAGTCATATAAAATTTCAAGAAAGAAGGAATGGAAGAATAAAACACACACACACACACAAAACGATAGAAAAGAGACACACGAAACATGAAAAAAAGGGGGAAACACAACTAGAAATCACCTATGGTACAAGGTGGGGGATAACCCACTTTCATTTATGATACAATTTTAGGCATTGTCCACTGTGAGGTAATTCTAGTGGCGTTCCATCCAAATATGAGAGAAGAAAAATATTCTCTCCGTAAGCTTCAAGAATATGGAATGGGCCGAGCCAAAACGAATCAAACTTTCCTTGGCTTCCTTTTGGTTCCCTTCTCTTGTTCCATAGTAGGATGAATTCTTCAACTTTTAATTTACTTGCTTTGGATTTCTTATCGAAAAAATTCTTTACTTTTTACTGGTGCCATCTGATACGGTCCACCACTCAAAGTCTATTTTCTTATAGCCTCTAAAAAATAGGATCCTCTTGTCAATGGAATCCTTGTACTGTCCATCTTCTATTCCCTATAGCAACTTGAGAGCTGACATCTCAATTATGATGGGAATTTCTGCTTCGATCCCATATAATGGTTGGAATGGTTGTAGACACCTATAATTATGCCCAGGCAATTAAAATACTTAAATTGCGCTAATTATCCCCTTTCTTGCAAATTGACGACATATCGTCAAAATCTCTCACATTCCCTCTTGTTTTCATTAATTAATTACAATACGCTAATTGATTAAGTCACCTATCCAACTAACACCCTAATTAACGACCTTTCATTAACAAATCACCTCTTCTATCTAGATTAATTAATTATTATTAATTAATTAGTTTTCCCCTTCATTTAACTAGTGAATCAATATTTAATTGATTTAATCCCCTCATAATATCCTAAATCGTACTAATATTCCTATAATTGGCTTCTATAAGCTTACACCTACCTATTATTTAATCACCTTTGATTAATTAAAACACCCCCAACTCCCATGACTTGCTAAACATATATTAAACCCTTCTAAAGTAAGGTTACCTTTAATAAAGAAACCTTATCCATTCCTAATCATGTTTTACCTTTATCCCACATGTAAAGGGATGAAGTGCTTCCTCTATCCATTGGACTATATAAGGAGCCCTCCTTTTACCTTTATACCTACACCTAGACTTCTTAAGTGAGTAAATGTAAAGCATATAGCTAAGAGACTAAGAGCTTGCATTTTTTCCTCTTGATATTTCATCATCTTGAAGAGTTAAGCCTCTTTCTTAAATTTCTTAGGTCATATGGGAGGTTTCAAAAGGGTTTTGTAACCCAACTTTTACTAGCCCTCATTCCTAGGTTTTTGGAACATTAAGGACAACTATTTTTGATAGCCATGGAGCCTACCTAGGTTCATTCATTCACATGTTGTTAGAGAATAGAGGATTTCTAGATGTTTAAGAATTTTTAGATTCAAAGTTTGTATTAATGAATGTTTAACATCTAACCCTTGATTAATTCTTATCATGATGGTGCTTAGAATGTTGTTTAATTCTTGCTAATTAAGACTATTTAGGTGTGAGTCTTCTATTCAAATTTAGAATTAGTTTAAAAAAACACTTGCACACAATGGTGACATATATATTGCCTTCTTAGGAGTGATCATGTCCACCCACAATGCATCATACAACATTTTCTACCAATTCCTTTGGTTCTCGTCTACAAGCTTACAAAAAATGGTCACAATGTTCTTGTTGCTTGCTTTGGCTTGTCTATTCCCCTATGGCTAGTAGTCAGACAAATGAGATAAAGAGATTCCGTAGCCATAGAAAAACTCAGTCAACTCCCTTAAAGAGAAATAGGTGGTGTTATCTACTACAAACTTCTTTGGTACTCCAAAACGTACTATGATATTCTTTTTGATGAAGTTACATACTATTTTGGTGTTGGATTTCTTGGCCGAAATGGCCGCCACCCATTTTGTGAAGTAATCTATCACTGGGAGCACATAGGTGTGCCCTACATTTGAGTGAGGATTCAAAACACCAATGAAGTCTAGCCCCCACTGCTGAAATGGTTCTTCAATAACAACTAGCTTGAGTAGTAGTGCAGCAAGTTGTAGTCACCCAATGAATTGTTGGCATGCTTCACATTTGGAAACCCAATCTTGAGTGTTTGCAAATAGGGTAGGCCAATAATACCTTCCTCGGAGGATCTTGTGAGTAGTTACCGTCATTAAGAAATGTCCACCACATGCTTGGTCATGGTATGTTTTAAGTAATTTTTCTTTTTGCTCTTTATCTACGCACGCTAGCAAGCATCCATCCAGGACTTTCTTGTAAAGCATGTGATTCTAGATTACAAACTTTGTCACCTTCAACTTGAGTGTTCTCCTTTACTTTTAATCAAGATGAGGAGGGAATTATCCATAATTTAAGTAATAGGAAATATCAGCATACCACTCATTAGTAGTGGTTATAAAGAGGGCCTATGGGTTATTTTTGTAACAAGTTGAGAAATCACTATTTTATTCACCATGTTGAGCTTTGAGTATTTCATCTTCAACAATCAACCTGCACAAACCATTCCCCCTTACCAGATTGGAGGGTCAAATCTCGAAGTCATATTCTTGAGTATTTGGAATCCAATTTCCTCTTTTAACTTTGGGTTCCTATTGTGTCAAGATGGAATTGATTGCGCTTTCGAGGACCATCACCACTGTATGAGAGTTGAGGATGTAAAACCTGAAATTTTTCATAGCCTTGACCACTGCATAGGCATGCTTCTCTAGTTGGATGTAGTTTAGTTCATGATTTTTCAATAGAAAAATCATGAAAGAAATAGGTTCTTCCACGCCTTCATTATTCTTTTGAACAAGGAGGAAAGAGAGTGTATGTTCTGATGCATAACAATACATGATGAAATCTTTATTAAAATATAGAGACATAAGAGTCGGAGCCTTGGAAATGGATTGTTTTATCGCTTCAAAAGCATCCTTCCCTTCATTGTTCCATTTGAAGTTTTATTTTTGTTTCATCATGGTGGTGATGTGCTTTGTCAATTCAAAAAACTTAGGAACAAAGCAACGAAGAAAATTCACCTTTCTGAAGAATGATTGAACTCCTTTCTTGCTTGTGGGCAGAGATAATCCTTAAATGGATTGTACTCTCTCAAGATCAATGTGTACTCCATGTTTGTTCACAATGTGCCACAATAAATTTCCTTCTATGACTCCAAAAATGCACATTTTTGGATTAAGTGACATGTCATGTTTTCTACACCTTGCAAGTACTTATTCTAAGTGATGGATATGATCTCCCCTCTTATTTGAAAACACCGTGAGATCATCAAGATAAATGATGATGCAATGTTTTAGATATTTGAATTCCAAATCCTTCACCCTTTGAAATTTAGGTCCCGCATTGATTGGGCCGAAAGACATTCTGTTGTAGGAAAAAGTGCCCCAAGGTGTTGTGAAGGTTGTCTTGGTGTGATCCTCCTCTGCCAATTTGATTTGATTATACCCTGAGAACCCATCAAGAAATTAAAGCATTTTAGATCCAGTGACTACTTGAAAAATGTGGTCCATGATAGGGAGAGGATAACTATATTTCAATGATTCCTGGTTCAAGTTGCAGAAATCTACACATATTCTTATTTTACCAATCTTCTTTTACACCAGCACAATGTTAGCCACCCATGTTTAATGGTGGATGGGAAAGATGATTCTTGCATTGAGAATCTTCATTACCTCCTCCTTGATGGTATTAACAATATTTGGATTGTATGGCCTTTGTTTTTTCCTGAATGGCTTGGCATCCTGATTAGAAGGAATCAAGTGATGCATTTCCGTTGGTTGGAAGGATTTGAGTTCATCATAAGAGTAGGCCAAAATAGCCGAATATTTCTTGAGTAGTGTAATGAATCTTATTTTCTCCTTGAGAGAGAAATATTTTACAACATTGATCATCCTTGGATCCTCTGGTGTGCCGATAGTTTCCTTATCAAAATCAGCTAGGCACCGAGAAGATTGTTTTTCTTTATCTTGAATGAATCTGTCATGTTTGTCAAAGAGGTATTCTAGAGAAACTAGGCCTTTCAGAATCTTGTTTCCTTTCAATTTGATCACTCCTTCATCGACCCATTCAATTCCTTCTTTCACTTCTCCAACTACCACTTATTGGTATGGATTCTAACTTCCCTCAAAAATGAGATTGTTGAAATTATCTCTTTGTTCTAAGAATGCTAAAATTTGGTTATCATCATTAAATACTTGCCAATTATTTGCATTATCTTGTACACTAGGCCTGAATACCTTTTCAATGGCCACCTTGTCTTTACAAAAGTAAGGATGAGGTGTCACTAGTGAAGCTGACACCGTAAGAGAATCATCCTTTTCATTCTTTTCTCTTGGGATAGATTCAATGGAAAATGCATCGAAAGATTCAACGCAGTCCCATAATTTGTTTCTATAATTCCAGAGTCTTAGATTATTCACCTGATATTGTTGACAAAATTTCTTTACTATCACCTCGTCATCTCATATTCTTGATTCCCATGTCTTCTGCCATAGATATGCCTAAGAGGAAAGATTCATACTCCTCCATGCTATTCGTATTATCAAATTGCAGCTTGTAGGAAAATGGGTACAATTCACCAGAAGGAGAATACAACACTACACACTCCCGAACCTACACTGGAATGAATACCATAAAATTTCATCATCTAAACTTGACCTTCTTCCTCTTCCATAAGAAGTGGCAAGTTATCATATTTTTTCAATTTGAGGAAGTAGTTGCCTAGCTTGATATCTTGAAAGAGAATGTTTTCCTTTGGATCATTGGAATTTTGTACCGTGAACTTTATATTTCTTATTGGTAGCAACTTCTTCATCTTGCCTTTCACTGGAATAGTTGTAGATGACCAATCCATTTTTATTTCTCTTCCCAAGTATTTACAAAGTCTTAGGCTCAATAGCATGCCAAAGGATGTTGGGATGCCCAGTACTAGGATGGCCAGGAACACCTTCTTTTCTGGACAATCAACTAGTGCTACCTATGCATCTTTGATTCTTTCTACCAATGGAACTTGTTTGGATTCTATTAAATAGTAAGTGCCATTTTCTTGGGTCAAGGTGAGGCCTAGAGAATTTTCAACTTTGACATTCATCACATTATCTGAGACTCTAGAATTTATGATACAATTATTTAGCTAGAAGCCTTTAATGAGGAATGAAAGGTAGAAAGGTTCAACCTTGTTTGTTTTGGAGGCATTGATAGCTAGCATGTTTTGAGAAGGTGGTGTGGATGGTGTGCGGATGCATTTATAGGTATTATATTTCTGAGAGATGGACTTTATTTTTTCTCACATGTTCCAAAAAGTCAAATGGCATTATGATGGGCAAGGAAGAGGTTCTGGGAATTATGGAATATTTACATGGTGGAGGCTTAGTTATTTTGGGTGTTGAATTTTCCTTCACACGTACATTAACTGGCTTGGAAGGAGATGGGGATGTAGGTTTTGATGAAACATTAGATGTTTTTACGGGGACAACATTTTAAGGAGAATTATTCTAAGTAACCTTTGAGTTGAGAGAAGGATTAGATGACTTACTTGGTATGTCAGCATGATCCTTTCTAACTAGTGGGTCTACTTGTTCTTTAGCTGAATCCATTCCTTTGCTGATGATTTTATTTTGTGGGACCTCCGTAGGAGAATTTGTTATCCCAAATTTTCCCCTGAAAAGTTTGGTCAGAACAAGCCTTACACATAAATAAAACATGAAGGGAAACGTTTCAGACCCGGGAGCTCACATTCTAGGATGAAAAATAGGGTATAGGTGGTCTCAGAAATGAAGGGGTAGTGCCACAAGAGAAGCTAGGAGAAATAAAGGAAAAATGGCAAGGATCCAAAGTTTTTGGGCTTGAAAACAGTTCAGGAAAGAGTCTAAAACTAAATAGGTATGAAGAAGCAAGTGGAGGAAGCCACTTTTCCAAATGACACTGATTCAAAGGTCAAATAGAGAAAAGGTTTCCAAATGAGTGTCAGACTAACGTGTGTCCCAGAGTCTAAAAATAAGAGGGACCGTTGAAAATTCCACAGATAAGTGGAGGATGAAAAGTGTCAACTCGATGCTCCTCTAAAGGTAAACTTTGGGTTAGGTGTTCAAGCAAGCCCGGTGCCTCCACGTATTATATCAAGAGGGGAAAATATTTCAACTCAGGGATCAAAATATTACGAATCTGACACCGTTGGAAAGATCTCAACCTCATCTATGCCAAGGAGGTCTGAGAATTAATTTTTGAGGAAGTTAGTGTTGATGGTGAATCATAGCACCTATGAATGTCTGCAACTCGATGGGTTGAGACTCTCAGTGTGATTGCATAACATGGAGCTTTTCCTAAGTGTGGGACCTTATGAATCGGGAAAGCTCTCCAGATGAAGGCTAGTTCCTATTCCTTTGTTTAGATGCACACAAAAAAATGCTGAGGGTTTACTCAAAAACCTAATCTAACTTGCCAAGGAGACAGGGTAAGAAAATACATAAAAATAAACCTAAACTAACAAAGGTGATGCACTGAGGAATGAAGAACACCTCTGTTGCCAATAAACACAAACCATTAAAATGTAATGCAAGATCATGCACAGATAAAAAAAATTTGCAATGAAAGATCAGGAGGATGCAAATGAACACATAGAGGGTTGAGAATCATCCATAGACATGCATTATTTGCTCCAAATATTTATACAATACACTACAAAATGCCAAGAGGCAAAGTTGCATTACAGTTTTAGATGGGAGGTTTGAACTCCAAAAATTCACCTGCCAAAGAGAAGAAGGGAGGAGCAAAACAAGAATGTCCAACCTTTAGAAAGAAGCCCCTCCACTTTTTTGTGTCAACACTTTTCTACCTGCACCAGGGCGCATCCATGTTCATGTCGACACTCTTTGACGTGCACCTTCTACCTGTGCCTTGGCGCGAACTTTTTCATGTCGACACTTTTCTACCTGCGCCAGGGCACATCCATGTTCATGTCGACACTCTTTGACATGCACCTTCTACCTGTGCCTTGGAGCAAACTTTTTCGTGTTGACACTTTTCTACCTATGCCAGGGTGCATCCATGTTCATGTCGACACTCTTTGACGTGCGCCTTCTACCTGCGCCTTGGCGCGAACTTTTTCATGTCGACACTTTTCTACCTGTGCCAGGGCGCATCCATGTTCATGTCGACACTCTTTGACGTGCGCCTTCTACCTACACCTTGGCGCGAACTTTTTCATGTCAAAACTTTTCTACCTATGCCAGGGCACATCCATGTTCATGTCGACACTCTTTGACATGCACCTTCTACCTGTGCTTTGGCTGTTGGTGATGCAATAAATATCGGGCTCTGAGTTTCTTTTATTTCCATATTCTTCTGCTTGTCTATATCTACCCGGGGGGGAGATATTTACAACAATTTGGCTACTCAATGGGATCACCTGCCTGCTAGGTAGAAGATCAGTGGCCTTTTAGCAATCCATTGGGCATGGAGTCATAATCAATAACTTGAAACCATCCTGATATCTAATCCCGAGCCTGATACTACAACTCCTTTTCTGAGAGCATGTTGGACTGTAGAAATTCAACTTGAGAGCAACAAAACCTGTGCCAAAGCACTTAGGGAAATTGAAACCTAACTACAACAAGACAATGTGCATATGCACTTAGAGGAATTTGAAGTCTAGGCTAATATTTACAAGGGTAAGCCTTTTCCTTTTAGTAGCAATGTTTAAGGTAGATTCCGTTAACCAGAATCGGGAGTTCTTCTCCATCCAATGTAGACAATTGGAAGGCATTACTACTTTTACATCCCATGACCATGTAGGGGCCACTGCAAATGGCATCAAACTTGGAATGCCTTCCTGGTTTTACCTGATCTACATCCCATTTCAGAACTAGGTCCCCTTCCTGGAAGGTCCTTGCTCTTGCCTTCTTATCAAACCATCTTTTTACTAAGGCATGATCCTTTTCAATCATCAGAACTGCATGTTCTCTTATTTCTTCCAATTCCATCAACTATGCATACATGGCTTCCATTGGTTCGAACTTAGATAACTCCAACTACTTCATGAGCTCTAATGCTGGAAATTCTAATGATATAGGCAATACTGCCTCTTTCCCATAGACCAATTTATAGGGAGAATTACCTGTAGATCTCTTTGGTGTTATCCTGTCAACCCATAATGCTGATTTTAGCTTGGTATGCCATGTCCTTTGGTTTTCATCCAGAGTCCTTCTGATGATTCTTAGCAAATTCTTGTTCGTGGACTCTGCCTGTCCATTACCCTGTGGATAATAATTTGAAGAGGTGCTCAAATAGATTCCATTCTTGACAACCCATTCTGTAATCTTGGAACCTATGAATGCCAATACATTGTCTGATATGATAGTGTCTGGCACACCGAACCTAGTCACTATTCTATCATAAAAGTCTAGTATGTTAGACTCATTGGCTTCTTTGAGCGCTACTTCTTTAGTCCACTTGGTGAAATAGTCCGTTTCCGTGAGAATCCACTTATGGCCTTGGATTTAGTTTGGATTTATGAACCCAATGAAGTCCAATCCCCATTGCATAAATGGTTGGTCAACCAAAATTGGGTGCAATGGAAGCGCTGCTAGTCTTTCTTTGCCTGTGAAGAGTGCACATTTCTTACACTTTCTTATCCATATATAGCAGTTGCTGAACACTATGGGCCAATAATACCCTGCCTTCATTATCTTGAGAGCTGTTATTCGTGGGGAAAAATGTCCTCTAGAATCTCCATCATGAAAATCTTGTAACACCCTCTCGATTTGACCTATCCCAATGCACCTCAATAGAACTCCACTGATGTCTTTCTTGAACAAAACACCATCAACAAGCACATATGGAATGGCTTGTAATCTGAAGTATCTCTTTTTTGCTTTGGTCAATTCTAGAGGGCATAGGCCTACCTATAGGAAGTGTATCATATTCTGAGTCCAACAAGGAGTGGGCACATCATCATTTTCCTTTTCTTGACCATCCTATAGTACCAAGACAGTCTCTTTTTCATCACCTACTTCAACTTGCTGACTCAAAGCTATTTGTTCACATAATCCCTTTCCACGTACCAGCTTAGTGACCTTAATTTCAATGTCATATTCCATGAGACAAGTGATCCATCCTACATGTTTCTCATTTAGATCCTTGTTTAGAAGGAAGTCCTTGACTCCCGCATGAGAGACCAATAATTGGATCTTGTTGTTTGAGACTAGGTGCTTGAATTTATTTAAGCTTCTAATCACTGCAAGGACATGTTTTTCAATGAAAGAGTACCTAGTTTCGTATTCCTCCAAGACTTGACTGAAGAAAGCGACTGGTTATTCTAATCCTTCTTTATTTTGTTGTACCAGGATTGCAGAAATTGTGTCTCCACCACCAAAGGCATATAGCATGAAATCCTTAGAGAAGTCTGGATTGACGAGATTTGGAGCTTGAGATATAACCTCTTTTATTGCCTCAAAACTTTCCTTGCCTTCAGATTTCCACTTAAACGTCATGTTCTTTTTCAACATCAGCGTTATTGGCTTTAGGACAGCTACAAATTTTGGAACAAACCTGCGGACAAAATTGATCCTTCCCAAGAAGCTTTGAAGAGCCTTCTTATGACTTGGCAATGGAAACACTTGAATTACTTCAACTCTTTCTGGGTCAATCATCAATCCCTCCTTTGAAACAATATGGCCTATAAGTTTTCCTTGGTGAGCCAAGAATATGCATTTTTTGGGATTCAATGATACCCCAATCTTTTACACCTCTGAAATATCTACCTCAAATGAAAGAGGTGATCCGCTGCATTTTTAGAGAATACAGTGATGTCATCAAGATATATCAGAACTATTTTATTGATCAACCCCTTGAATGCCATATCCATTGCCCTTTGGAAAGTGGCTCTAGCATTTGATAGCCCAAATGGCATCTTCTTGTAGGCATAAGTGCCCCATTTGGTGGTGAAAGCCATCTTGAACTGGTCATATTCTTTCACCATTACCTGATCATCCCTGAGTAGCCATCTAGGAGAGAGAATCTCTCTGAACTAGATACCACTTGCAATATTTGTTCCATTGAAGGAAGCGGGTAATGGTCTTTGAGAGATTCCCTGTTGAGGTCTCGGAAGTCTACACACAACTTGATTTCTCCGCTCCTCTTCCTGACTGAAACCAAGTTTGCAACCCAGCTTGAGTGCTTGATCAGGAATATAATGCTCACCTCTATTAGTTTGTTTAACTCTTTCTTCATTAGAGGCTCAATGTGGGGGTTGACTAGCCTCTACTTCTGCCTAATGGGCTTAGCATCTGGATCCAATTCTATAGTATGTTGTGCCAACTTCGGATTGAATCCTCTCAAGTCTTCATAGCTCCAAGTGAAGACATCTGTAAATTCTTGGCAAAGCTATATGAAATCTGATTTCTCCTGCTCAGTGGCCACTTTACCAATTTGAAGTGTTCTGCCTTCCCCGACTGGAATTGGCTCTGAATATTCTCTCTTGACCTGTATGTTAGCCTTTTCCTTACAGAACTAGTCGTTAGGGTTGAAGATAGACTCCAACGTTACTAAACCCTTAGGAAGCTTATTTGTCCACAGCTGCACTACTTGATCCCCGTACTACTGCGCTAGTCTGTCCTGATTCCTAGATGAGAATTCAACCTCTTCTTGCAAAAAATTGATGATCTGTTGATCGTTCTCAAACACCTGCCAGCTTGTGTTATTATTTGGAACTGCTGGCCTCACAATCACATGTATATGTGGTTGTGTTTTTTTCCCTTTTGATGATTTCAACCACATCAAACATTGCTCCAACTTCTGTGAGCCTATCCGCGGCTTCATTTTTCTTCCTAGGTATAGACACAATGTTGAAAGCTTCGAAATCCTCAATGAGGTCCCATACCCTGTTCTTGTAGTTTTTTAGCAGGTCATTCTTTGTAGCATGTTGTCCCCTGACTTGATTAACAATCAACTTGCTATCCCCGAACACCTACAAGTTCTTTATGCCCTTTTTCCTAGCCCAATGAAGTCCATGAATCAAGGCCTCATATTCAGTTGTGTTGTTTGAACAGGAAAACTGGAAAATGGAAAGCTGAATAATATTTGATGCCTTGAGGTGAAACAAGCATAACTCCTCCTCCTACACCTTGTCTACTCCTTGATCCATCGAAAAATAACTGCCATACTTCATTGTCATCCTTATGGTCTGGTTTGGTGATGCTAGGAATGGGCTGGTTTTCTTCATGTATGTAATAGACTCCTAGTTCAGATTCTTCTACTTCTTGGCAGGGATCAAAAGCATGTACCTTGCTCACCCATTCATCAAGAGTTAAATTTGGGATACTTCCAACTTTGGTGTCAGCTTCATCTGTGCCTGGATAATCTTCTTGATCAAATGCTGAACAGTTGGCATTGATTTGGCTTGGAGTATAAGGCTCAATATGAAAGTTTGCAATTGGTTCAGATTTGATTGTGACCTTAGTACCATATCTTGTTTTGAACAACATGTGTGACCAGTCAGCAGATAAGTAGCCTCCAATTCTAGCTGTGAAATCCCTTGATAAGCATAGGGAAAATAGTGGTGGCAAATCTATCACTGACACATCTTGCAAAATGGTAACATTGGGACATGCATGCAAGATAAGATTCAAACCTTTAATCACTCCCACCATTGCTACTGCTGTCCCATCCAATTACACTACCCCTTTAGATATTACTTCATATTGGAGACCTAGTTGATCAGCTATTTTCTTGGGCATGATAGAACTACTTGCCCTAGAATTGATCATGCAATTATGTACTAGTTTATCCCCAATAATTAATGAAACATAGAATGGAGGGGGCTTAAAAAATTTACCTTGTTGTCCTCCATGATTCCCTTCAGGCTAAGCAACATTTGTGAGGACCTTCTCTTGCATATGGACCTACTGGTTCGAAGTTGACCAATTCTTCATGGCAGCTTGTAGAAGATCTCTTTGGCCTGGGATGGATAAAGATTCCCACATTGATATATTCACATTTTTCTTCTTTATTTGATCAATGATGATGAATGGGGATGAAAAATATCTTTTTTGTCCTTTAGCCTGCACATTCCTTTCTTGTGCATGGGCAGCAACAGCCAGCATTTGAGTTGGCTTAGAAGCTGGTTTGGGCTGTCCTTGTGTGTTTGGAACTGTATTTTGCTTACCAACACCTTGTGGAGTGATGGAAGGTTGTAGATCACTTGGAGAAAATGACTTCCCTTCACCAATATTCATATTCTTTGATCTTGTGTTAGCTGCTACACTCTGAGAAATTGTTTGATTCATACCACAAAAATCCTCATCTTGCCAATTCACAAGTGTGGTATCATTTGGAGTTGTGTTTTGCTGAGATGTCCCTTGTTGCTGATTTTTTTCTTGACTCACTTCACCCTCTACACTAGTAGTTGTCACCATCAAGGCTTGGTTCAAAGCACCATTGAAGCACATAGATTGGTTGTGAGGTTCATTGCATGGAAAACACCAATCATACTCTTGAGCTATGTTGTTTTGCACTGGCACTAATGCTTTAGAAGCAGATGCAACATTGGGGTTATAGGGCTGAAATGGTCTATTGGTGGGAGGCCTTACTTGGCTTTGGTTTTCAACTAGATTGGGTGGCCTATTGGGCTAGTATGGTTGCCTATTAGGTTGAGCTTGAGGCTGATAAGAAGGTCTAAAGCTTTGGGCCTGCTGCCTCTTGAGTGTAACCAGCTCATTTCCCAAATTTTGCAATTGTTTCATGACCTCTTGGAGTTAATTTGAAGCACTAGAGGATGAAGTAGAAGTTTCATTTGAACTTTGATTTCTAGGAGTGGGAATAGGAGCCAAAGTGGGTGTTTGACTAGTGCTTGAATTTTCTAAGTTTGGATACAAGGGCATGGGAGGCCTAGGAGCCAGCTTACTAGCTTGAATAAGACAGTTTTCAGCCCTAATGGCAATGCTATAAGCAACAGGTAAGGTTGTGCCTCCCATAGATTGAATTAACATAGAAATATCAGAATTCAAAGCCTTAAGATAATATAGAAAAGCACCTTCAGCTGTTGGCCTAACAGCCACTGGAATCCTATCCCAAGACCTTTGAAATCTGAAGTTGAAGTCAGTCAGCTGCTCGTTGGGAGCTCTCTTGATAGTTTGGTCATTGTTCTAGTAGGAAAATTATCCTTTGTGTCCTCTTCCTTCAGCTGCTCACTAAACCAAGGATTGATTCAATTAAGATAGATTGGGGGAAGATTGTATATGAAGCATTAACAGGAGTGGTTTGAGCTTTAACCCATTTTCATGCTTCCTCTCTCTTCTTCTCTCCGGTAAAAATCTATAAGACAGGGTCAAGATTATGTAGCATGGGGTTCATTCGTCTTCCCTACCACTTCTATATTCTTCCAGGCGAATAATGTGGATTTAAGCCTCCTCCATTGGAATTGTAATAGGTCATTTGTATTTCCTCTTTCCCGTTAATGGTGTTGTATATGTGAACTCTGGAGTATAAATTGTTTCATGATGTGTTTGTCCATCCTTGATCATTTTGTTGTCTCATGGTAGGGTCCATGTGCCATCTATGAGGTCCATTGCAGGTTTGGGAGCTATGTTTAATGGTTTGAAAATGGCGCGCTCTTTCCCTCTTCTTCTCCTGGGATTGCGTGTATTCAGTCATTCCGTTATGACAAAGTGATCCCTCTGAGTTTGGCGCCTGTTGTCCTCTGTTTCTTTGTAATACCTGGTCCGCATTTGCAACTGAAGCTAATTATTGCATCCATCATATTCCAATTGTGTAGGCCTCGGTGTCGGTTTATTAGGTTGATGATAAACAGTTCCCTTTTCTCGGTGCTTCACCTGATAGTGTATAGGATTCTTTTATTTTCATGCTCTCTCTATCTCCTTGGTCCCGGGAACGTTAGATTCGGCGGTTAGATAGTCAAATTTCCTTCCTTAGAAGTAGTTTAGTGCTAGGATTAGGAAGAGTAACCATCCTTCTCTGGAGGATAATTCCCATTTTCCATTCCCACAGCTTGGGGAATGGTCTAATGTTATGCAAATCACACCAAATATCCTTGCCTTAGAAAAGTAGATCCATAACTCATTTGGGGGTGCTATGATTTCACACTAAAATTTTTGGCACACCCGGTGGGATAGGTCTGAAGCACCTTACCACTTCACTTCATCAATTTTGATGTGCTCTTGGTGAATATTTCAGCCTTTGGAGTCACTTTCAAGCACATCTGATGACTCCATCTGGTCAAAAACCCATTCTCTGAGTTGTAGAAATTTTCCATCCATTTCCACTCATTTTATCCATTTTCTTCTTCCATCTCTTTCATTTTCTCCAATTCCATGAAGTTATGCATTCATTCCCTTCATAGAACTCACACTTACAATAGCAATACAAAATCCACCACCAATGTATTTCCCAAATCCTCTAGATCAACATTATAATCAGATCTAGGATCATTATGCTTACCCATATGAGCAGTGTCAAAACTAGTTCGACTATGAAGCTTACCAAGGACAAGGGGATGCATATGATGGTGATATTTATGCAAAGGATGCTTGTCTACTGGAGAAGATTCAAAAAATGGATGCTGACATGGTTCAATTTAGGGAAACAACTCAAATGATGGCTTTTAGAATTGGTTACAGGGCACCTTGTCCATGGGAAGGCCATTTTCCAAGACACTACAGCCCTTAGGAGAAGCTAGACTTCATGATTGGAATGTTGCCCCAACTTTCATAGTTGATTGAGGACATTGGGGCTTATGAGCAAAGTGTGGGACAACCTTGTCAATGGGTAAGTCAATCACCAGCTCCCTAACTCTCATTTTCTCTCCCTCAATATTTATCATTTCGACAGAGGCAATAGTCAAGATTCCCATCTGGTGCCCCAAATGTTAGTTCCTCTTCTCCATCTACTAGTCTTCCATCCCACCTCAGTTTCTCTACCCTTTTCCCTTCCAAATCCAATTCCCCTCTATAAGAGCCAAAAGAAATGTCGTCCCCTCTACCACGAACAAGGAAACAACTAGTGGAGACCCCACCCACCACTCCTCTTGCCTTCCCAAGTCCATGTTGGGAAGAAACTACAAAAACCAACCAAGGAGAACATCAAACAAAGGAACTCAATAGAGAAGAAATGATAGAAAGTTTGAAGATTTGGGTTGCTAAATTTGAGTTTCCAAAGGTTCCCTTATTGGTTAAGCCTATGGAGGAGGCTAAGGTCAAGCCACAAGTGGTGGAAGGTCCATCTGCAACACAAGCAAGGGAGGAAGAAGTTACTCCTGATCCAAAAGAAGAGGAGTACATTCCAGATGTGGAGGAGGACCATATAGTTACATAGGCTCTAAGTGTGGAGCAGACGACATAATAACCTTAAGTTCTTCCTCCCACTTCATCCCCTTTAAGATCTAATGTTGAGGAAGAGTTTGACATTTCAAAATGCATGTTTGACGATGAAGGGAACCATGGTGAGTCAATTTTAGATCAAGAGGACACCATGAAGGAGGTTGAACACCTGCAGTAAGATAACAAGGAGGCAGATTACCTGTTTGACTTGGAGGATTGCCTTGAGGGAGGGGAACCCATGGAGATCACATCATTTTTTCTCCATCTCTCACATCCCAAACACATGAGCCTGCTGCGATGGAGGAGAACATTTAGGAACAATAACCTACACTTTATAACAACCCTTTGGAACCAAGATTGGAAGACAAGACTCTCTCATGTTCTTCACAGGAGAAGGAAGAGAAAAAGCAAGAATATTTATTCATCCCTCTCACACCATCCATCTAAGAAGGTCCACAAGAAGACTCCATTTTTGGAGTTGAATTTCACAGAAATGGGCACATCCAAAGGATCAGACCGTGCCCAATCAGGTACTTGGCTTCTTTGGAGCCAAAGGAAAAACCATAACCAGTCATGCCTACTTCAGGGCATGAGGATAAGCATCAAAGTACCAAGGGTCATCATAAACACCTCCAGAAGTCTGATGCAATTCATCTTAAGGAGGTATTTTCCATTAATGATGATACCTTGATGATTTGGGTGGAGGACCGGCTTATTTTCAATTTTTCATTCATGCAACCAGCCATGTTCAGTGCCAAATCAGTTGCATGGCTGCCATTTTTGAGGAAGGGAAGATATTTATCCCTGTTAGTTACATGCTTTATTTGAGCTCCCTTTGCTCTTGGTTAGAGTAGTGTAGGTAGGTATGTTTTAAACAGAAGTGATTTTGTACACTCTGCATGTTCCATTTGGAGCATGTATGATTTTTAGTTTGTACATAGTTTTTGGTGCTATTAATCTTGCACATTGCATTCAACTGAGTTTTGGTGAAGTCCAACTTCACGTTTCAGTGGGTTTCTAAGAGGCTTAGAGGTTAGAATTTTAGATTTCAAATCAGAATCAGTTTATAAGGCTGGACTCCATGCCCAATGGATGCTTCAAGGCCACTAGTCTCTTCATCTAGCAGGCATATGTTCCCTTGAGTTGCCAAATTGTTATCCCAAATTTCCCCCAGAAAGTTTGGTCAGAACAAGCCTTACACATAAAGAAAACATGAAGGGAAATATTTCAAACCCATGAGCTCACATTCCAAGATGACAAATAGGTTACAGGTGGGCTCAGAAATGAAGGGGTGGTATCGTAAGAGAAGCCAAGAGCAAGAAAGGAAAAACCTCAAGAATCCAAAAATTTTGGGCTTGAAAACAATTCGGGAAAAAGTCTAAAACTAAATAAGTATGAAGAAGCAAGCAGAGGAAGCCACGTGTCCTAATGGTGCTAATTCAAGGGTTAAATAGAGAAAGGTTTCCAAATGAGCGCTAGAATGACAAGTGTTCTAGAGTCTAAAATTAAGAGGGACCGTTGAAAAGTCCACAGATAAGTGAAGGACGACAAGTGTCAACTCGACGCTCCTCTAAAGGTAAATTTTGGGTCAGGTTTTCAAGAACGCGCGGAGCCTCCACGTGTTATATCAAGAGGGGCATATATTTCTACTCAGGGCTCAAAATATCACAAATCTGACACCATTGGAAAGATCTTAGCCTCACCCATGCCATGGAGGTCTGAGACTTTAATTTTGAGGAGGTTAGGTAAAGGAAAATGGAGGAAACATCTTCAGGCCTTCAATACAGGAACCATCTATCTCAACAACTAGATCGGATTTGATCTATTTCAGACGTTTCCTCTTCCTTCAAGGCACTGAACCAAGGATTGATTTAGTAAAGATGGATTTGGGGGAAAACTTTATCTGAAGCATTAACAGCAGTGAATAAGCTTTAACCCACTTGTCCCGCTTCCGTCTCTCTTTCTTCTCTCTGGTCAAATATATAAATACAGGGGTAGGATTCATTGTACAGGGTTGTTCATTGTTCTTCCCTACCCCTATCTCTCTTTCTTCTCTAGGGTCGAATGTGGAGTTTAAGCCTCCTCCCTTGGCTTTGTAATGGCATTTTTTTGCCTCTTTCCTATTAATGGTGTACTATGTGAACTCCTGGAGCAATAAAATATGTTTCGTGATGCGTTTTGTCCATCCTTTTTTCATTTTGTTGCCTCTTCTTGCCTCTGACCATTGCAGGGTATATTGTGCATATCTCTGATGTCCATTACACGTTTTGGGAGCTGTGTTTAAGGGGTTTGAAATGGTGTTCTATGTGAACTTTATCCTTGGTTTGTGATGCATCGGTCCATCCTCTCCATTGCTCACCTCTCTCCATTTCAGGTAGTTGGGTTTGTGATCAGCAGTTCCCTTTTCTCAGTGCTATCACCTCTGTAGTGTAGGATTTTTTTATTTTCATGCTCTCTCTCTCTCTCCCTCTCTCCTTGGTCCCTTGGAATTGTTAGATTAGGAGTAGATAGTCACATTTCCTTCCTTAGAAGTAGTTTAGCGCTAGGATTAGGAAGAGGAACCAGCCTTCTGTGGAGGATCATTCCCATTTACAAGTCCCATAGCCTGGGGAAGGGTCCAATGTTATTAAAATCACACTAAACGACCCAGCCTTAGAAAATCATATCCATAAATCATTTGGGAGATGTGATTTCACACCAACAGAATATTATTTCTTCTTATTTTCCTTAATTGTAGTTACTGAGGATGGAGCACCTTTCTTGGAATGTGCACGAGATAAAAATGTGCATGAGAAACTTGGAGCTTCTTCATATTCATCATCTTCATCATCAACATAATCGATTAAGACATTGTGCATATCACTATCAACTTCCTCGACCTCAAGATATTTTTCATAGTCCTCCACATTTTCTTCTTTAGGTTCTTCAATTTCCACTTCCTCCTCTATTTCTTTGATATCAAAAGCCACATTAACTAGTGGTGCTTCAAGAGTGAGCTAGCAAGGAGGTGTGGCAATCCTTTTTCTATTGGGAGGAGTTAGCTTCCTTGGAGTGTTCCACATTGTGATATGTGATAGTTGTTTCTTCAAGGAAACCAAGTTATTCACCATCTTTTGAAACATTGGGTATGTGGTGACTGAGCTTGAACGCTACCTCTTTTTCCTTCCATTTGGGCCTTTCACTTTTCCTGATAGGATTAGATCATTGCTAGTTTCTATTACATGGTCTTTAGCTTCCCTTAATTTTCTTGGTTGCGTTCTTCTAAGGAATAAAGCTACTTCAGATGGCAAGGAATTGATGAATAATCTCTTCAAATTATTTTAAGGAGGAACAACATCTTCCAAGATTATTCTTATCACTTTATTATATCTTGCTATGAAGTCTCTCTTAATTAAGAGGTTTCTTTCTTCATTTGTACCAATTGGACCAAGAGATCCTGACAGTCTTTCATGGTCTTAAAATTCTGTTTGAATGCACTTATTATATCTTCCCAATAGGTGAAAAACCTCGAGGGTAGCATGTAGAACCATTCAGCGGCCTTTTCTTGTAGTGAATCCACAAAGATCCTAACTGACACATCTTCATCCTCCACGCCCAATACACAAAAAAGTAGTGATAAATGCTGCTACATTTTCTTTAGAGAGTTAAGAACCATGCCCTCTAAATTTTGGAAAAAAATATCTTGAGCCTCTTGCTAGCTCGTGGAGTGGTTAAGAAAGGGTGAGTGGGTCAGTGTTTCTCCCCCATCGTACATTAGGCATACGGACCTCACAATCATGATCATGATCCCCCATTCTATTTCTATTTCTAGCTTCCAACCTCTCTAAGGCTACGGCTTCTGCTGCTACTCTCTCATCCACCTCAGCTTGAAGTCTTTAAATTTCTTCGAGATGAGCTCTTATTTCCTTTTTCAATTTTTCTTCTCTTTCTCTATATTATTCTTCATTCTCTACATAAGTGAAATCTTCAAGGTTCTCGTTGATGTATGGGAATTCACTATCCAAAGGATTGACAACACTCAAGTTCCCAACATGACTGGTTGCTTGATGAAAAGGATACCTTGGAATTTTGAGAAGCTCTTGTCTTTTTTGAAGCTCTTCAAAAATAGCATTAGTTTTTCATCCTTGTCTCTATTTTCGAGTGTATATTCTATCCGCCATCTTGGAAATTTATGCTCTTCTTTGTGGTGCTAGAATTTTTCTTTGCCTCTCTAATTCAACAATGCATTCTTCTTCAAGGTCAAGAATTCTCGTGGAAATGAAGTAGTGATTGACACTTTTCCTGTTGTGCCAGATAGCTTCTCTCAAATACGAAGCAATATCTTCTTGGATGTGTAAGAGAAATTTAGGTCTTTCAATAGGAGGATTTCCTGGAATAACCATGGTTTGTAGACATGTGGCTCATATAGCTATTTAAATTCCAGAATTTTTCATTTTTTGAATTTTTATTTTTTATTTATTTTTTTTTGTATTTTTAAGACCTTATGGTCATATTTAGGTGTAGATGCTGCTAAATCCACCCCACGATGGGCCAAAAACTATTGGCGAGAAACATTTTTTAGAAAAAAATGGTGGTTATCTTTCTAATGCTCTAGGATTCTAAGTCCCTCTACTTAAACGGTCCAACTGTCATATGTGCATGCATGAGTAAAAATAAGTTTTCTCCTAGTGGCCTTATGGCCAGGGATCCAATAGGGACACTCCATTAACACTACAAAAAAAACTTGCATATATCTGCAAGGGAATAATTTTCTAGGAGAGTGAGAAAGGGAGTGAGAAAATTAGAAAAGATAAACTAATGCTGCAAGTAGAAAATCAGAGACTTGCATACACTAGCTAGAAACTTCATTACATACACTTGAATTTAGAAGAAAATAAATGTGTAAAACCAAAAAGACCAAATAGAGTTTGATGAACACAAAGTACCACAAAACCCCTAAGTCAAAAAAGGCTAAAACTCCTTCCTTTATTGAAGCTCAAGCAGAAATTGTACATATCATAGAAATGGAAGACATTTTGAGTTGGGAAAAATACAAGAAATTTTCTATCTGTTTTATCTCTTCACAAGGATATCTCTCTCATGAATTCACAAAAAATAGTTCCAATATCTAAAAAATTTAAGAAGATTTTAGAATTTTTCTAAGAAGAACCTCAAATGATGAGCTAGTTACAATTTATAGAAGAGGATGAAACTTTTTATCTTCCCAGTGACTTTTCAAATACTTTAATTTGAATTTAGACTGTTCATATTCGACTTAAATATATAAGTCCCTTTTATAAAATCAATTCAACTTAAAGTTTACATTATGTTTCTAAAGTCACTTAAAGTAAAATTAAAAGGTGTAAACCACAACGGAAAAATATAACATTGATGAGAGAGAGTGTTGAGTGAGAAGAGAAGAAGAAGAAGAAAGAAGATGAATTATGCAGAAGAATGAGCTATTGTAGTGGACTTGGCTCAATTCTTTAACTGCTCTCCACTTTTTGTTCCTGAGAAGACTTCTGTCTTTTCAAGATCCTTGTTGAAACAAGCCACTTCAAGTTCTACTTTTTTGGCATGAGGGATGTGAATGCACTCAAGGTTTCAGTCAATCCATCAATCACACTGTTGATGTTCTTGCACTTCCCAAACCATGATGAGTTATTTTCTGAGATAAGTACAATGGAGGCTCATATCTATGAGAGGTATTAGAGAGTATCCTTAGTGAAGGAAAATGGGTTACCCACCCCTTTATTGAAATATTCTTCAAATGGGTCGATCAAATCATCTGATTTTGTGTTCACTCATTCTAGGTACTCCAAGTTTCCAAACTTTATGATTTATACTATCCTACAACTTGTATATTTTTTCTTCTTTCTCTTCTAGCTCTCTAAAGTCCTGATTGATTGCCTCAAACCTGATTGCGAAGGCCCTCACCCATAAACGTGTCAAGTATTCTGCATCATTTTCAAAATCTTCCTATTGATCAACTCCTAACAATGGGTGTTGCTCATCTCACTAATTACTAGTCCAAGAGGTTCCCAGTACTCTCTTTCTTTCTCCACATCCTATTTGAGTGCTCACATTCTATTAGATGTTGCACACATGTATGCAAAGAGCTTGAGTACATCTTTGAGTGATGGCTTCCCATTTTAGAGATTGAGTTGATCCATTTATTGTTTGCTCACCCCTGTATTGTGAGCTCATGTGTTCTTCTGATGGATTCTGGATCGAAGCTACTGATGGGCACCACTTTCTAAATAGGAAGTGTTGTAGTACTTAGTTCCACCAAGTGTTGCACATAGGATGAAATAGTTCATACTTGTTCCTCTAATACCTCAATCTTATCTTTATATTATTTATTCCTTGTCACCATGCGAGCAGAAGATTATTGATATATGTGCAAATCTCCCTCATGAGTAGCTGGTCCCAATTGGATCATGCTCATCTCATAGTGGGTCAATGTCATCTCATCCATTGTCTTGATTACCTTTGGCTAAGCTACTTCTATGTATAGATTACTTGTCTCCCCACTATAGAATCATGAGGCTATATGTGTGATCTTTCTTAACCTTTTTCTTTAGCCAAGGATAAAATCACTGATAGATTAGGGCTGCTACTTGTTACACAATGCGAGTGTCAAGGATGATAATTTTTGACATCCACGGAAACATTTCACTAGATTCACACTCGATGATGGGTGAACCAACCATTATTTGTTCTAGAGGGGGAGGCAAGTCCTTAATGAGAGGGGTGTTGGTGTCAACAAGAGGTGAGACCTCTTGTTGTAGCTCAAATATTGAATTGTGAACTGTGTACTCCTCATTTTCCTGTACTTCTACTTCTAGATTTTCTATTTGCATTAATGAGATCATGTTTTGCTCCTGTAGTGATGCCAATGAGCCTTCTTCTACCTTGACATTCTTGGGTGTCTTCTCGTCGGAAGAAGTTTCCAATTCTATGGCCGTCCTTTTTTAACTCACTCCAGAGTGTTTATATCTAGAAGTCACCTCCACCACTTTTGAATATGAATGATGTGAAGCTTACTTCTAGCTTGGATAAATTCCTCGTCACTGGATGACCATAGTCCTCTTCTTCTGAAATGGGTTCCTCATTCTCCTCACCACCTTTTAATTCCACTCCAATATATATCCTGATTCACAAACATGCCAGTTGATTCGAGGCATTGGGTACATCTTGATTGCTACGTACTCTAGATCATACATTTTTTTCCCATCATCATGTAAGATATCTTCATACCAAGAGAACTTGAATTTTTGCATCTCGTTGATTTTCATCCTCATGTGGTATTTTTGACATACTTCAAACTTTTCAAATCAATTGGCCTAGTAGTCCTTGACTTGTGGATAATGTTGCAATTCGGGGACATAGAATGAGTCGATACCTTCTCAAATGTTAAACTTGGGCATGGTGACGTAGGAATGCAAAGTCAGATGTGCGAAAGAGGTTCTCTAGGTGAGATGCATCATTTGAGAATTTACATGTGAACACCCCTAGAGATATAGGGAATGAAATCAACTTATTTCTCCTACTTCTAAGCTTGTTATTTAGTTGAGTGATTTTCCTACAAAGCTCGAACAATACAATCTAGTCACTGAGGTACTTAGGCAGTCTCAGCGGAGCTTGGTTGAAGCCAATAACTCATATATAGGAGAAGGTTGAGAATTGTATGAAGTACGAACCATATTCCTTGATCAGGGATGCCGCTTGTGGTGACATCCTAGATTCAATATCCCCTTCTAAGCTTCAGACCATGTACATGGTGAATGCATCGTTCACATGGGAGAAATTCTTGTTAGTCTCCTCCATTACCAAATGTGGAAGTTCCTCGAATGTAGGCACCTTGGAAGCAATGTTCTACGTGAGAGAAAATCCTTTGAATGATCTCAAGATTTCAAAGAGATAAACTAGGTAAGAAATCATGTAGAGCTTCCTTGGTGTTGGCACTTGGAGAAGCTGCAGATGGAGATTGTCGATGATGATCTACCCCCATTCAATGCTCTACTTTCCTTCTATCAACTTCAGGATGAAAAAGACCTATCTATTCATGTAATTCTTTCATGCTTTCTTCACCCATAACTGTACTAAGGAGAGTGATGACATTAGAATACCCTTCTTAGAACTCACACCTTAGAAGATTCTTGGGCACCCTAGAAGGATTTCTTCCTATTTTAAACCATGAGTTGAGCGATACTCCTTGGACATATGAATCCATTGTTTCCCAATCATGCGAGGCTATATCCTTTGAGATGACGACCATGCTGGGGGATGTTAGTATTTACAGAGAGAATGAAATGGTCCTTGGGATAATGAATACCATCGTTGTACCATTTTCATCTCAGATGGTTCATGTCTCAGGCTCGTAGTGTAATGACAAGGCTAGGAATAACTCAAGACTCTTCATAGACAATGGGTATCTTGCAGTGGTGAACAAGCCACTTGTGAATATCTTGTCTTCAATCCTCTTTTTGTCCTTGGAGGCCATGCGAGTCTTAAGGTTGTTCAGGTCCATTTATTGGACATCATTGTCTTCCACATCATACTCACAGGTAAAGGGATGTGTTGGCCTCTAACCTGTCCACTTTGACTTCATGTTTATCCTAGAAAGAAAAACTTACTAGTTTTAGTACGTGTAAAACATCAAGTCCCCGATCTTCAACTGGATGCCACAACTCTATTTTCCTCTTTCTCCATGCCTTCCTCGTTCCTTCTAGATCAAATTTATATTTTTAGCAGGTACTCGTGGGCCCACTTAATATTTTTAGTAAGTGCCAAAAATCTTCATCCTGGTGAATTCTCAGCTGCAGTGCATCTTCAATATCACCATCTCCTTTGTAAGTTCTTCTGTTGATGAATTTCCTGAAATAGTAGTCCCTACGTAATAGACCTGCTATTTTTAGAAAGTGGGATTTTAGAGGTTTGATTAATGCAAATCAAAGTTTTTTTATATGGTTTTTTCCCAATATCACCCCCCTGAAATTACAGGCATGTCCGCTTAATAGTCCAAGAGATTTTAAAGTTTTAATTTTAGGGCTTAACAGTGCTTCTAGATGTGACAACCATTAATGGACCTCAAAATTGCAGGTCTTGTTTTCTCCTCCATTTGCAAAAAAGCTTATTTTTTTAATGTGGGTTTTCTATTTTGATGCTTTACATGTAATTCTACTTCATTTCACCCAACAGTTTGATGGGAAGTTGATTTTTTTTTCGTTGAGCCAGAAATGGGATTTCTTCGTTGTGGATGCTTTGTTACATGAGAGGAGAGTTTGAAGGTGTCTTATTTATGGAATTGGGTAGAGGAATTAACAAAAAAATATATCTTGTTGTTTCATGTATATGTTTGAGATATTTCTTCAACTTCTCGTTTCATGGCCATGGAGTTTTCTCTGTTTTCTCCTTCTTCATTTTGTGCTTCTCCTTCTGAGTTTCCTCAAATTTCCTTCTAGGACCTGTTTGATTTCATGGAGTGGAATGGAAGTAACTCTATCGAAGGTCTGGTTCAAGGTTTATAAATGGTGAATGATGGATAATAATTTATAGAGGAAGAATGGCAATATGTGTGCACATGAGTGGAAGAAGCAAGAAACACTGGAAGCAAGTGAAGTGACAATTAGATTTTTAATTTTTTGAAATCATGGAGGGAAAATTTTGGGCACATTTTTCATGTCTTGATTTCCCTTTCCTTAGGGATGTGAGGGACATCAAATTCCACAGTGGTCAAGAGGACGAAACGTGTCCTCGATCCGATGATAGGGAATAGAGGTGAGAAAAGTTACTTTAAAGCACTAGGGGCTGAAATTCAGTCACGTGGATGAACAAAAGATTCCCCATAGGGTCTGGGAAAATTTTTCTGTGTCTTCTATTCTTGACCTCAGGGACATGAGGGAAAAAAAATTCCACAGTGGTCTTGGAGCTTTCATGTGTCCTCGATCTGACGACAGGGGATTTGAGCTCCAAAAATGCACTTGGGGGCTGAACTGTCAAGTATGAAGGTCACATGAGGGTCCCAGAGGTCACATGGGGGCTGGGCACATTTTTCCAAGATTTTTTTTACCTGACCTCAGTGACATCAAGGACATAAAATCCCACCAGGCTCCTAGTGCTGACACGTGTCCTCCCAAAAATTGACTAACTTCTGAACTACCTTCAAGAGGGTAACTTGGAACGATGATAAATTGAGCTCCCAGTGGAATTTATTTGTGAAATTCTATATGATCCTAAATGGAAATGGAATTTTGAATCTAATTTTTGGGGTATCATGTCTTGATTCATCTATTTTATCCCTTAAAAATTGGATTTTTGATTTGGGACTCCACTTGTGTTAGAGAAAAAATTCCTGTAAACCCTATAATCCAAGGTGTTGTGAAAAATATGATTTAACCATAATGTATGTCTTTGAATCCTCTTTCTATAGATGTTTTTTACATTTAACTCTATCTGGAGCTCCTAGAATCTTCTTCTGAAGCCCAACAACTATTTTAGGCTTGTGTACTGCCTAGACTTGTGAACCTTATTTTTACTCATATTACTCCAAGTCTTTCAAAACTTCGCCAAACCTTCCAAAATAATTTTCATGATGTTCTAAGGTCTTTAATTCACCTCCATTTTTAATTTGGCCTATCTGTTCCACTCCAGGGTGGTTGATCCAGTATTGGGAAGGCTAGCAATAGCCCTTCCCAATACTACCGAAAGATACCATCTTTTTAGAACTTCCTACAATCACCTAGGGGACTGATTTGACTTTCCTAAATCACCTAGGGGGATAAGATAACATTGTTTGAGGGGTCACTGGATTGACTGGGTGTACTTGGTGTGCCTGGGAATGGAAGAATATGAAAATTTTGGCATAGGGGTATAGTTATCGTGCTATGAAATTGTCAATTTCCATGTTCCACATTT
Organism: Taxus chinensis; assembly: GCA_019776745.2. Classification (NCBI taxonomy): domain Eukaryota; kingdom Viridiplantae; phylum Streptophyta; class Pinopsida; order Cupressales; family Taxaceae; genus Taxus; species Taxus chinensis. Next base: position 213,000,765 of record CM034149.1, read on the forward strand.
GCATGACAACACCTATGAATTAAAGGACTATCACTAGTCATAAGAAGATCATCCACATCTAGACATACAATGATAATGTAAGAACCTTATTTCTTAATGAATAGATCATTTTCAAAGGAACAATTAAAAACTTAATTGTTTAAAGAAAACATTTATTTTCGCATACCAAGCTCTAGGAGCTTGCTTTAAACCATACAAATATTTTTTCAACTTACAAACATAATTTTATTTACCAATTTCTTCAAAACCTTAAGGTTGATAGATGTAAAGTTATTATTTTAAATCACCATTCAAAAAAGGATTTTTCACATCCATTTGGTGGATTTCCCACCCAAACTAAGTAGCAACATAAAACAAGGTCCTAACAGTGCCCATTTTAGCTTCAAGGGAAAAGGTCTCAACATAATTTATCCCATGTTTCTGAGTGAAACCTCTAGCAATAAGTCTAGCTTTATATTTTTCAATACTTCCATCAACATTATATTTTACTTTGTATAACCATCTAGACCCTATAATGCTTCTTTTCTTAGGAGGTGGAGCCAACTCCCAAGTTTGATTTTGAATTAGGGAATTATATTCAACCTACATTATATTGATACAATTCTCATCCTGAGAAGCTTCTTCAAAAATTTACAGCTCAGGTTCATACAAGGTCATTAATGCATGGTACGTATGATGGCTTCTGGTCATTTTCTTAAGGTCAATAGTATTAGAACTTTCTAACACAGTTTGATCCCATTTTGGTTTCTTAGCTAGGGAAACAAGAGATTTAGAAACATCCATAACATTGACACAAGAAACATCATCATGATATTTTACCATATTTTCATTATTAGAACCAAAACCATCATTATGAATACTGAGAGGATTAAGAAGATCATTACTATTTGAAGATGAACAAAAACATTTTTCTAAAACAATAACATTTCAATTTTCAGTTATGTCACTTTTTACAGGGTTATAAATCCTAAAATCTGCAGTGTTAATACCACATCCAATGAAAATACAAGAAAAATAAGTCATATCAAGTTTTTTTCTTTTCTTTTTAGGGATATATAAGGAGGCAAGACTACCAAAGACTTTTAAATCTGATATATCACATTTTTGATTTGACCATTTCTCTAAGTGGGTTGAAAGGTGAATAGCTTTTGAAGGGACTCTATTTAAAATGTAGACTACTGTGTTCATTATTTCTACCCATGGAAATTTGTGAAGACCGAAAAATGAAGCATAATGTGAGCCATATCTAGAATACTCCTATTTTTCTGTTCTGCAAGACCATTAGACTGGGGAGAATGGGGAGAAGTTAATTTTCTATTAATACCAAAATTAATACAAAAATTTTCAAATTCCTTACTAACATATTCACCCCCATTATCTGTTCTAAGCCTCTTAATTTTATAATTTGATGAATTTTCAACATAAGCTTTAAATTCATTAACTTTTCCAAATACATTAGATTTATTTTTAAGAAAATATGTCCAAATCATCCTTGAGAAATCATAAATAATTTTCATAGCATACAAAGAACCATATGATGAAGCTACTTAAAGAGAGGTCCTCTAATATCACTATGAACTAGTTCTAGTGGTGAAAAGGAACTCTTCTCGTGATGTAAGTTAAATGGTTTAACACTTTGTTTCGAGCATAAACACCCTTCACAAGCATCATGAGATGAAGAAAAAATAGACAAACCTTTAACTAGATTTTATCTAGACATTTCATACAAGCTTCGATAATTGACATGTCATAACCTTTCATGCCATAGTTTTGAATTATTCAAACTTTGAGATACAAAACAAGATGCAAAATAAAAATCATCAAAAATATACAAACCATTTCTTTTGATTCCTTCAGCAGTTATATTATCATTACTATCTTTGATGTGCCAAGTATCCTTCAAAATTTTAATAGATAAACCATCATGAGTTAGTTGTGAATATGACAAAATATTCTTGTTAAGCTTACGAACAAATAAAACATTATTCAAAACACCATTTGTAAATTTTACTTTTCCTTTCACTATTGCTTCTAAAGATGAGTTATCACCAAGATACACATGTTCATTGATTTTTGTAACATCAAATAAAGAATTATAAATACCAGTCATATGATTTGAAGCACATAAATCTATAATCCATTCAGAATTAGAGGAAGAGTATAAAGCAACATATAATGCAATAGTTGTAAGAGCATCATTAGAACTGTCCTTTTTTCTTAAATTATATTTAGATGAGATAGTTTGTTTTTTATTTTTATGGATAGGTTTCTTAGATTTACACTCTTCTTTTTTATGCCCAAATTTTCCACATTTGTGACATTTACCATTATATCTTACATGTAAATGTTTAGAAGTAAAAAATTTCTTATCATCAAATGAAGATTTATATCTAATCTTCTAATCATATAAGGGCTTGTGTGGTTTGAAATTTGAATTCTAGGAAAGAAGTTCCTGAGAGGAATTCTCCTTAGATTCAAAGTTCATCATCATTTTATCTTCCTATATCAGAAGAGAAATCAAAGTATTTAAAGCCGGTAATTCATCCTTATTCTGATATTTAGAGTTTAGGATAGAAATAAAATTCCAAAATATTTCATGTATATTCAACTGAACAATAAAGTAGATTAATTTTTCACCAATTAAGTCACAATTGCATCCATCTTATTGTGCTTTGGTATTTTTAATTTTGGCTAAATTAAATTAACTACTTTTTCATCTCCTTTCATAGGAGTCATAAGTAATTCTAAAATAAGTTTAATAATATTAGATAAGCACGTAATTTCATGCATGGATTCTAATTGTATCCATACCTCTTTAAGATGTTTGATATTACCAATGTGTAGAATATATTCGTCATTCACATTGTGCGGGATCATAGAAAGGGCCTCCTTCATACATTGTGAGAATACATTCATATTTTCCACATTCTCTCGAAAAACGGTGGGCGCAAGCTCAGTTCCTAAAATAATAGTCTAGAGTTTCCTCTCTATAAGTTCCAATTTGACCCTGATCTTCCAAATAATGTAATTTTCTCCATTTAGGATTTGGGATTTATCGAGAAAAAATAAACTGGACACCATTGTCTTTCAAATTTCTATGTGCAAGGATATTTCTAATCACATGAGATTACAAATTAACCTAAATATTTACAGAGGGGAAAAGTAATTTCACCTGGCTAATGATATAATTTGAAATCCCTTTTTTCATGAAACTTGTCTCCTCCCTTCATTTACTCTTGAATTTTACCTTTGAAAAAATTTACCCTACACACATTTAAAACTATAGAGAAATAAAAAAAAATCATATATTAATGTACCCTTACATGTATGTGATTTTTTACACACATATAAACCCCTTACACCTATGCACACTCAAATTAATTCCTCACAAAACATTCAAAAAATTTCTAGTTTGCAAAAAAATGAGGAGAAGGGGTCTTGAAGATTTTTAAATACCCTTCCAGGTTGTCTGAAAAAAGCCACACAAAATTAAATAAATTAAATACAACAACATTTGATGTAATCTATTTAATTTACCTCTCGCTCTATTATCATGATAAAATTTGAGGATTCTATTAACTAGGTATTTAATCAAGTAAATTAAACAACATTAATAAAATATGCAATATTAAATCAACAATCACCACACTATATTGCATAACAAATAAAGAAAGACTTATAGAAAGTAAATAAAAAATGACACAGGATTTATAGTGGAAAACCTGAAGGTAAAATATCACTGTGAAAAGTAACCTTTATTATAGAGAACCATTTTACATTCCTTATATTACCTCCTCCTTTAGAAACCCTAATCAAAAGGGTAAAAATACCTTTGATATGTATTTATTAATATGTCAAATGAGGATCTGGAGTTCTTTTTATATGAGGTGATTGAGTATGTCTCCTGACCCACCTTTTCAACCTAAATTATTGACACATATACCAAGGTTTAAAATGTTTAATAATAGAAATATAACTATTCCTTATTATTAAATATTTAACCTATAGTATTATGTTGGACCCATATTTAACTAAGGGATAACAAAATCACTTAACCATTATGTTCTAACACCCACATCTCATCATCTTCCTTCCTATATGATTTAAAGAATTCTGCCAACTCTTAAAAAATCCAAAATCACGCCAAAATCACAAAATCTACTCCCATTGGAGAAAATTACCTCGCAGTCGGTGGCAACCTAGCATAGTCATCGTCTACCCTATAAAGTTATTCTTCTCTTACCAAAAAATCATCAGATGCATGCAAATTGGAGTTATCTTGCGAATTGTGCATTTTCTCTTGTGCCTAAGCATTCCAGATATGTTTATAGACCTTCCACAGATCTTCTCGACGTGTTTGCATCACTCACGATCATCTTTCATGAGATTTTTCACCATTATTATGTTGTTTTTCGTCTATCTATCATGTTATCGTATCTTACTTATTCCTAACCTTTTAAAGGAATAGAGAAACTTCTACATCATCCAAGGAACACTCAACAACCTTCCCCTATAACCCATTTACCTACAGGTTGCCATATTCATACTTTTATCCTCAGATGTATACTTCTTTGATACAGTCGCTGTCGATCCCTCTTGATCGTCATTGACTGGGGCTCTGTTCATCCACTAATGTATCCAAACTATCTTTTTCTTCCCTTTTCCTACTTCTATGTCTGTGGTTATCTTCTCCAAATCCTCTTATAGCACTTTCATACCTTTATCAACTTTGAGATTACATTTAGACCTTGCAAGTCTGCATATTTTATCCACGGGTTGAGATCCATCCTCCCAGGTCACCGTTGACCTTCCTCAGCATAGTCTGGGTTGCTATCGACCTAGACCATGTAACACTTAATTTACAATTATTACAATCTAATCAGATTTAGATAAATTTATTTCATTTTCTCAGATTCAGTAACACTTCTATTTCTACATGATTTTATTGTCATATCCTTTATTTCACTTCATCTAAACAATGGGGGTTGACATCCGCAAAAGGAAGCCAAAATTTTATTAGAGCTGGCATTATCCAGGAAGTCCTCGCATAAATCCATCTAATCATTTTTTCAGTCTTATCTACAGGTGTCCTTTGATTAACAGTAGCGGAATCCATCATCATCTTGTTATCATATCACATCACATATATGAGGTAACATAAACCCTCCAACATTTTTGATTTTTCTAGTTTCTTCAGTAGCTAGTGCATTAACTTCATTAAGAACAAGAAACTTGGCAAAAATTCAAGGCATGCTTGGTGGTACCACCCTTTCAATTATCTCTTTCATTTAGTACTTTTTTGTCTTTTCTTTTTCTATTTCTACTAACATTGTAGCATGAGGCTCCACTTTATTTCTTGCTCATGTTGGGTTCGTGGCCTAGATCGCTCATCGTTCAAGAGTGTAGATAAATAGGAAAATCGTTATCAAGGTATTCCTCACTTTTTCCCTATTTTCTCCTTTTTATATCATAATTTTCCGTTCTTGTTTGTTTCCTCATCAAATATCACTGTTCATTTTAGGTTTAAAAAGAGCATTATTTTTGCATCCTGCTTGCTCATATAGTTTAAATAGGTGTTTAATTTACTACATATCACATCTTATCTCACACAACCTAAAACTCACAAATCAAATCATACATCAAAACACCTACTCTACCAATAGAGTGATTGGGATTTGATCACCCAACAACAAGCTGCCTCAAACATTCCCTAACCAAAAATTACTTGAAACCAGATAAAGATTTCCTTCTCCTAGGTCCGTCAGTATCCATACCCCTTTTCTTTTTCACAATCTTAATCAAAACATAAAATGAATATTTTGATTCCCTTTTCTCTTTAAAATGGAATCAAAATTCTCCTCGAATAGTCCTCAACAATGCACCATGACCCCATCCAAGCCCTTGGTTGCTTCTATACCTTCTTCTAGCCCCATCTATGACTACCTTCTCCATATATCCTCTACTTCCCACCCATTTTGACTAATATATTCCTCTTTTTCCCCATTATTTTCTTCATCTCATCTTCACCTATCATGACTATGCATATCCAACCTATTAACCTTCCTTCCTCTACCACATCATATCTTCCCATCCAATCCCCACCATCCTATCATGACCCTACTTCTCCCCATCCTATATCTCCCTAATCAATGCAATTTTCAACACCTAATATCTTCATACAAATCTTTCCTAATCTACCACTAGAAAATTTGTCTTCACCCTCTACACTATATGAATTCAACCCCTTTTAAATCAACACCATACACCAGAAATTTTCCACCATATTTATTTCACCACCTTCATCATTCACCCCTATCTTAGATATTTTACCTACTTTACCTTTAAGGGCTATCCTCACATCCACTATACCCATGATCACCTTACCTACCTCCTTAACTTCCACTGCCTCTCTTTCATCTACATCCAGTCTGACTTTTACCACATCCACATCAACCTTGACTGCACCTTCCTCTCTTTCTACACTGATCATACCTAAATCATTGAACAAATCTCTTTTGAGCACACTCATCACTATTATTATATCTACTACATCCACAAATCCACCCATGTATACCTTGACATCCTTATCACATATTTCCTTTCCCATGCTTATATCATCCATTTCATCCCAATCTTCTACACCTACCATCCCCACATCTACATACACCATAACATATTCTCAATCTACATCCGCATCCATGATGCCTTTTGAGATAAAAACAAAAGGAATTCATACTTCTCCCACACAACCCCTCATTTCTACACTGATTCATCCACCTCCTATTATCTATATCACCTCCTTCTCACATAGACCTCATGAATCGAATCATCCAAACACCCCTTTCTATTTTATAGACACACCTACTCCCATTGTTGATTCCACATCCAAATCTATTCCATCCTTTCATATCATACCATCTTTAGAACCCAACATGGATTTTTTTAGTGGCGAATATTCATAATTTGGTGAATATTCCATTTTAGGAAAATTTGAAAACGTGAATTTTTTAGAGAAGGTTAGTGTATTGTTTGACTAAAATTTCCAGTGTAATTTTTTTAGGGGTCGGCTTCACCTACCATTGAAAAATAATCCTATATAAACCTACGTAATTCACCTAATAGTATACTAGTAACTTACTACTAACTTACTCAGGTACCGTTTGAATTACTTGTTGAAGTGCAACAAGAGAAGGTGTTGACATGCAACAAAGGGGTTTTTGACATGTGATAAGGGAGGGTATTGATGTGTAACAAGGGAGGGTGTTGACACGATATAATGAAGGGTTTTGAAGCATGAAAAGGGAGGGTTTTGACACGTGAAAAGGGAAGGTGTTAACGCGTGACCAGGGAGTTGCAGATGGTCGAAAAGGGGGAGCATTTTTTTTGGTGTCGTGTGACAACAAGGTTTGCTGTCACATGACAACAAGCCTTTATTTCGTATGACAATAATATTTTTTTGTCACTCGATAACAAGGCTTGTTATTGTGTGACAACAAACCTTGTTGTTGCATAACACAAAAAAATTCTCCCCCTTAAGAAAATGACAAGAGAAAATTTGACTCTAAAATCACGAAAAATTCGTCTTTCCGGTGAAAGTGGTTCCAGGTATATTCATTAGGGATTTTCCACCTCTAATTTACTCAAGGCTTCTTAAAATGAACCCTGGAATCCATACTAGTTCCTCTTTTTGCAAAAGAAAGAAGAATAAACAACTTCCAAAATAGTGATTTGTAAGGGAGATTATTGGATATTTCTCAAACGGAATACAACAATGGCAGAGCAAGCTATTCAAGGTTTTTATATCTCAATTTTCCAAGTTTACTTCTAAAGTGTAAAAAATGTATACTAACAAAGATATTTTAATTCAAAATCAACTATTTGAACCATTTTTTTTATATATCTCATTTATTTTTATGTCTGAAAAACGTATCAATTTGTTTCCTTGCATAAACATAAAAACAAACAAATATAGAAATCAATTTGTTTACATGAACGTAAACGTAATAGCTACCAAATATACAAATAAAAATTGTTTCATTCCTTTTTTTATGTTGTAAGGTCTAAAATGCGTACATGTTTATGGTGCAAAAAATGATTAGATGAACTTAGTAATTTTTGTGTCTCTCTGTAACTTTTTTTATGACAGCTGCAACAAGTTTTATTACCTTTGCAACAAATTTATTTTTCAATAATATTTGCATCCAATCAGCCCAAATCATTTCCCATGCCTTCGTATTTCTCCTTTAAAATATCAAAATGAAAAAACCTAGCCGTAAGAGAGAAAAAAATAAAAAATCTTCCATTAGAGAACAAAAAATCAAAATTCGAGAGATTCAAATTCAGTATTTTTATAATGTATTTGACCAAACAAAATCACCTCTAAAAGAAAGCACCCAAATTTGAAATTTAAATTTTTCATACCATAATAAATCACCACCTTTTAATGATTAAATTCCTTTAATATCCTACTATCCTAAGTCTTGAAATTTGAAGCTATTCTACCGTAATAAATCACCAAACAATAATGCTTATAATTCTTAAATGCCTTTAATATACCAAGTCTATCGTAAATACTAAACCACAAAAGGGTACATATTTAAATGATTTAATATTCTAATCTCCTAATGTTCATAGACATTTAAATGTTTTATAGGTGCATTAGAATAATGAAAAATACATTGTACCATTTTGTGCATATATTCAAAATATGAATGTGTAATATAGTAACAAATCACCACCATGTAATGCTTAAATGCTTTAATATGTTTACATATTTGAATTGATTTTAAATAGAAATTTAAATAATGAAAAATATAAATTAGAATTTATTGTCATACCATTTTAGACACATGTAATGTTTTAAAAATGTCCACATTTACCAAAAATATGTTTTAGTAATGAATTTATGAAAAAATGAAGGGTTTTTAAAAATATTGATAAAATACTTTGTCATATTTATGTATTTGTTTTGTTTTAGAATGGTCACCCATTCTCATGACATGTATAAAGTTATAAAAAAATTGAATGTATCCTACAATAATAAATCAACACCTTTAATGCTAAAATGCTTTAATATCCTAATATATTAAGTCTATCGTAAATATTTTAAAAATGTATTTGAATTGATTCGACCCATTTTATGTTTTAATTAGATATTTTAATAATGAAAAATATATAATAGAATTTATCACCAAACCTAATTAGATACTTTTAATAATTACTATTTTCTTATTTACTGTCGTTAGAATGGGAACCCATTCTCACGGCTTGAATAAAGTTAAGACATTGATTGAGATTTTTTACATTGTCTTGTATTGAATGGACAGATGTCCATTCTCATATAGGAATCATAAAATAATTTCTTGGGTAGATATCAATCATAAAATAAGAGTATGGATTAGATATTCTCAAAACTTGTAAATAACTATTTAAATGACCAAGTATTGAGTAAGTATTGACAAAAGTGCACATGCCCACTCTCATAGAATCAAAATTTCTTGTATGACAATGTTTAGAATGGGCACATGCCCATTCTCATATAACCTATATATGTTTCAATCATGAATGTGCACATGCCCATTCTCAATAAAATAAATATTACTTGTATTATAAAGTTTAGAATAGGCATATGCCCTTTATGATAGGAATAATCAAATTTACTTTGTTTTAGAATGGGCACTCATTCTCACATCTTATTAAAGAGTTATGAAATTGATGGATCTTTACCACATTGTCTTGTTTTGAATGGGTAGATGCCCCTTCTCATTTAGGAATCATAGAAGAAGAGTAAGAAAAGTATGGATAAAAAAAACTCATTGTTTTTTAAATTGATATAAATAGGAATAATAGAGGCATACTCATAAAATTCAGTTTTGTTTGTATTACAATGTTTAGTCTCATGCAAAAAAAATTGTTTCATCTTGTTTTGAAATGGAATTACATTTTTAATCTGCCTATTCTCATATAGGATTCATAAAAGACATTCTTGTGTAGATAGGAATCATAAGAGAAGAGTATGCTTTATAAATAGTCAAGAATTTTGAATAGGTAAACAATTGATTGACCATGTTTACATTATCTTGTATCAAATAGGTAGATTCTTGTTCTCATATAGGTATCTTCATATTCTCATATAGGAATCAGAAAAGAGTTTATAGGGAAGATAACAATGATAAAAGAAAAGTGTGGACTAGATATGCTCACATATTTTAAATAGTTATTCAAATGACTAAGTATTCAGTAATTATTGATGAAAGTGCACATGCCCACTCTCATAGAATCAAAATTGTTTGCATGAGAATTTTTAGAATGGGCACAAGCCCATTATCATATAAAAAAAATGTCCCATGCCCATTCTAAAAAAAACAATATTACTTGTATTATAAATTTTATAATGGACACATGCCCATTATTATATAACAAAAATGTCCCATGCCCATTCTCAAAAAAATAAAATTACTTGTATTATAAATTTTATAATGGGCATATGCCTTTTACGATAGGAATAATCAAATTTAGTTTATTTTAGAATGGGCACCCATTCTCACATATTGTTAAAGAGTTATAAAATTTATGGAGCTTTATGGCATTTTCATGTATTGAATTGGTGGATGCCCCTTCTCATTTAGGAATCATAGAAAAAGAATAAGAAGAGTATGGATAAAATAGTCTCATAGTTTTTAAATATATATAAATAGGAATAATAATGGGAATCTCATAGAATCACCATTTATTGTATCGCAATGTTTAGAATGGGTATATGCCCATTATCATGCAAACATAATTATTTCATCTGGTGTTGAATGGGAATTGCATTTTTAACCTACCTATTCTCATATAGGATTCATAAAAGACGTTCTTGGGTAGAGATGAATCATAAAATAAGAGTATCCTTTACAAATGGTCATGACTTTTAAATAAGTAAAAAATTGATTGACCATGTTTACATTTTCTTGTATCAAATGGGCAGTTGTATATTTTCATATAGGAATCAAAAAAGTATCCTTAGGGAAGATAAAAATCATAAAAAGAAGAGTATTTCTTAGATATTCTCACAACTTTAAAATAGGAATTCAATTGACTAAGTATTGAGTAAGTATTGATGAATGTGCACATGCTCATTCTCATAGATTTAAAATTGTTTGAATGAGAATGTTTTGAATGGGCACATGACCATTCTTCAGAAAAATAAATATTACTTGTATTATAAAGTTTAGAATGAGCATATGCCCTTTATGATAGGAATAATCAAATTTACTTTGTTATAGAATGGGCACCCTTTCTCATTTAGGAATCATAGAAGAAAATTTCTTGGGTAGATAGGAATAATAGAAAAAAATAAGAAGAGTATAGAGTAAACAGTCTCCTATTTTTTAAAATTTTAAATAGCTTTAAATAGGAATAATAGAAACAATTTCATAACATTGGTATTACTTGTATTAGATCATTTATAATGGGCATATGCCGATTCTAATGCAAACAAAATGCTTTTCTTTTTAATGGACACATACAAAAAATATCACTAAGATTAAAATAAGTAGAATGGGCATATGCGTATTCTCTTTAATACATATTTTAGAATGAGAATTTTCCCTTAAGAATGAAAATTTTCCTATTCTCATAAGGGAATCATTAAAAAATTTCAATTATTGTTCATACTAGAGAAAAATGAAAAAATAATAAAATTAATTATAGAGATAAAATTAGTATATGAATAATGGGCATATGCCTATTCTCTTTAATTTCAATCATAATAGAAACTCCATTATTGGTCATGGAGATATTTGAATAGGTATAATAAAAAAGAATACAGATAACATTTACTTTGTTTAGAGTGTGCACTTACCTGATCTTACCGCCTTTGTCAGTGTATCAAATCCAATGTGTTATTTGGTAATGATTAATCTAATTCCTGAAACTGTATGCATGTCAATTCAAAGAACTGACATGAAATTTCAACTCGTAATCATGTTTAATTATTATAAAATGAAGATTACAAAATTATTAACTATCCTTTATATCTACATAGTACATATTATTAGTTAACAAGGTACTAATGTAATCTCTGTTGGAAAACAAATTTTGCAAACTAATTGTATAATCATATAGACAACTTCCAGTCTTATAAGAAAATAACAAAAATTATTCATAATCACAATAATAAATATATAGAACAAGGTAGTAATAGTGCCTAATAATGATTCAAACATCAACATTAAATAACGATCAATTCATAATAAATATTTTACATAATCAAAACCCATACATCATCACATGAATTAATAGAAATAAAATTTAATTTGTTTCGAAATGGACAATTCCCCATTACCGCACCCTTTATATGGATCTCAAAATGATTAACTTCAATAATATAGGTGAAATTTAATTTTCTATTATTATGCTATGGTTCCTTTGTGATAATGGGCATATAGAATGGGAATGTGACCATTCTCGTATAGGGATGAAATAAAATGATTGTTTCAATACACATAGACAAAATGGGCATATGTCCATTCTCATACAAACAAACATTTTTGTATTGTATTGAAAGGGAATATTCCCATTCTCATATAAGAATCATAGAAGAAAAATACATATAGAAATAATGGGAATATGTTCATTCTCATACAAAAAAACATTTTTATCTGGTATTGAATGGGCATATATCCATTCTTTTTTAATTATTGGCAAAAAAAAGTTTATTTAGAAGGGACTATATCATATATCATAGCACAAAAAAGGCTCCAAAGCTGGATAATGCCATGAAACAAGTCCAAGAAGTGATCAAAATCAGATGTTACAAGAGAACACAACTTCAGTTAAACAAATGCACAAAAAATTACCAAAAAAACAATAGAACTGCCAATCAATAGCAAAAAATAGCAAAATAACAAAAACTAAACTGCCAATCTACAACAAGATTACATGAAGCATATCACTTGGATGATCTATCAATTGTTCTCTTCAACTCCTATAGGGTATTGAATAATGGAATAGTTGTAACCTATGTGGGGTCATTCTTATCGACCTGATTAAAAACTTAAGCTTGAGATGGTCCTTAACCCCATATGTTTTTCAGAAATATTGCTTAATATACAAACATTCCTGACTTGTTGTTCCAGAAAATTGTAAACAAATTTGAGAGATCTGGTAATAGAGTCATATTTGCTTCTCATTTTCACCACCATTTTGTCAAGAGAGTTGATATTCTTGTATATCTCTTTGATTTGAGTATCAATAAGTCTAGGGTCCTCCTCCACTTTCCACTTTCCCTCCCTCTTTCCCTCCCTTATTGACATTTGCTTCATTTCTTTCTTTAGGGCCTCCAAGTATTTCTCAATCTCATTAATCCACTTTTGTAAGTCTCCACTCTTCTCCATAGTAGAAATTCTTTGACCCAGTTTACCCATATGGATAAGACTTTGGGCAAGATCAAATTCCTTGTTTTGACTGCTGTGAAGAATTCTCTTCGAAGGGAAAGGATGGTTAAAAGGGTATAAGGGATTTTTAGATCTAGCCTTCCTCTATCCCAAAGAACTAGTGGGGGTAGGAATGGTGGGTTCATGAATAGTTTTGGGGTTAGGAGGGGTAGGGGCTAGAGGGATGGCATAATTTTGTGCAAGAAAATGTTGATGAAAAAGAAGGATAATCCCTTGATGGAGGGGAGTGGCACGGGTGTGCTTTTGAACCTATAAGATTGAGTTCTCAAGTGAGTTCAAGATGAAATGAGGAAAATAAATTTTGAGATTTATCCTAAAATGGTTCGAGAAGATGAGATGCTTAAGGGTAACTATGATGTACCTTCCTTCAAGTGTAACATATCTGACTATAATTTTGGTGATCTCGTTGAATGGTGCTAGAATCAAGGAAATCTTGATTCTATCTGTTACAAAATCTAAATTTTCATCTGCTTCAAGGAATTTTTTGGCTACAAATGCTTTATCAATTTTTTTCTTGAAAAATCGGTTACCATCCATGTTAAGATTAGTGATATTAGTAATGAGTTCTTTAGTGATATGAATGGTTTTGTCCCCGTACACCACATTTTTGTTTTTCCACCCTACAAAAAAATTAAGGGAAATGTGTTGGTCATATCCCTCGATCCTTTCAATGAGATTGGAAACCCCACCAATCTATAGATAATTCCATAGAACCTCATCATCCTTCCATAGAGGGTCACAAATCAGCTCAACTTGACACAATGCTCCTCCCATATTGTCTTTTTCTCTTATGTATTCTTTGTTCCACTTTATAATGGGAGTATCACTACCCAAATTCCACTTCTTATTATCTCCTTTTTCTACCCAAAAATCATGTGATAAATTAGATAATTAGAGAATTTAATTTTGATGATAACCTTACGTGGGGGAGTTGTAATAATTTTAACCTTCACATGTGTGAAGCACATCTCATTAGTGAATATGGACTTTGAGTGTATTATCATATTTGTAATTGATAATATCATTTTTTACTTGACTAGGTAGTTTCTCATTAGTATAGAATATTTCCATTTTTTATTGAGAACACCATGATTAGCAATAGTTTCTGTAAATTTATTGCCTTCCCTGCAGGAGTGCATAATTTTGTAATTTGTGAAGGACTTGCAAATAATTTTGGATTCATGAATAAAATACTTTATTATCCAACTAAGGGGGTGAATTTGTGTTAAATGACTTACAATATTCATAGATTCACCTTCTATGACGATGTTAGAAATATTGCGATCCTTGTCCAATTTAATACCCCATAATGTTGATAATGCTCCAACACAGTGATTAGATTGATGTCCCATTCCACCTACATAAGAAAAAACTAAACAACCTCTGTGATCTCTAATTATTCCCCTTCCTCCAGCAGCTCCTGGGTTTCCCTTGGAAGCTCCATCAAAATTGAGCTTTTACAGTAGATTAGGAGGTGGAATCCAATGAATCAAAGCCCTGTATATATTAGTATGATCTTTTCTTTGAATATTTACAATGTTAATGTTTCATGCATCAAAGCCCTGTATATATTAGTATGATCTTTTCTTTGAATATTTACAATGTTAATGTTTCATGCTAATAGAATAGATTTCTCTTCCTTAGGATATTTCTTATTCTTTGGAGGTCTGAATATCTCTAAGTTATCTTTAACAACAATAACAATTTTATTTAGTACCTTTTTACACAGTTGTCTGTTATCCCTGAAGATGGTTTCATTCCTGGCTTTCTAAAGTCTCCAAATGGTATGAGGAAAGATCAATTTCTAGATTCTTCTAACTATGTAATGCTTATAGGGTGGATCCCATTTTCCCCAGGCCTATAAGACATTATTAGGAAAATTCCACCACATTTTAAAACTTGTAACTATTAGACCCCATAACTTTGCAACAAACTCACTATGCATTTGTAAATGATTTATATCCTCAGCCTCATTCTTGTGCATACAACACATATTTGGCATAATAAAATTCCTTTTTGATAAGGATATCATTAGTTATAATCTTCCCCTTTAGCACAAGCCAAAGGAAAAGATTAACCTTTGGGGTTAACTCAGGCATCCAAGATTTTGTTACAGTTGAAATCACATTGTATATTCTCAAAGAATGTATTATATCCAGATTTGACAGTTTAATCACCATAAAAAATGTTAACCCAAATGTGTTCATCACCATAAAAAATGTTAACCCAAATGTGTTCATCCTTAGAATTAGTTTGATTTAAAGGAATAAGAGAAAAAATTTCTTGAAGAGAAGATACTGATGGTTCCAAATTTATTATGTCCACCCTAAGTTATTTCCAAGCTCTCATGTTCCCCTCTAAGTCTACATAGTATTTCACTTTATTACCATATTGATCAACCAAAGTTTCCTTAATGAATCCAAACATGTCCCTCAAGCTGAAATTAGCCCAATTATCTTGCCAAAACTGAATTTCATTACCATTTCCCACTTTCCATCTGTAACCTTTTATGAGAATTTTCCTGATTTGAAGAAAATTGTTCTAAAAAATAGAACCATGAGGGAGTTTCTCTTCAAAGAGAAATTTATTCACATGGTTTTGAGCCAAATATTTGACTCTGATTAGCTCAGTCTAAGGCCACTCTTCCTTTAATAATATCCAACCCATTTTAGCAATCAAAGAAACATTCATTTTTCTATGTCCTTGATACCAAGGCCTCTAATTTTCTTAGGCATGAAAACTTGATCTCATGCAACCAAACAGAATCTAAATCCTTCTTCAATACCATGCCAAAGAAAATGTTTGTGTATATTTTTAATGATTTCAATGACAACTGAATGTATTCTAAGTATGGAAATTATATATATGGGTAAGTTCTGGAGTGTGCTTTGATTAGTAAGAATTTCCCGGCACTTAAAATAACAACACCTTTCTACTCAACCAATTTCTTATGAAATCTATCCAATACGGCATTCCATATAGTCATAGACACTTTATTGGTCCCAAGGGGTAGACCAAGATAAGTGGTAGGAAAATATTTTTATTCTTCATCCCAAAATGAGTGCAATTCTCTTCTTTGGTAGGCAAAGAGTTTAATTTGCATATGCGCATTCTCATATAGGAATCATAGAAGAGAAATAGAGGCAATATTTAATTATTTTTAGAATGAATAGTTTACCATTCCCATATTCTCTATAGTGATATAAATTTTTTTACGTTCAATATTGCTTCAATGAGGTAGAATGGTAATAATAGGCATATGCTCATTCTCATACAAACATAGAGTTTTATGATTGTTATGAGAATTGGAATATGCCATTTATAATATAAAAATGGGTATCTACCCCTTCTTTATCTCATAATAATTCAGAAAAGAAGAGTTAGAATAATTCATGCCTCAAAATTTCTTCAAATATTGTGCTTCACAACCCGAAACGGTCTTACGAAATAGAGGGATTCCAAAGTAGAAACTTAAAGGGTCAACAAAAATTAAGTAGAGAGAACAAACAATATCTATGAAGTATTCTTCAAATCTTCTACTTCGAAGGACAAAATGGTCTAACAAAATATAGAAAACCCAAATCGGAAGGACAAACAAAAAAGTTGAAATTGGATGAAAAATAAAGAAAAAAGGATGAATAAGGGAGAGATAGATTAAGTGACAATTTTTAAACTTACAATTTCCAATATCTTTACCATCATCAAAAATAGTAACCACCTTCATTCTCTCTACCATGCCACAGAAGAATTAATTGCCATTAATTTCACCAATTTCCCTCCAATGGGTGCTTAAAGACTTGTTTCACAAACAAGTACCTTCAAATAATAAAAGGTGGTAAACAATTTATTTGAAAATTAAAGGTCTCTCTAAATGCCATGGACCAAAACAAATGTAAATATTAAACAATACCGTAGCCATCTTTTAGGTTTAATTAATTCACTTAAAATAAAATTTAAATTTTCAAAAAAAATTCATAGCCATGTTTGAGGTTTTTTTATCGATAAATGCTTTTCACTGGAGCTTTGAACTGGGGGGTTCTTGGGTCCCCTCCCTTACATAACATTGTATATAATATCTAGAATTAGGGTAGTCCAAAAGGGTTCACTTTTACCTCCTGAGCTTTAGCTGGAGCTATTGCGAGGTTATTGAGAGCTAGCCTGTGCAACCCTTAGCAGAGAAGTATATGAAGCCATCATGTCCCTCCTCATTTTGATAATTCAAGTTGGAACATGGCCAATTGGGAAGGATAAAGATTATAAGTATAGGGGGCTATGTCGGGAGGACCTTCCTCAAGTTTTTCAGTTCGAGTTGGCTAGTCGTAAATTACGGAAGAGTCTGCGGAGGATAAGTAGGCGGAACTTTCCTCCTTCAGTCCATATTTCTGATGAACTGAAATAACAAAATCCAAAATAGTCTTATACCTCCTTTCTAATCCTTCAACATATCCTCAAGCAAAAAAATCCCCATAAACTACCATTGAATTTGTTTGGAAGAACTGTGGACAAATTAAATTTTTTCACCACTTCTGTAAGACAAACTGCATGTTTAGGTTGAATAAAAATTCGAGCAATTTGCAGGGTCTCATCCTTCTATCCTCCAAGGAGCAGCAGCTGGGGGACCAAAAAAGGAAGTGACCTTAGCATTGATGTGAGCTAGACCACATCCTTGCATGTAATCCTCCCCAAGAATAGTTTCTATGGATTTCTCTACTGAGTCAGAATAAATCCAGAAGATTGTTTGAATCCTGTTAGAGGAGATAGGGCCATAGAAGGCCATATCCCTCGATTCCCCCTGAATAAAGAGTCCCGGTAGTGGAGGGATGGCCATGGAAGCACTCAGAATCAGAAAAAAACCTAGCACAAATAATCAATGAAATTAATTGATACTAATTTATAATAGAGAGGGCGATTTTCAATCATGGATAATTAGAAAACTTGTTTCAAATTTTAATAGTATTATATTATTATTGACATTTCATATATGTTATGAATATTATTATTTAATTTAGTATTATGATTGGATATAAGGTTTATGAATATATTTAAATCTTTAATACGTTTTGCACCTTCTCCATATATTTAAATTTTTATTTTGTAAAGAATGGGTATATGCCCATTCTCATATAAGAATCATAGAAGAAAAATTGAGGTAATATTTAATTTGTTTTAGAATGGACTATTTCCCATTCCCCCATCCTTTGTAGTGATATTAAAATGATTAAGCTAAATACTGCTTCAATGACGTAGAATGGTTAGAATAGGTATATGCCCATTCTTATACAAACAAATAGTTATATTATATTGATGATAATGGGCATATGTAACTTCTCATATAAACAAATATTTTTATCATTGTGATGAGAAAGGGCATATGCCCATTCTCATAAACTCAATATAGAAAGAAAGAAACATTCTCCTAGGAAAAACATAAAGAATGAATGAAAATTTCATCCTTTTATGAGAATGTTTAAAATGGACAGATGTTCATTCTAATAGTTATGGAATATCAGAAGTATGAGGAATTCTTGTAACATTAATATATGCTATGTTAATATGATGAATATATTTAGATGACGCAGTTAACAATCAAGTTTCTAATTAAATTTTATTTAACTTTTTTTTATTAATTTCTCATCTTATAAATTTAACCTAAATTCTTCTTCTATGATTCCTATAAGAGACATGGCATATTCCCATTCAATATAAAAGTGTTTATTTGTTTTAGAAAGGATGTATGCCCATTCTTATCATTCTAATACAAGCAATATTGAACTTCATCATTACTATGGGAAAAACAATATGATATAAGAGTGAAAAGGAATTTCCAATTTAATACAAGAAATATTTAACTTTATCAATTTAAAAACTATATGAAGGTTGTGAGAGTGGACAACCTTCCTTTCTAAAATGAAATATATTTTATCTATTTTATTATTTTATGATTCCTATATGGTATTGGGTAGTTTTAATTTGATACAAGATGGAACATAATTTTTGTAATACCTATGACGGTTGAGATTATGGGGAATTTCTCATTCAAAAACAAAATAAATTTGATCTACTTTTCTTATATGATTCATATTTCATAAAGGGAAACTGACCTTTCTAAAACAAAGTAAATTTTATCTATATTCTTCATATATGATCTCCATATGTCAATGGGCATCTACCCATTCAATACAAGAAATAAATGTTTGTTTGTATGTAAATGGGCAAAGGATCCTTCTAAAAATTCTAATACAAGCAATATTGAACTTAAACATTTTATTACCTCTATAGGAATGGATAACTAACCATTAAATGGAAGATACAATAGTTTGTTTGGATGAGAATGGGTGTATGCCAATTCTAATCACTGTAATACAAGAAATATTGAGCTTATTATTTTCAATAAATCTATCAAGGATATGAGAATGGGCAACTGTGAATTATAAAACAAGTTAGATTTTACCATTGTTCTTCTTTTCATGATTCCAATTATGAGACTGGGAATTTACTCATTTGATAAAACATTGAACTTAATCATTTTAATTAATATATGACAAAAATTAAGTTGAATATTTCTTAGCTCGGTAGGTGAGCTCACCCACCCAGCTCGACAAGTCAACTGGCTAGCCCAGATCGACAGATCAACTCACCTACCTAGCTCATCATGTCAACTCGCCTACCTATCTCGCTAGGTCATCTAGCCAACCCAGCTCTGTAATTCAGCTTGCTTTCCCATCTCAGTCGGTCAACCTTTCCCACCCCACTCGGTAGGTAAGCATGTCAACCGTCGAATCCAGCCAACTTGACTGACGAGCTAGATCGGCCATCTTGAATGGACTTCTTGACCGACCACCTCAACTAGTTAGCTCGACAAGACTGCTCACCCACCCAAATCAGTCACCATAGCACACCCACCCATCTGGGCTTGCATAGCTACGCCACCTAGCTCAGAAAATAACTAACGCTTCCTAGGTGGAAAATGTGTTCAAAATGCTCAGACTTGCTAGAACCTTAAAAATCAATTTTTTGGCAAATTAAACAAGAATTTCCCTTATGATTAAGCAAGGGAGTGCTCAAATGGTTGGTCTACACCTTATACATAGTGATACACTAGATATTTATGATGGGCTTGTTTTTGGAAGATCTAACCAAGAATTCAATCCATTGAAAGATGTGTTCAAGGGAAACATGCTAGTTATATGACCAAGAAATTATAATGAAAATATATGGATAAGGAGATCAGATGGGGATATTTCCCTTCAACAGGAATGCAATGATGTAAATAAAAAGCTAAGAGTTCAATATTGGAAACCTGGAGGGAGAGGAGAAGGTACAACATTGTATTGAGATTATTTAAAGCTAAATAAAACATGGACCATCTTAGATGAACCTAAAGCAAATATCGATGTCAATAGTATAATATGGAAATGGACATAAAACAAAAAATGGAAAATTGGATACAAAAAGATACTCGATAAAGGGAACGTGGACATTAAATCATACCTTGAACTACTTGAATAGGATAAGGAATGTTGACTTAAAGAAGCTATTGAAGTTTATAAATTTATATGTGAAATCCTCTTGGCCCGGGATGTGGGTTTTTTTTAAAAATAATATTCCAAACCTTGGTCCTATAAAAATTTATAGTTGTACTATTATTTGATAGTTAAGTGAAATACTAAGTATTATATTACTTTGGAAGATTTTTCCATAATATAATTCTATAAAACATTGTATTGCTTATGGAATTATTGAATTGTATTAATGTATTATTAATAATATGATTTCGACCATGCAATTAATTTAATTTGAAAACAAAATTCTTAACTATGCTCCAAGTTTACAAGGATTTGGATCTTGTGATTTAAAGGGACATGGATGTGATTTATAAGGAACTCATTTAAAAAACTCATGCTATGTAAGGAATTGATTTATGCATTCATTACAACCAAAAAATCATATGGTCTTTTCCTAAGGCTATGTGCATAAGTCTAGATAACTTATTTTTAATAATTCTAATAACTTTATAAAATGTAAACCTTTCTAAAGTCTAGATACTAAATTATATGACTAGAATCCCCTAATTCTTGGATGCAAAATTGTAGTATTTATAGTTCCAAGATATATTATTTAATGATCTCAATAAGAGTGTCTAACAATGCTCCATGACTTAACCTACTATTTGTCAAGATACAAATTTTCAAAAGAGGTCAAAATCCGTCATATATGAATTATAGAAGAAAAATAAATATAAAGTTGATATACATAATTAGAATTAGGAACATACTTGTACCATGAGTGTGATGAGAATGGGCATATGTCCATTCTCATTCACTCAATAGTTGCTTCTTATTTCATACAACATTTACTCATATCACATTGTTTTAATTTTCAAAAGGGATCAAAATTCATCATATAGGAATCATAGAAAATGAAATGAGATAAAGTAGATACACATAAAAAGAATTAGGAACATAGTTATCCTATAAGTGTGTTGAGAATGGGCATATTCCCATTCTCGTAAAATCAATATAGAATTAGGAACATACTTGTATGACATAGTGTAAATATTGGAATCTGATATTACACTAATTAAATTCCAATAATACACATATTGGAATCCGATGTCACACTAGATAAAAACCAATAATGACAATTTAGGAATCCATTTCCAACAATTATAAAACTAGAAATAATAATACTATAAATCTAGATTCTTAGAAAAATGTCCATATTTAACAAAATTTTGGTTTATACCTTGATTGTGAATTATGTGGAACATACATGTTATCACCTTGGTAAGATAGTCAAAAAGAGGGACCTGGTACCTTTGCATGCTTCAGTTGAGCACTCAGATTTGTCTGAGTGATGTGTCAGTGTGTTTAGGGTTTCGAGTGGGAAAATAATCCTACAAAACATGAAAATAACATTAAGATCCCATAGAAGGATATGGATGATTTAAAAGAGGTGTCTAAGATGTTGCACCAAGAAAACATCATCCCACTATTAGGAGAATGGCTACGTGAAAAGGTACCACGCGTTGGAGGTGAGTGCGAGAGGAAAATCATGAAAACTTACCACCATAGAATCATGAATTTCACAAGGATATTACACTTGATGCAATAATTGATGGGTGGTTGGTACGTAATATTCTGATAGATACAGGCGTGGAAGTAAATTTGTGAACATTAGATGCATGGAATCATATGGGTAGACTAATATTATAGTCATCTACAAATGTGTTGTATATGGTGAATAAAACTAGGTCTATGCCTATTGGGGTACTGAAGGATGCATCCATTACTATTTAGGGAGCCAAGTTTACTAGAGAATTTAAGGTATTAGAGCTTTTTGAAATAGAAAACTTTCCAACATTTTTTGGACAAAATTCATGGTTGGCGAACAATGTTGATCTATGTTTTAACAAGAGATTCATTAATTTTGAGAACAAAGATGAGCACATGATCATACCTCTGCATGATAAGAAGGTAGAGCCTTATGTCGAGATCCTGATTGAAGAAGATCTTAATCAAATTTATGCATAGACAGTGCACAATCTAGAACATTTGAAACCATAACACAAAGGCATGCATGCTTCAATGGGAAGACACACATTCTATAAGTTACACTACTAGTGTTTATTGTGATAACTAGGTTCATGGAACATACGAGATGGTCATGTGTAAAGTTAAAGGATGATTCACTAGGATGATTAGGTTATGCATGGTGAGGAAGTTAAGTTCAACTCAGGTACCAAGGTATATTGGTGAAGGGAATCCTGATACATTATTACATGCCATGGAAACTCAATGATAGAATGATGGGGATAGAAGAAACATTTTGGTCTATACTTTGTGTAGGATAACAACATGTTGGTGGGAAACAAAATAGATATACATTTGGAGTGGTGAGAAGTGAGAATCACCTTTTCCACCAGGTTTACTTAGAAGAATGTACATATGCACATATGTGAATATCATGGAAAGACTCTTGCCTTGTTCCACATCCATAATTATGAGAGAATACAAGCACGGGCTCAAGAGGCCTTACCACCATCACTTTAGGTACATAATTTCTACTCCACATTGTGTAGATGCACGCACCCCTGGTATGTCCATGTAGAGAAAAAGGGAGACCATGGAATGGCATAACATGACTGCACATATGATTCAAACTTTTGATTACTTTTATACTAAACCTCTAGTCCATGAATCATCATAGACCATGAAGTACATCACATGGGGGGATAATGCAAAGGATGAAGAGATCATGTTATAAATATTTGGTGAAAATTATTCTGAGTTGTGCCTGGATCTTGAAGAGACACATGAGATACAGATACATCGCTTCTAGAAGGAAAGAGAAAAAGGGTAAATTGGTATACATTATTGATGATGAAGAAGTTGAAAGCTTCAATGTTAGCCACACTGAAGGTGCATGTCAGGTGATGGACATTGTGGATGAATAGGGACATACATAACATGCCCCTATGAACACCAAGAAGGTTCACATTGGCACAGATGATGCACATAAGAAGTCATTATTTGTGATTATTGGTCAAAGCAATAAGTAGTGAAGATTATTTTTCTAAGAGGTTATCTTAATTTAAAATGTGTACACCCTTCTTTAGGTGAGATGAATATCAAGCTAAAAGAAGGCACATGCCTGGTTAGGAAGAGGCCTTATAGGATGAATCCTAACCTACACATGAAAGTGAAAGAGGAAATTGATAAAATTATCAAGTTAGGAATTATTGAGACAATTGAAGAATTTGATTGGGTTAGCCCCATGGTGATCAGTATCAAGAAGGATGGTCAGATCATGATCTATGTAGACTATAGAGAACACGATGCTTCATGTGTCATAGATCCTTTTCCCACACCTTTCACATAGGATATCCTTGAAAGATTCATTGGGTATGAAATATATTCCTTCATAGATGGTTTTTCATGATATCACCAGGTGCGCATCGCGAAGGAAGATCAGGAGAAGAAAAATTTCACTACTGAATGGGAAATTTTTGCATTTACATTTATGCCTTTTGGATTGAAGAATGCATTGATCATGTTATTACGTATTGTTGTGCAAGCCTTGTAGGAATTTATTCAAAAAAAATTGTAAGTGTATTTGGATGTTTATATGGTGTATTGATTAGTCAAAGATCATTGTGATAATATAAGACTCATGTTTGAGAGATGCACGTAGTTGATCATCTCTCTCAATATTAAAATGTTCATCTTTTCTACACCCTTGAGAACTTTACTTGGGTATATCATATATAAAGAAGGATTGTTTGTATACCCATCAAAGATAGATGTAATATTTGGTTTAGAATAACCTATCAATCAGAGTGAAGTGTGATGATTTCTATGACATATTGATTACTATAGGAATTTTATCAAGGGATATGCAAAGATTTCTGCTCCCCTAGAAGAGTTGCTCAAGGTTAAAGGGAAATTATATTAGGGTGACGTGAAATGATAGACATCTGAGACATTAAAGGAGAGGCTTAATACTACACCAATTTTATGATTTCATTCATGGGACAAGCCTTATCATGTTCATGTTGATGTCTTTGACATGGAAATTGGAAAAGTGTTGGTGTAACCAAGGGAATAAATTGTAGATCATCTCATTTTCTTTACAAGCAGAAAGTAGACACCCGCAGAGTAGAATTACACCACAACTGAGTGCGAAGCATTATCTATGATTTACACCCTACATAAGTTTAGAATGTACTTGTTGGCCACCCTATTTATCTTTTATATAGATCATATGTGCTGAAGTACTTAGTCAACAATACTATTTTGCAAGGGTGCATCTGCAGATGGATACTTTTTTTTTAGGAGTTTGAATTCACAGTTGTTGGAAATCCAGAAAAGTGAAATTTGGGGCCTCATCATCTATCAAGAATCAATTTTGGAGAGGAAAAATAGGGCATTGAAGACACTATCCTAGTTGTACAGTTTTTCTAGTTGAAATGTGCACCCACATATTTGAAGGATATTACAGTATTTTTGTGCACTAGCTAGGTGCATGAAGGAATGAATACATTGGAGAAAAATAAGCTTTCCATTTAAGTTGTACCCTATATACTGATTGGAGGTTACTTATACAAGATGCGAAGAGATGAGATCTTGTGTCGTTGTCTACTGAAACATGAGTGTGACATCATTATGGTGGATACTCTTGGTGGAATAGTATGAGGAGATTATGCACATGATTCTACAGTGCGCAATATTCTTAAGGCAAGACTTTGGTGGGAGACATTTTTCAAGGATTCGAAGGAATATGTGAAGGCATGTGATCATTGTGAGCACCTTGGGAATCTTATACATAGAGATGGGATTTTTTTGTGACCTATTACAAGCATGGAACATTTTCCGAATTGGTCCATTGAATTTTTATGACATATTTCCCCACCTGCACACAGTACTAGAGCACACTACATTATTACTTTCGTAGACTATCTGACTAGGTGGGTAGAGGTAACATCTACAAAGGATTGTACAACATCCAAAACAACAAGACTCTTATGTGAAAATTTTATTATTAGGTATAGATAACCATTAAGCTTGACAAGTGATAGAGGAACTCATTTCTTGAATAAGACAATAAGAGTCCTACAAGTAGATTTTATGGTGGCACACCATAAGAAAAATCCTTATCACCCTCAATCTAATGGTACTACAGAGTCTTTTAACAAGATCTTGGGATAAACATTGACAAAAATTTGTGATGTTGGAAGAAAATATTGGGATGATGAAGTGTTAGTTGTACTTTGGGAATACATGACCACATATAAAATATTGAATAAGGCCACACATTTTCATTTGGTGTTTGGCACAAAGGTTGTACTCCTAGTTTAATTGATGTTACCATCCTTGTGTATTGTGCACGAAGGTAGAATAGATGATGAGAAGGTTGTTGAGGAGTGCATCAAAAAACTAATGCAATTGGACGAGTGGTTCTTCATTTTGTGTTGGTGCCAGAAAAATGAGAAGGTAAGATAAAAGGCCTCACATGATAGGAACATTACGAACAAAACATTTCCAATTGGCAAGATGGTCCTTATTTATGACTCCAAGTTTACGTGCCACCCAAGGAAATTGGAGGTGCATTGGTTGGGACCTTTTGTAGTAACCAAGATACTTGAATTACATTCATGTCAATTGCAGGTACTAGATGGAAATATGTTCCTTGGTTACTTCAATGGGACTAGGCTGAAGCCCTACTATAAATAAAGCTTCTTGGTGTTTGTAATAAGTTATTGCCACTTAGATTAGGTTTTCTTTTCATTTTTTTCTTTCCAATTATTATTTTTTAATTTCCTTGTTTTGTTATAATAAGTACCCTCTCGTGCATGAAGATAATTACTACATTTGATTTCATGTGTAGAGGATCACACATAATTTTAGTGTGGGGTAAAAAAGGTGGAAGTGCGTAAAAAGAGATGTATTGGTGTTAAGATATATAAGTAGATTGACACTCGGGAATATTAGCACAGGTATATGGGTAATGATGTGAAGGATTCTCTCAACAATATTTATGCGTAAGATAAAGTTGATACATGTATTAAGGATGATGGTGTTCATAAGGAAATTTCTCAAGATGAATACCACACTTGGAAAAAAGTCTTGTAGTGTAACGTGAGGTATGTATAAGAAGGAGGAACTACTTGGTATGAAGCACAGAGGGAAAATTTAATGTGGCATAAGGAAGTGTGGGTGAGGATGCCTATAACTTAAGAGTGGCATGCACACCAGAGGGTTATGACTGCAGTGTGCAGAAGAAAGAAGAGGAAAATACGTGAAGTAAAATAGAAAACCATGATTAAATCTATAGTATAGTGGTAGTTAGAGATAAATAAATGCATGGGATTCTCGAAAACCTATAAATAAAGACACAGGAGGATGTTTATTCCTTACCTTTCCTTGCAAAGAGTTTGTGTAATTGTAGAGTGCGAAATGGAGAGACTTTGTATGAACTTTCAAGAATTTGTGAGAGTTTGTGTGAATTTAGAAACCCATATTGATTAAAATGCATGGCCAACTATAGATCTCCTTCATGGGGAAATCTTAGGCTGGGGGTGTGAATATTTGGAATCATGAGAAGGGGTTACAGACTAGGGTTTGTAAGAACACAAGGTCAAGCTAGGGCACATTATTTACATATGGTGACAAGTGTTTATAAGAAAGGAAGTTAAACATGTGAAGTATGGTTGTGGATTTATAGTAAAAATAGTTTCATATATATAGGGCATGGATGTGTTATAAAAAGAGTTAGAATCTTACGCAACAATCAATATGGAACCTAGGTGAGCACCTCTAGCAAAAAGAAAGAATAAGAAACTTGAATTTGAGATCAAATAAGCATTTAAG
Source organism: Taxus chinensis (assembly GCA_019776745.2). NCBI lineage: Eukaryota > Viridiplantae > Streptophyta > Pinopsida > Cupressales > Taxaceae > Taxus > Taxus chinensis. The sequence continues at coordinate 213,028,573 of CM034149.1, forward strand.
GAGAGGTTTTCTAAGATGCAATATCTAGAGGGAGTAATAATGGGTCATATATGGGAGTCTCATGTTTGGAAATGAAAATTAAGTGACTATAATCACCATTCTAGCTCAAACAAGGACCAAGTCAAAAGAGAGTAGGTGCAGAAGACCAACTAGCAGATTGAAGATGAAAAACCTATTTATGATGACAAATGGTATAAGACCTTGGAAGGCATGAGAGTATTGAAAATCTATAAGTTTCCATATTTTGGAAAACTTTTGTGCCTTTACTAGTGGCTCATGTCTAGAGTGCATGAGGACTTCTTTTACTTTACAAGAAGAAGAGTACACATCACCGCGTAAATGATTGGGACGATCAAAGGGTTGCATATCTCAGGGACTAAAATTGTTGCGGATTTAGATGATGAGGTAGGGGCAGAGAAAACCATTTTGGAAATAAAGTATCATAAAATAGGTTACATCAAGGACATCTCAAGATTGCCGGTCTTGTTGTTAGAATTTTGGCACATCTGTTTACCAATTTTAACGTGCATGAAAGGTTGGGCTAGGTGAATAAGAAGTGACTCCACATTGCAAAGATGATGGAAGAAGGGACATTGTATAACCTTGTTTCCTTTATCATAAAAGGAATGATTGAGGATGTGCACTTGTGAGACAGGATTTCATGGGGCATGATTATTCTATCTATTATTTTCATAAAGATTGGGGTTCCAGATGGCCCTAGGGATAACATGTTGAAATATCCACCAGAGAATAAGTCATTTGTAGATAGATTAGCATATTATACCTACAATGGCGTAATAGGTGAATATAAATTAAGGGTGGAGATGCGGTGTAGGAGAATTCATGAGATGTTTGAGCACAAATACTGCATCCCAAATAACTTGCCTTCAGTTTTTATGGGAAGGATGAATATTCAGTTTATCACCATTATTGCATTGGGAAATTTTTCATGAAGGATGGCAAGAAGATCCCTTGGTGTAATTTTCTATATGCATTCATTTTGTGGTATTTTTAGGCCTTAGTGAATAGAATCTCATATGTGTGCAAGATGAGGTTCGATGCAGACAAGATAGATTGTGACTACGACACGTTGCATAAAACCTACATATATCCAAGGAAACTAACATGCATAGATACCATGATATCAGATGATATTAACATCGATTTGTGAACTTTGGTGATAGGGAAGGAAGAAGTGGAAAAGGTATATAGCTAACTAAATCCTAAGTTCATTAATAGAAAATACATCAAGGATGAATCTAAAGTCCTATAACTACCAAAGGGTAAAAAATAGTCGAGAGAAGGAAAATGCGTGAGCACACTCCTCCAAGATCATAAGAGGAAGAAAATTTAATGACGAGGAAGAGGAAGAGGAAGAGGACAACATCACACTTGACCGTAGTGCTAGAAGTATATTTAAAAGGATGCATGAAGGGCGAGATAGTGGCACATGGCCTTTTGAACCTATGATGTCACCACCAACTTCAACACCTAAGAAAATCCTAGTAATGAAGAAAAGGAGATGAAGGCTGGTGCAAAGGGGTCATAATTATGAGGAGGATATGGAAGAGGAGCCTCACTAAGAAAGAGAGTTTGGAGAGAATGAACCACTAGTTTGATACACAGCGGAAGAAGCATGCAGAGAAGAGAGTTCCATAAATGATGAGGAGATACACGAAGTACATGAGGTGCATGAAGTCCATGAAGACCCCTCAGGGCATGAAGAAGAGGAGAAAAGGGAGAAATGCAAGAATGGGATGAAGCATCGGGTGGAACTAGTGCATTGACAAGGAAAAAACATGTACCTAAATGGAGGAACACTGCTGGAAGGAAAAGAAATGAGGATGTCATACACACACATCACATTAATTATATTGATGACTAGTTGAAGGTAATACACGTGAATTTCTAGAGAACGGTGGAAATCGAAACATTCTATGGTTAGGAGGTCATTGATGAAGTAGGAGTGTCTATGCCTACAAGGAAGATGTTGTATTGGAGCTCTCAAATGCACATAGATGAGCCTGACTTGTAAATTTCAGGTGACATGTTTTCTACCCATAAATTAAAGAACCCACCAATGAAGTTATTGACGGTAAAGCCCACAAAGATCATAGATGAACAAGAAAATAATGCGTTAAATAATATAGTAGCTGAGATAGCATGTAAAAATATATACAAGGTGCCCACCATTTGTTCTTTGGTGGAGGATAAAAATGACATGGTATAGGAATTCCATCAGCTCAGTAAAGAGAAAGAGAAGGTCAAGTGGCACACAAAGGTTATCTTGGAAATGGAAGAATAGATTGGAGAAGATATTTTTAAAGCACGCCTAGGTTTTGAAGAGAATACTAAGGAAATGTATCTATCAACACTGCACTACTTGTAGGATTTTGTTCATATGTTATTATAGGAAAAACAAAGTCTGTAAGGGCCAAGTGAAAGAGATATAGAAACGGAGAAGAAAAATAATAAGGAAATCATAACACATAAAATTTTGGAATATAAAGCCATGTTGCAAACATTAAGGGATGAATTGAAGAAGGTAGTTTGGGAATTGAACAATTTCCATGATCCATAACATATCCTTAGGGCATATACAATCATGGAAGAGAACAAAGTATTAGCAGCCAAGAAGGATGAAAATCTTGGAAGAGAATAGAAGATGGACGAAATTTCAAATAAGCATGACGTTCTTAAAACAGTAAGGGAGCCTTTAGAAACACGAATAAAGGAGCTTTGGTCATGGGTGGCATGGAGAATGGATATTATGGAAGGAATGATATTAGGCCTAGCTGGAGTAATAATGGAATTGAAGCACAAGTGTGAGGATATGACTCCAAAAGAGATGATGGAGATATTTGGAATGATTCCAAATAGGACTAGGAAAGTGTTGGTAGAATGGAGTGATATCAAGAGCACCCTTAGTAAAGAGTACCCTGAAATTTTGTAGCCAGTTGAGGAGTAGGGGATCAACACGCGCTAGACAATCTTTCATTCTTTGTAAATATGTCCTTTATTTGTTCATTCTTTTGAGCTATAAGATGAATAAACCCCATTGATGAGGATGGAAATATGATTATTTTGGGGTAATGTTGGACAGATAAAATGACTAAGTATGGAGAGTGCACAAAGAAATAAGGAACACAGGGGAGGTGCATGTTCCCATGCAAGGATTAGTTGAAGTACCACATAAAAGGGTAACACCCAGATAGACCAAACTCAAAACTTATTCTACTTTCTAGTTTAAGGGATAAAAATAGAAAATCAGGATGGAGTTCTGATAAAGGAAAGGCTATTTTTGGAGAATGGACATACAGATCGAGCACATGCATGGAGGATATTAATTAGATTAAAGAAAGTCTTATTTATATGATAGTATATTATTAGATATTTTGTAAACTCTTGCGTGGAGTCTATTTTGGGAATTCCTATTATTAGGAAAGTGCATATCTAGTGAAGAGCTAGTCCCCACCCTCTATAGATATGTTGTTCAACATTTCTTTGGTACTAGTTATTATGTCTTATTTCTAATGGTCTTTGTTATGTAATTATGGTCTAGGGTTTAATGCTGGCACATGTTCTAGTACCTTGGCATAATGATGTATTCAGCTTCTATTATGTAAGAATTTAATATTATGGATTATAGAGGATGGATTATTATCATTAACATGTCTGAAGATGATGAATTCATGGTGCATTTAATATTGATTGTTATCCGATTTGTTATGCTTTCTTTTTATATGTGTTTCCATGATAACATGTATGTAATGGTTTATACTTGAATGGTTGAAGGATATTATAGATATGTATGCTAACTTATTATCCAAAAAAATACAAAGGATGGACTTGGTAGTTGCGCGCACTTCAAGTGAGCATTCAGTGCTAACTAAATGGAGTACCAGGATGCATAGCTTGAGTGGGTGAATAAAGACTAAAATATTGAATTGAAAATGATCGTTTTTCTTATTAATGAAAAAAGACTCTTACAATAATGAATTGAAGGACACTCAAGTAAATAAGAAACATATGTAAAAAGTTCATTCTCAATAACGAATTAGAATATAGAGAGATAATAGGGAAGAAAGATAAGGTTCGACTAATCTGATGAAGAGGAATATTTTTACAATTTAAAGCATAGTGATCACAATATCTTCCTTTTATAAGATGCATGAACACTCCAAACTACTTAATGAGTTTTTATAAATATTTTTGTGATACATTACAATGCAAGCCTAGGATGAGTTTGGGCATAACTCATGATGTTGTTTTCTTGATCTCACAGTGAGAGTGAGGATCACTTTGTTTAGTCTTAGGTTTTCACAATTGGTCCTAGTGATCACAAATTAACTTTATGATGTTTGAATCTCTTTATGTTTATCTTTCATTCACTAAAATAGATCCTCACTTTGCAGATGATCACACTACAAGGTGTTGAATGAGTTTTTAAGAACTGTTATCCATTTTTTCCTATCCGGAAAAATTGATCAAACACGACCTTGCATAGGAGAAATGGAGAGATTGGTTAGATCATGCGAACTCACATTTGATTTAGAAAATCAGGTTACAGGTAGGACTGTCAATGAAATGCAGGGTCAGAAAATCAATTGCTGAGAAAACCTCAAATAAGATCAGAGCTCAAGAGGAAAAGAAATGAAGAAATGATTGAAGTTTTTAGTTTTTGCATTTTTGGCACTTTAAAGATAAACAGGGAAAAAAATGGGTAGGAAATGTCTGCAAACCCAAAATTCTGAAAGTATGAAATTTCGAACTTTCATATTTCAGGGTTTCAAAACTCTCAGGCGGAAAGTTGGAAAATGGAGTAGAAATGTCTGAAATCACAAAGTCCTAAAGTCTGAAAATTCAGAATTTCAAGGTTTTAGGGTTTCGGATACCTTGGGAAACATGCCAAAAATGGAGTAGAAATGTCTGAAATCACAAAGTATGAAAGTCTAAAAATTTGGACTTTCAATATTTTGGGGTTTTGAGAATTTTGGGAATTGTGCCAGAAAAGTAGCGAAAAAAGCTCGAAATCTGAAATTCCAAAGTCTAAAATTTCACACTTCAGAGATTCAGGGTTTCAGACTTTGGTGTTTTAGAAGTCTCAAACCTCAAAACATGAAAATCACCCCTCAATGTCTGAATCTCTGAAACCTGAAAGTCTAAAATTTCAAACTTTTAGGATTTTAGGTTTCAGAATTTTTTAATTCTCAGTCCACCAATTTTGTAGAATGACACCTTGACCTTCAGATGGCCATAAATTTTGACTGGGAGCTTAGGTTTTCACAAGAAATGAGTTTTTGGTAATATCTCAGAGTCTTCTATGGAACTACAACTAGATATATTTAAATAAGTGGGACTAATTTTTAAAAAATGAAAAATACAATTCTCCATTTTTTGAGGTTTCCCAAGCTTCCCACCTACCATAATAATGAAGTATGGGCTTCCTTTCTTTCCCAAAAATAAAGAGTACATGGAGGCATGGGTTTTGTAGTAGAACCCATCATTGTTGTAGGAGAATTCAATGCATTTTGGGGTGGTTGAAGCAAGAATTTAGATTTCTTCTATCTCGTCTAATTCTTCATATATATTTGTAAGGAGGGACATTTTCTAAAAGGTTGGACAATTTTGTCTCGCACTCTCCCTTCTTATCTAATCTACAAGTGAATTTTTGGATTTCAAACCTCCCATTTCAAACTGTAATGCAAGTTTGTGCCTTCTTTCCATTGTAATGGACTATCAAATTATTGGAGCAATACAAATAATTTTGTGGATGATTTCAACCCTCTCTTATGTTCATTTTATCTTCATGATCTCTAATTGCAATCCTCTTTATCTATGCATGGTGGTTGTATTACACTTTTAATGGTTTATGTTTAATTGTAAAGCAAGTGTTCAACATTCCTTTGGTGCATCACCTCTATTAATTTAGTTTTATTTTATTACATCTTCTCAACCCTGTCTCTTTGGCAAGTTAGAGTAGGTTTTGGAGTGGATCCTCTATGATTTGAATGTGTGCATCTGAATAGAGGAATAGGAACTATCCTTCACCTGGAGATATTTCCCGATTCAAAAAGTCCCAAACTTTGGGAAAAGATCCATGTTATGCAATCACACTGAGAGTATCAACCCATTGAGTTGTAGACATTCAGGGGTGTTGTGATTATGCATCAACAACAACACTGCCAAGTGAATGGAAAAATGTGAAATTGAGATGATTTCTCATTCTTTCTCACATGGTAATCCAAATGAAGATCACCATATTTCTCTTTATATCTCTACAATCCTCTGTGAGTGGAACCAACTCATATACCTTCACATATTCCTCATTGTAATATAATATTTCTTGATCCTTCACACACAATGGTAATGGATTCCTTGTACTATATCTTCTTGGTTGTTTCTTGAAAAAGTTTTGTACATAATGGCGGAGTAAGGGTATGAAGATATTAAACTCAATGCTTGAGTCTCAAATTTCATCTTTGAACATGATGACTCCTTTATAGCTCACTTTGTTGACCAAGATATCAAATTGGTCATAACATTTTTATGGTGCTAGGACATCCTATTACTGAATTTCTCCTCATAAAGATAGGCTTCTGCTTACTTATAGCAAGACTTATCCCTAAATGTAACTTGAAGGAATGAATGAGAATGATTTCCATGTTCATGTCCCCCAAAATGCACAAAAACACTATAAATTCCACCTCCTTTGACTTGCAATATGCGAGCTGATTATCAAGTTTGTATCAAGTGTTTAGAAATAATCCTCGAGTTATGCATTGTTTGTGATGAGTTACATCCTTAATCATAGAGATATTGTGTCAAAACTCTCATGATGATCATCCTCTTGATGAATTTGAATTTCAATAGATCTATTGATGTTTTAGATCATTTATAGACCCCGTTATGTTCCTAATTTCTCCTACTACATAATTGATTGTATTTCACACACACAGTAACTCAGTTTGATTTATTTCTCATCTTAATATGATTCGTATGATGATATTAACCTTTGGGGAGAGATGTAGTGAAGATGGTGTATCCTTCATGATGGAAACCTACTGAGGATAACTCTCTTGTATCACAATTAGGATGATATGGACCATTCATCCCCTTCACATTGAACTATGCCTTGCAAAAATCACCTCTAGACTGATGCTTAAAGAGCCCGTGGGGAATTTATTTCATTTTTGGACCATGAGACACCTTTCTGGATTTTTGATTATGGAAATAAATAAATGATATGATAAAAATAGTATTTGCCACAACTTTTTGAGCTCAATTATAAGACTTACTATTTTTAGTAGGTCCTATCCAGAACTGTAATATTTAGCATTTTTCATTGTTTTCACTTACTTACGTTTATTTCCTATTAAGGGGACCGAGGATGTTAAGAGTTAAAATATTTTGAAAAATTACTATTTTTATACGTACCCCACCATGAACACATGTTATTTTTAGTATGTTCACAGTGGGTGTCAGACTATAACGAAAACAATCCTAAAATTAAGGGTTTTATTCCAAGATTCCCTACTCCAATTTTCAGATAATTCCCTCATCTAGATGAATGAGAAAATGATATTTTCATCAAAGGGTGAATAATAATGAGAAAAAATTAGTAATTCATATCTTGAAAAATCAACCTCCCCATCATACGAGAAAAAAATCGAATGAAATCATATTTTTTAGGATCATTTGCTCTAAGTTTTGGAGCTTTTAACTCTCCATATATTCGGGAATATGAAAAATTATTCAAAGATGGAATAATTCCTAGAGGAAAATAATTCCTCCATATCCCTAAAAATAAGCCACCTCATCATGCAAAAAATGGCTTGCGTGAAAGTATGCTTTTAGAGGATCGTTTTCTCCATTTTTCATGTGATTTCACCCTATGGATCTTCAAGAAATGAAAAATATTTTTATTTCATTATTTTTTATGGTATGACAGCCATTAAGGGAGGTTAGAGGGTTTTTTAACATCACACTTCATGAAAAATGATTAAGTATGAGGTAAAATGAGATATAATGGAGTTTTTTTATGTTTTCTAACTCATTTGCTAACTGCACAACTCAACCAGACTAACAATGAACTGAGTGAGATAAATGGTATAATGGGGACACAATAAAAAACCATGGACACTAAAGTGATCCTTGGAAAAATATCATGATATGTTTCAACATGTGAGGAGAGGAGGATTAGATGAGAGGTTAAGAAAATCACCTGAGGACTTGAAAAATGTATTAGCAAAGTTGAGTGAGGTTGTATGGGGGTCAAGGAGCTGAAAATAGGCATGGGGTTAATTTTCTTGTCCCTCTTGTCCCCTTGGGGACATAAGGGAAATTTAGGACACAACATTTCACCCTTGATGAGGGAGTTAGGGTGTACTTTTTTGCCCCTCTTATACCCCTTACACTTTGGGTGTAAATGGGACACAAGGACAAATGGGACACTCACAGATATAAAGTGTGCCTTAAGGAGGATAATGATGGTGCACGTTTTTGTCCATGATGTATCCATTTTACCTAAGGTTATAGTTAGGGAAAAAGGAGGTGAAAAGTGTGCCTGAGAAAAAAATGGAAAGCCATTTTTACACTAAATGTCCAGAAATAGCTAGAGAACTTGAATTTTCACCCTAGAGGCTTAAGATGATGTTTTGGGGTCAAATATTAGATTATTTTGAATCAAAAGAAATTTATACAATCAATATAATAACGTTTTAAACTTTAATATTCCTAAAATTGAAAAATTAGGCCCATTTTTATTCAAAACAGAGAGAGGCAATTGTATTATTTAGAATGTTTCATGAAACCTTATAGCCTTAAAATGGATGTTACCAACTTGAAGATAATTATCATATATTTAAAATTCCTATTATTTCCCTTCTTAAATCCTTATGGAGATCTCATAATCTATCAGTATTTATAGGGAATGTATAATTAACAAATTATAGATCCACAAAATAAATGTCAAATATTATAGATTATGGCATGTAGATTACAGAATGTAATAACTTTAGATGAAAGAAAATAACAGGAAATAAAAGAGATAGAAGAAACCAGATTTAAGTGGGAAAACCCGAAGGAAAAATCCCCGCTCTAATAAAGCATTTTCTGTATTAAGAATCTCGAATACAAATTTTACCCAGCACTTCCACTTTACTCCTTGGTCTTTTTCATTACCAGAAATTACATAGCAATTTATTTCTATGTAAAGAAGTTCTCAATCCTTATTACTAACTAACTGATCTATCTTCAATACCAATGTATTCATTGGATTATTAGCAATCCCGAGAGAGGTTTCCGTGAGTCAGTCACTCTATTCCACTCTTTATTATGGAAGACCATCATAATAGATTATAATACATAAACTTTAATATAATATGGGGCGTACAATAGTGGTAGAAATTCATCTTGACATTACTACCCCGACACTCCCCCTTAATGTTAAGTGAGAAGAAACAGAAGAAACATGCCAAGTTTACCTTTTTCTATAAAATGATTTACAGATCCAAGAATCAACAACAATGACTCTCGCTAGCGTGCAAATGAGGGAAATCATACAAATCTTACCATACATAAAATATTAAGACCAATGATTTATATATGAAGGCTTATATCAGATTTTGGAGCCTTTTATAAAACAAGGCATTCCCATAACTAATGATTTTCTGGTATTTACAAGTAACTTCACATAAAGTGACACATTTCCTTATTACAAAGTGGAGGAATTATTTAAAGTTTACAACATCTGTTAAGTGGTTGAATTTTTATCCACACTCCCCCTCAATTGAAACTCTAATAGGCCCAACAAGGCATGAAACTTGTAAAGCTTCACATAACACATTGGTTTTGTAAAGATATTTGTACCTGGATCTTTAGTCAAACAAAAATTGATATCAATAGCACCATTCAGGACTTCCTCTTTAATAAATTATATGTGAACTTCAATATGCTTGGTCCTTTGACGAAAGACTGCATTCTTAACAAGAGAAATGCAACTCATACTGTCACTTAGAAGAGTAGTGCTCCTTTTGATGCCCATATGCAACTCATCCAACAATATTTTTAGCCAAATATCTTTCTTTGCAGCTTCCATAACACTTCTATACTGGGTTTAATTAGAAGAGATATAAATTGTTGGTTTCTTCTTTATACTCCAAGTGATGGCACCTTCACCCAACTTGAAAACATATCCATAAGTATTATTTCTATCTACAACATAACCAACATGATCAGAGTCACAATAGCCAAATAATTGTGCATCATTAGAAGAATAATAAAATAGACCATAATTGACCATTCATTTAATAGATTTGAAAATTAATTTAGCCATTTTCCAATGATCCTCATAAGATTCTTGCATAAATCTTGAAACTACTCTTGCATAAGAAATATCAGGTCTAGTAATAGTCAAATAAATTAGACTACTAACTAGTTTTCTTCATAGAGTAGGTTTAACTTTAGCCCAAGATGGTTTAGGATCTAGATTGAAACAAAATTCAATAGGAATGGAAACAAGCTTACATTCAACCATGTTAAATATTCTTAGAAAATTCACAACATAATGAGATTGAGATGGAACAATAGACTTGTGATATTGAAATATAACCATGCCAAGAAAGTGATTTTATAAACATAAATCATTCATTTCAAAAAGTTTCTTTAACTTTTGTTTGATCTTAACAAGTAATTTTGTATCACTTGTAGTAACAAAAATATCATCAACATAAAGAAAAATAATGATAATATGATTATTTTCATATTTTACAAACAAGTCATTATCATAACAATAGTTAGAAAATCCAAGATCCTGAAAGAAACTGTAAATTTTAGCATACCAAGCACTAGGATCTTGTTTAAGACCATACATAGACTCTTTGAGCTTACAGACATAAATTGTTTTACAAGGTTCTTCAAAACCTTTAGGTTGACACATGTAGATTTCTTATTTTAAGTCACCATTTAAAAATTAATTTTTAACACCCATTTTGTGAATCTCCCAATTTTATTGGGCACACAGAGAAATAAGAACTCTAACAATGCTCATTTTTTTATACAGGAGCAAAAGTATCAGCACATTCAAGACTGAGTTTCTGACCGAAACCACAAGCAAACATCCTTTCCTTGAATTTTTAAATTTATCCCATAGAGTTATACTTGATCTTGTATAACCACCTAGATCCTGCAATTGTTCTCTTAGGAGGAGGGACAAAGTCCCAAGTATTATTTTTAACTAAAACATTGTATTCATCTTTCATAGCCTAAATTCACTTGTCATCTTGACAGGAATCTTCAAAATATATTTTTTTATTTCATAGAGGTTCATCAAGGCATGATAAGTATGGTGACTATGAGTCACTTTTCTAAGATTAGCAGGCTGAGAGTCTTGAACAATAGTTTGAGCCCATTTAGGGAGCTTGTGATGCAAGAAATTTTGAGATGACTCCTTGTCAATTTCCACAATATCTAGATCAAGATAAACAACCTCTTGAATTTTTTTCCATAATGTTTGGAGAGAGATTATCAGGATCTTTCTCAAGAGTAGTAGAGGAGGGTTCAAGAGAAGCATCATGGAATGTCTTTTCTAAGACTTAAAAATTTATGTTTTCAACAATTTCATGTTTGAAAGTATCATAAACTCTCAGTACTTTAGTTTTATAACTTTAGCAAAAAAAGGTACATGAATAGGAGGTTGGATCAATCTTCTTTCTTCTAACTTTACAAATAATAATAGAATCAGGGATACAAAATATTCTTAGCTGAGAGATATTTGGTTTTTGTTTTTTCCATACTTCCAAGGGTGTATTTTGATGAAGATATTTTCTAGGAACTTCATTTAAGGATATAGACTACAGTATTCATGGCTTTTTCCCACAAAAACTTAGGCACATTAGACGCATGAATCATAGTCCTGGCCATCTCTAAGATAGTCTTATTCTTTCTTTCTACAATGTCATTTTGCTGAGGGGAATAGGGTGTAGTCAACTCTCTTTGAATCCCAAATGACATGTACAACTCATCAAAACTTTTTATAACATATTCACCTCCATTATCAGTCTTAATTTATTTAATTTTTAGATTAGAAGCATTTTCAACTAAATCTTTAAATTTATGAAACTTAGACAATACATCAAACTTCTTCTTAATGAAGTAAGATAAATTCATTCTTGATAAGTCATCAATGAAGGAAACAACATACATAACACCGCTAAAAGAAGGAAATTAAATAGTTCCTCTTACATCACTACGAATCAATTCTAATAACTAAGAAGAGTTAGATTAATTATTTTTTTGAAATGGTTTATCATGTTTCTTACCACGCAAGAAACTTTCACATGTATAATGATTAGATTTTAATTTAGGGAGACCAAAAACAAGATTCATTCTAGGAATTTCATATAGGATTTTGAAATTTACATGACCAAGTCTTTCGCAAAAATGTTGAATGTAATTCCTAGAAGAGGAAGAAAAAAATATTAAGACACAAAACCATCAAATATATACAGGCAATTTTTATGAATACCAGAAGCAATGACATTACTAAGATTATATTTTACATACCATTTAACTTAAAGAAAAAAAACTTTAGAGTTTTCTTTAGTTAGCTGAGAGAAAGAAAAAATATTCTTCTTCAACTGAGAAACATACAAGACATTCCTAAATATTCCATTTTCCAACTTAACATTTCCACAACTTACATATATAATGATGGAATTATCTCCTAGATATATATTTTCCTCACATTTTACAACTTCTGTGAGGATACTATGAATACAATTCATGTACCTAGAGGCACTGTTATCTAAGATCCATTCATTGTCATTTGAAGATGAAAGACAATTATATAGGGCAATAGACTGCTCATCAATATTTGCATGATTTTGCTTCATATTTTTATTTTGACTATTAGCCTTACTATTTATAGTATTCTTAATTAATTTGTTAATTCTCACATGACAATTAGCCTCTTTATGACCAAACTTTCCACACTTGTTACATGTGCCATTAAATTTAACTTTAAAGTTCTGATTGTTTTTAACAACGTTAGATTTATGATTGGATTTAAATTTAGGTCTGATATTAGGTTTATGATTAGTATTATTGATATTATTTTTATTTTGATCATTCTTTTGGTTTTGAGAGAAAAATTCCTGAGAAGCAGTCTCTTTTGAATCAAAATTCTCTACTACCCGTTCTTCTTGAATTAACAGGGAAGATAGAGTGTCCAGAATAGGAAAATCAGTCTCATTCTGATATTTAGAATTTAGAATTAAAATGTAGTTTGTGAACTTTTCATGAATGTTAATCTGAATTATAATTTACATAAGCTTATCTTGAAATAATTCAAAGTTGTAGCCATCTAAATGAGCTTTAATGTTCTTAATTTTAGCTAAATAATTAACTATTTTCTCATCCCCTTTCATAGGATTTGTAAACAATTCTAAAACTAGCTTAATTATCTTCGACAAATGACTTCCTTCATGCATTGTCTCTAATTGTTTCCATGCATCTGCAGGTGAGTCCATATGACCTATATGCATTATAAATTCATCTTTTATGATTTTCAAAAGGATGGAAAGAGCCTCCTGAGATCTTTGAGAGAAGGAGCTAAGGTTTTCAGGGGTTTCTTGTCTATGAGTAGGTCATGTCTCTACACCAGTCATAAGATCCCATAGCTTCTTATCCATAAAACATTATTTTAACCTAACTCTCTAAATAATGTAATTAGTTCCATTTAATAATTGACATTTATCCATCAACAACTAGCATTACTATAAATTTTTAAATTCTCAAAAAGCTCATGAAGAAAAATATAGCTAAAACTAAACCAACTATTTATAAAAGAGTAAAATAGAGACTAAAAAAAAGCTACAAAATTTTCTTTTTCAGTATATGCTCACAAGGAACTCAGATGATTTAACAATTACTCATTTTGGTCGCGTTTACAACAAGTCAAACGAGCTCGGAGTGACCTATGTCCTTTTTAAAAGAAAAATAATTTTAAAAAACTTAGAACACATTAATTAAATTAAAAAATGAGTAAAGGAATTGGTAGTAAACATTTGGCACAAATCTAACGGTTAAGAGACACATGTGTCACAATTCTAGTGTTCTCTCAACTAGATTTCTCTGACAGACTTGAAACACCTGGGATAAACTAAAGTTAATGAACTTGCAAATATGGAGTAAGGGTCAGGAAAATATTAGCGTGGAAGGGGTGACCTCATAAGTGAGCTAACTGAGCTCGAACAAAGCCAATTAACTAATAAAAACAAATTAAAGGATGGGAAAAGCAAGAGGTGACACATGGCATGGATCAACAATATCAAGAGGATCACGTGTCATCTTTCCGATAAATTCCAAAGCAGATCCCCACGGAAAATGTTAAGTCCCTAGAAATAACTAAAATAGATATATTAGTGAGTCCACAACATAGTTAAAAAATAATGGAAAAATAAATCAAATGACACAACTTGGGAAAATTCTATCGACCAAAAAAGGAAACTTGGAATTTTTCCACCAAAGTTTACATAGATTTCCTTGAGTGGACTTAAAGTCCCCAAAATAAAATAAAAATTTTAAAATAAAGTTCGGGTCCAAAATAAAAATAAAGTTGTCACAACCTTAGTGGCTAAGCAAAAGTAAATACTGACACCTCAAAAGATAGAGTCTAAAACTTGTGAAGACTGACATAACAAAAGATTAAAATACGTCTCAAGATTCAATTGGTTCACACTTTGCAATGCAACTGTAAAGACTAAGAAAAATATGAAGATACGTGGAGCCTTTTAAATGGATCACTCTTTACAAGTCAGAAAAACACTAACAAATGTAAAATAGTTTCTTAATTTAATTAGTCAACCAATGCAATAATAAAAGATACTCACAAATGTGAAATGTGAAGGCACATGGAATAATTCTATTGGCTCAAATTTTACAATTAGAGAAAAAGGAAAAACTAGGTCTAACAATGCAAAGAAACATGTTCAACCCTTATTGGATCACATTTCACGTCTGAAAATTAGATAAAAAATAAATCTGACAACATGAAGCAAGATGGAGCCTTCTGATTGGCTCTAGATTGCCAAAATATAAAAAAGGTCTATTTAGAAGGCTGACAATGTGAAGCTAGTTGGAGAAAAATTATTGGCTCAAGCTTCGTAGTCAAAAGAACTTCGTAGAAATGAAAAAATTCAAATAAGACTGACAAAGTTAAGCCAAATAGGACTAGAATATTGGATTAGGGTTCGCAAACATGAAAATAAGGACATTTATCCATATTTTGCCTCGAGTCGAATATTGGATTGAATCACAACCCCACATAGAAGGAACCTGAGAAAACACATTCAAATCCCTTAATTGGTTGCAAAAAAAAAAGATTCAGCAACGAAGTGGCGGAGATGAAGAAAGAGAAAAGGATCCTGTATAGAAAGAAGTGACTCTGTCAGGCCATCTCTATGATTTAAATCCATTCCCCAAGTTGCAAGAAGGCATAACCATCAAATAGTAGGGTTGGATAAGTAAGGAAGATGCTACAAATGAGCTAAAGGCAAGAATTAAGAAGAATGACAAAGATTTGACATCCTCGGGCTCAAAATGGTTCAAGAAAGGCCAAAAAAAACTAAGTATGGAGGAGGCACCGGAAGAGACCATGTGTCCTAATGAAGCTTCTCTCAAATTGAATCCAAAGGGAGGAACTCAAACTTGCGTCGGCCCTCCACGTAGCAAATGGTCAAAGAGAATCAAGGGGTAGAGAGGAAAAGCTTCAAAATTGGCTAAGTATAGAAGTGTAAGCGGAGAGTGCCAAGTGTCAGCCTAGTGCATTTCCAAGAGTTGGTCCAAAGCCAGAGACCCAAACGAGCGTGAGCTCTCCATGTAGCCCAAAGCCTAAAAATTAGAAGAACCTTTGAAAATTCCATAGAGTAGTGGAGGCTAACAAGTGTCAACTCGGCGCTCCTCCAAAGGAAACTTTGGGTCAGGTTTTCAAACAAGCGTGGTGCCTCCACGTGTACCTCAAAGGGGGGCAAGGTTAGTTGAATAGTCAACACATAAGCAGACCATCGGAGGCTATTAAGTGTCTTAAGGGTGTTGTTTCAAGGGTAAAATAGAGAAAAGGTTCTTGAGTGAGAGCCAAAGTGACACATGTCCCAGGGGAAAGTGGGCAATTGGGGAAAAAGTTGACTTTCACCCCTTGTTACCTCAAAAGGGAGTAAAAGTTGCAAAATGGCCCGCAACTCCACCAAAGGAAAAAGTCATCATTTAGACCCGAGTCAAAGCCAAGGTGGGGAGTCGGGGGAAAAGGTGAAAATTTTCCTTTCACCTAAAAGGCATAAAGGTAAATATGGGAGCGCATTTCCCATCCAACCAAAAGCAGCCATGTGTCCGTGCGGAGCTTTAGGGCTGTGGGATTTTTTTTTTAAGTTTTGCATTTTTTATGAAAAAGGATAAAAGGTGAATTACGGACTTATGGGCCCGAATTTTGTTCCAATCTGGCCACCACGTGTCCCAATCCAAAATAGGGACCCATTTTTCAAATTGTTTTCCTGCCCATTTATATGGAATCGATTCAAACTTCAAAGGGGCATATCTTTCGACCCAGGGCTCGAAATATTGCAAATCTAACACCATTGGAAAGATCTCGATCTCTTCTATGCCATGGGAGTCTGAAACTTTAATTTTTGGGAAGCTAGGTGGAATTAAAATGGAGAAACATCTTCGATCGTTTAATGCAGGATCATTAGTCTCAACAACCAAATTGGATTCGATCTATTTCCGTCGTTTCCTATTCCTTCAAGGTGCCAAACCAAGGATTGATATAAGAAGATGGATTCAGGGGAAGATTTTAGTAGAAGCATTAATAATGGTGGTTGAGCTTTGACTAGTGTTTTCCCACTTCTCTCTCTCTATCTTTCTTCTCTCCAATCGAATCTATAAATTTGGGGGCCGGATTCATTGTAAAGGGTTGGATATTCTTAGTTTTGTAGGCTCCCTTCTCCTTCTAGCAAAGGATTTGTGGGGTTCTGAGATTCCATTAAAATTGTAATATGTTTCTACCTTTGGGCTATTCTGTAATGAATTGTATCAATCTATAGAGAAATAAAATATGTTTGTGATCAATTTTAGATCCTTCTTGTTTCTTTTACTTCTATCTGGCATCCCATTACATATCTGGCTATATGTGCTTGTTTATTGTATGCATTTTATTGGTTCGTGTCGAAGGTAAACTAAGTGTTCATCATTCCTTTAGTGCATCACTTAGTAGTTTAGTTATTTCTTATTTCCTATATTCTTTTATCCCTATCCGCTTAGCAAGTTTAGACTAGGTATAAGAAATAAATCCTCTACAAATCCTCACGTATGCACCTAAACAAACGAATAAGGAACCAGCCTTCAAGCTAGAGATATTTTCCATTTTTACAAGGTCCCACACCTTGGGGAAAGTTCACTGTTATGAAATCACACCAAATTATCCTCCCTTAGAAAAGAGGATGTTTTAGAGCTCAGTTGGGGGTGTTGTGATTCTACACTAACAATTTTGGCACACTCGGTTGGACAAGAAGTCTCCATCTTATTGCAGTAGAGATTGATGTACACTTGTTGTGATTCTAGATTTTAAGAAGATTTAAAACTTTACATCTGGAGACTCCAAAAGAAACAAATCTACTGGTTTCATTAGTTCAAGTAATTTGATGAGAATAATACAAACACGATCAAGAACCAGAGAAGAGGGACTATTTGTCTATTTAGACTTATCCCCATACAGAGGGAGAAAAATAAGAAGAGTCCAGAGGTCTATATCCCCACCAAGCAGAGCTTTATCAAAACCTCCTCTTGACAGAGCATTCAATCAATCAAGAGGAGTGCTTAGGCCAATTAGAATGGCTCAGGAAAATCCTTATGTTAACTTCACTAGTAGTAGTCCACTTACCTTGAATGCACAAAATCTAGTTCCTATTGCAGCATTAAAGAGTATCCCTTATTTCACTAGGGAGAACCAAAATTCTCCAAGTGATCATGTCCAAGATATTGCAAATGTCTACAAAATCCATGAGATTCATGAAATGGACATAGCATTTAAGATTCTTACCTCTTCACTCAAAGGGAAGGCTTCACAATGGTTCGGGAGTCTTGAGGCAGGCTCTATTCAAAATTGGAATCAGCTAGGCACTGCACTTTATAACTATTTTGGAGAGAAAGATGACAATTTGTCTTTGTTGGAGCAACTAAGAACAATCAAGAGAGCCCAAAATGAACAACTGACTGACTTCAACCTCAGATTCTAGCAAACCTGGGATAGGATTCCAACAACAGTAAAGCCCACAAATTGAAGGTGATTTCCTATACTTTCTTAGGGATTTAAATTGTGATATTTCTCTGATGATTTAGTCAATGAGAGGCACTACACTTCCAGAAGCCTATAGCCTTTCCATAAGGGGCTGAGAACCATTTGATTCAGGCTAGAAAAATAGCTCCTAGGGCATCTATGCCTCTATACCCTAAGTTAGGAAGCCCAGATACTAACCAAACACCTACATTAGCTCCTATACTCACCCCCATGAGTCAAAGCTCTCTGTAGCTTCCACTTCATCATACAACACCTCTAAAGAGATTCAAGAAGTGATGAAGAAACTACAAAACCTAGGAAATGAACTAGTGACCATCAAGAGATAGAAGGCACATAGCTCAAGGCCATATCAGTCTCAGGCTCAATATCAAACTAGACCCCAATACCAGTAGAATAGGCCACCACCTTAGACTACAAATCAGAATCAAAATCAAGGACAACCTCAAGCTGCCAGACCTTTTAGGTCTTATGATCCAAATACAACCTCAAAATCAAAGGCATTGGTCCCTACACAGAACAATATGGCACAAGAATATGATTGGTGTTTTCCATGCAGTCAGCCACATAACCAATCCATGTGTTTTAATGGTGCTCTGAATCAAGCTCTAATGGAGAATACTAGTATGGTGTAACAAGAGCCTAGCTAGGAAGGAGAAAAGGAGCAAGGAGCTCAATAAGGTGAACCTCTAGGAGATATCATGCTTGTAAATTGGTGGGTTGAAGACTTCTGTGGGATGAATCAGTTCCCTCCTCAAAATGTGGCTACCAATACACGGTCCAAAAAGTGAATCATTGGAGAGGGCCAACCACTGAACTTAGGTAACCCTTAACCTTCCATCACTCCACAAGGTTATGGTGTTCCAAGTGTAACTCCCAACATGCAAAACCAATCCAATCCACCTTCCAAATCTAGTTAGGCATTAGTTGTAATAGCCCATGTGCAAGAAAAGAATGTGTCTAGGAAGGGGCAGAAAAAAGATAGCTCATTCAATATTATTGAGCAAATGAAGAGGACAAGTGTGAACATTTCACTATGGGAGTCATTGGCCATTCCAGGGTAGAGGGATCTATTACAGACTACCATGTTGTTGGTTTGACAATCTGTCAGTTAGGTAGATCATGGGGAAATAGGCCAATAGTGTGCAGGGCATAGCCCCTCTTTGAGATAGCAAAGCGAAACAGGGTTTATTGTTATTCTATCAAGCAGGAATCTATGTAAATCTATACTATTATAACTTCAGGGGTTTGGGATCTCATCCTAGTAGAGGTAGTTCCGAATGACGAATAGAAATGTGAGAGGGGAGGAATGAAGGAAGGATAGATCTGAATGAAGAAAAGAAAAGAATTCCAAAGATGGAAAGGTCAGAGGGTTTATGCTTTGGGCTAGTAGTAAATAGAGCCAAACTTACTTGAATAAACAAACAAAGCAATACTGATGAACATATGTCAATAAAAGAATGAATCCAACAGAATAGAAACATAGATCTAACTTAAGAAACATCTGATGCAAATAACACATATATTGAACACAAATTCTTAATACATATATTAAAATCTCTTCTATTACAAGAAGGCACAAAGTCTTTCTCTCTTCACCTCTTTTTTCATACAAAAGTGTCCACATGGAATACAACAAGTATTCCAGTATTTATAGAAGGAGAAGGAGGAAGAAGACAAAAAGAAGCCAACCACTATTTACAAAATATCCACAAAATATCTAAAAAGTCAAAATTTGACTTTGAGGCAAGTTTGTGGATGACAACATCCCATGGTGCAACATGGATGATGTCATCGTGTGTGCCAACATGCCTTTTAAATATTTTACAAAAATGGGAAATTATCCAGGAGGAAGAAGCTACTCATCATCATTTCTTGGCTCGAACTTAGTATCTGGTGGTGGTTCAAGAGAGTCGATATGACACTACACTCGATACTCTGCAAACATGCTGATTATTTTTTGAAGTTGATACTGATCAAGACCATTGAAATGGTTGTGAATTACTTCACAAGTTTCTTTCTCATTTTTTAGCTTGTCACGTAAATCAGTGAACTCTTCGTTTGCATCGATCAAAGAGCTAATAAAGTCACGACAGGATAAGAGGTTGTTGATGGACTCTTGATCAAAAGTGACCTCTTGCATCATACCTTGAGAGACAATAGCCTTGAAGTGCTAAAATGTATCATCTGCTTCACTTAATTCATAGGATGCACTGAGAAGTCTAGGAGACATCTTTGACACTGCCCTCTCCATGTTGTGTAGTGCGTCCAAGGCTTCTTCCTTGAATTTTTCAATTGTTTCCAGGATGAATTCCATTTGATCAACCTGGTAACCTAAAGAAGTGAGAGATTTATAATGTGCTTGTGGGTGATTGATAATGCTAACCTTTAACAGGTCGTCAGCCAAACACTTGACTATTATCTGAAATGTTCCTTGCTGTAACTTAGAGTTATCCAACTCCTCAGAAAGGGAGCCTGCTACTACTTGTAGCTCTTTATTTTCTCGAGTTATATCTTGGTGCAGTAATGTGAACCTACCAATTATCACCTGACCATCCTCGAGGATCTTCTTAATCCAGGATGACATAGCCATACCCTGTTCAGTAATCTTTATGTACTCATTTATTTTCTCTTGGCTGGGAGCTTGAACAGGTTCTGCAGTAGTTGCTGCAGGAGCTTTTTCCATTTTCTACAAAGCCCTGAGGAGATGTTTGTTCTATTCTTTGAGCACTCTCTTCTCCTCTTTGGCCTCTTGTAGCTTCTTGTAGAGGGAATCTATAGCTGATAAGGCTTCTCCTTACAAGCTTTTGGATGATGTTCCCATTGTGACTTGAGTCACTGTGAAGTCTATAGGACACAGATCTTTTTTCTTCTTCATGGGATCCAGATAGGCTATCTTCATGACCCTTTCTCCTGAGGCACTTTTTGAGAAGTGAGTTAATGATTTTTTCTTCTTGGGTCCCTTTGCCAGAATGACAAATAAGTCCATAGCTGCAATGGGGACCTTCCTCTTGTGTTGACTCAGGTGGTCAGAGATCCAACCAGGACTTAGGGGATCGGGATTGGAAGAAGAAGAGGAAACGAGGGTGAAAGGGGGAGCAACTGTAGCGGACTCAGGGAAGAAAGTGGAAACACTTGGTGGTGGCATGGATAAAGAGTCCAATGCACTAGTGCTCACAGGGCTCAGAGTCACTACAGGGGAAGAGAAGGACATGGAGATGGAAGGGATCTGTGACAGGATGGAGGAAACGCTAGAGGATAGATCTGCGAGAGAGGAGAAGATGGAAGAGGTGGGAGATGGAAGGGAGGAAGACAGAGGAGAAGACACAACCAAAGGAGTGGTTGTTTGATTGATAGGAGGAGGAGGAGGAGAAGAGGGAATGGTGGGTACCTCCATAGTTGTAGCTGTGACAACATCTTGAGTTGATGTATCTGTTGGAACATCTATCACTTCTTCTTTTCCTGGGGACACTAATTCCACTATTTTCTTTGAAGCAGAAGGAGGGCTATCAGGAGCTTTCTCCTATTTGCTGGGCTCTCAAAATTTATCCTTTCCTTTTCCCTTTGGTAAGTGATCTGGCCTTAGAGGTGCACTTCCACAGGGGGAAGTAGTGAAATCCACTCGAAGGTAGATGAGACAATTTCATTTGCACCAATGCTTGGTGTGTTCCAACATGGGCTGGACCCTTTCTTCTATGGTCTTAGGCACCTTGGTCCTATCGATACTCGTAAATGGCCAATCATCCCCATCCATGTCAAGGTAAACCTGATCAATTTCCTAATCAGTTTCATGGAAATCTTTTGGGATGATGGCAACTCCATAGTGGATGATCTCTGCCAGAGCCAGCCGGGAGTGCTCCTCTCACCTGATTTCAAACTCATGATTCACATTTATCCATATGTCCTCAATCTCTGGGACATGGATATGATTTATCTTTGTCTTGGGGAGGCAACTCTGGTAGTTGAAGGTTGGCCTTTCCGGGAAATCATGCTTCAAGTTGAGAAATTCTAGCTCTGCATACATTTCCTGGGCTTTACCCAATGATGCGCAGGTGTATTTGCCAACTGTGAGGGGGAATGGAGTTCTACCCTTCCTCATTTTCATACACTTCTCATGAAATGTAATCAGATACCTTGATAGCTCCAAGAGGATCAGCTTGGGCCTTGCGTACCTTGGTAACCTTGTTGGTTCTCCCAGAAAGTTGGCAGCCCTGAGATACGTGAAGGTGGGGAATTGTGTAAACAAAGACCCTCATTTCTTTGTGGCAGTGATCACGCTCGTGCTGGTCTGACGGTGTCTCATGTTTTGCCTTAACAGGTAGATCACCCCATAGAAGAAGGCGTCATTAATCTTCTTGAACTGGGTGATACTAGCCTCAAGCCTTAGCTCTGAGTAGTACTCATATATTTTGACCTGGGGCCATGTTCCACTATGAATTAGTCATGGGAACTATCTCTCTGATGTGGTCACATATACCACATAGGAGTTCATGTAGAACCTCCCAGTTGTTGAAACCTATTGGAGCTACTGCGAGATAGTATCACTTATGATCTCCCCCCAGCCGAAGCATTGATTGGGAACATTCTTGCTCATAGTTTCTAGATATCTGAATATCCATTTGTGAAAGTAGTGGGAATCAGGAAGCCCAAATACTCTACTGAGGAAAGTGATGGTATCACTCAGATCCTTGTTGAAGTCACTGCGATGAATGCTCTGGGGCCATCTGCTCACCACCTTCTTGTTTTTCAGGTAGACTTCGTTCATCATCTGCATACACTTGTCTTCATTGTCGGTCCATGTCTTTAAGCATTCTTCAATGCTTACTGTTACATACTGGCTATGGTGAGGAATGCCCAACATGATTTCAAAGTGGCAGGCAGTGAGGTTGATGATCACCTTGCCCTCCTTATCTTTGACACATCTTGTTTCTTTGTTGTAACAACAGGCCAGCAATAAGATGAACTCATTGTTCATTGCACTTACTAGAAGTCCTGCTGCAAAGTGTAGCCCGCTGCCTACTAATTTTTCCATCCATGGGCCACAGGTAACCATTTTGGTTCTCTCCCAGAATTCATCCATATCTATGTGTCTGAGCTCGGAGTCTCTGATGTCAAGACTACACTCTTCAAGTGAGTCAAGCATCCTGACTCTCTAATATTTGTATTTCATTTCCTGCTCGGTCAATTTAGACTTGGCTTTGCCTTTAGTTGGCTTCTTTCTTGATGAAGACATGTGTGATCTCGAGGATGGTTGTTGTTGTTCTATATGGAGAATCAAATAGGTCCAACATAGAAGAGCCATGTCATCCATCATGTTATCCATAATTAAAGCTCGCAGAATGAAAAATGAGCAACTTATAAGCCTTTGGGTGCAAGGCACAACTTTACTACAGGCTACACGGACTTCAAAAAGTAAGGCACACTTTTGAGGAGTGTTGTATGATAGAAGGCAATGCCAAAAGGGGGCAGGGTGTAGATTAGTAATACACAACATGCAATGTTGGTGTTGAGGAAGTTGCGCTAGCCCCTTAGGAAGAGTGCTTTGGCGGGAAAAAAATTTGCTTGGTGTCGCATGCATTCAGGGCATGCCAAGGTGCAGATGTGGAAGTTGTTGCATGATTTTTTGGTGTGCCTATGCGCATTTGCAAGAGATGTTACATAGAGGTTAGGCATGCTAAGGGTTTGGCTTGTGCAGCGTGGTTTTAGATTACACAACAAATAGTGCTGTTGTCATTGCATTTGTGCCAGTGCCCACAGTATTCAAGATTTGTTAAGCATTTGTTTTCATCACGCGAGAATATTTCATGTTACATGGGTGGGAAGTGTGCCTATGGCGCGACTGTGTTTAGTGTAGCATGAACAAACAGTGGGAGAAAGGAAAATAGGACTGTTTGGCCGATTTCAAGGATTTCTTGATTTCCTCTCTTTTGGTTTGGATTATGATGGCAAGTAGGAAAATCTTAGCAAGGCATGGAGTAGAGGAAAAAACATGGGTTGGAGTTCTTTCTGAGGTAGAGCTTTCTAGATTTAGAGATCTGGAAGGAGAGGTAAGAGGGGTTTTCAACTGGCTGATTGGTTTGTTAAACTCTTTTTAGGTTCATTGTAATTAACATACAATCCTAATCACCTAACCTGACATAAAAACCACAAACAACAACAAGATGGGTAGAAGCCACTTACCAGGATATATATAATGACGAAGGATAGATGTGGGATCCACAAGCACAAGGAATGGAATGTGAGGCTGACAAGGACAACTAACAGGTGCAGAGGAAATAATTTTCATGATTTTTGATTCGTGAAAATGACAAGTGTTAACCGCATATTTATAGAAAACCTTGCATTTATTGCGGCACCAACCGCCCGTGGCGCAGTTAGTGAAGTGTCAACATGGCAAGTAGTGTGCCCTGGCATGGATATAAAGATGTCGACACCAAGATTTCAGTGCCTATGGCACACTTAATATGATGTCAACATGTTGATGGGTGCACCTTCACACCCCTTTGGGAGGCACAACATTTGGAGTGTTAACACTCCAGGGATTGTTCCAAAGGCAAAAAAAAGAGCGCATTTTCTCGGTGTTGACACAAAATTTGTTGTGCCAAAGGAGAAGGGGTTTTTTGCCAAGTTTAGAATTAACTTGATTTTTTGGAAGGGGCTTTGAGGCTACTTCAGACATTGTTAAACATTCCTAGGGGTTGAAACAAAAATTTTGGTATGGTTACCTACAAATTGCCATTGTCAATTTTATAGGATAATAGATGGCTCTATCTAGGGACTATTTTTAAGTGAAAATTAAGGGTAGAGAATCCTAGTCTTCATGTGCCTATCCATTGGGTTATAGAGAGTCAAAAACAAGGGTGACCAAAGGGGAAAAAAGGAAACACACAACACACAACAAAATCAAACACACAACAAAAGCAATTTGTACAAAGAAGAGACCAAGCTGTACTTCCTGAAGATCTTTAGGTGTTTCCTGCTATAGGGAAGCGGGATCTCAGTTCTATCTAGATACGAGAGATAGAAACTATTCTCTCCATTGAGCTACTTAATTTGGTATGGCCCTCTCCAAATAGAGTCAAAATTTCCATGCATACCTTTTGGTTCTCTTCGTTTATCCCATAGAAGGACAAGATCTCCTACTTGGAAATCTTTCTGTTTGGATTTCTTGTCAAATAGCCTGTTGACTTGATTCTGATGTTAAGTGATATTTTTGACCACTTTTACTCATTGTTTTTCAAGTTCTGTTAGGTACATAATTCTCTTTTCCAGAGAACTCTAGAAGCTTTCATCTTCGATCGCTCAAGCCAAGTGTAGAGTAGGGAGTTCTGCGGAGATAGGGATTTTGGCATCGGTCCCATACAACACTTGGAAAGGTGACATGCCGAGAGATCTCTTTGGAGTGATACGATCCACCCACAAAGCATCATAAATAGATTTGTGCCAGGACTACTGGTTTTCATTAACTAGCTTCCGTATGATGGCTACCAGGTTCTTGTTGCTATATTTTTCTTGACCATTTCCTTGAGGATAGTAATCAGAGGCATGAGCCAAAGTTATTCCGTATCCATAGAAAAAACCAATAACTTCTTGTGAAGAGAAGTTGGAAGCATTGTCAGCAACGATTTTGTGTGGAATGCCAAATCTCACGATGATATTTTCCTTGACGAAGATGCAAACAACTTCAGAAGTGGCATGTTTGATAGGTATGGCCTCCACCCATTTGGTGAAGTAATCTTTTGCTGTCAGGACATAACTATGTCTAGCACTCGATTGAGGATGGAGTGCTCCAATAAAGTCAATTCCCCATTGCCTAAATGGTTCATCAATAATGACGGGCTTGAGAGGAAATGCAGCCAGCTTTGGTTTGCCAACGAACCATTGGCAAAGTTCACATTTCGCTACCCAGCTGGATACATCCTGAAATAGCATTGGCTAGTAGTACCTGGCCTGAATGATCTTATGTGCTATTACTGATGAGGAGAAGTGACCACTGCATGCTGAATCATGAAATATTTCTAGTAATCTTATCTACTGCAGCTTATCAACACATCATAGGAAAATGCCATCAATTCCACGCTTGTACAACCCGTCATCCCAAATGACATATCGTGTGGCTCTAAGCTTTACCAGTCACTTTTCCTTTGTGGTTAGATGAGTTGGGAACTCTCCATAGGTGAGAAAGAAAGTGATGTTGGAATACCATTTTTCGTTAGTTGTGACAAACAGAACCATGGGTAAAGAATCCACTTTCTCCAGCTCACTTTGTTCTTCATCAACATGAGCAGCTTACTCCTCAGGTGCTTCTGGGTCTTTATTTTCAGCCATTAGCTGACACAATCCCTTACCCCTTACCAGCTTGGTTTGTCTAATGTCCAGATCATATTCTTGGACCTTCACAATCCAATTCCCTCATAATCTTCCTAACTCCTATTGAGTCAGGATAGACTTAACTGTTGTGTCTGAAACCAGCACTACTATATGAGAATTCAGTATGTAGTAGCGGAAATTTTTAACTACTTTGACCACGGCGAAGGCATGTTTTTCCAACTGTGACATTTTTAGTTCATGAGGCTTTAGAGGAGAGCTCATGAAAGCAATGGGGATTCAACATCCTCAGAGTTATTTTGTATTAATATAGCTGATACAGTATCCGCGGACGCATAAATGTACATGATGAAATCCATGAAGAAGTCAGGACATACTAGGATAGGTGTATGAGAAACAGAGGCTTTTATATCCTCGAATGACGTCTTGCCTTCTTCACTCCATCGGAATGTTTGTGATCCTTTCATCATATTGGATATATGACAATTTTTCTCAATAAAATCAGGAACAAAGCACCTGAGAAAATTTACCTTTCCGAAGAAAGAGTGAACACTGGTCTTGCTTGTGGGAAAGGTAAGGCTCTGAATAGCCTTGACTCTTTCGATATCTATCTTTTTCCCTTCTTTGCTGATGACATGTCCCAAAAATTTTCCTTCGGTGACCATGAAAACTGACTTCTTAGAGTTTAGAGAAATTCCTTGTTCTCGGCATCTAATCAAGACTTGTTCCAAATGATCACAGTGATCACTTCATTTTTTAGAGAACACGGTTAAGTCATCTAGGTAAACTACGATGACCTTTCCCATCATACGTTTGAACACGAAGTCCATCACATGTTGAAAGGTGGCACCGAAATTGGTTAAACCAAACAACATCCTACTATAGGTTAAGGTGCCCCATAGAGTGGTGAATGTTGTTTTGAATTGGTATTTAGGCGTGACCTCAATCTAATTGTAGCCTGAAAAACCATCAAGAATAGACAGCATCTCTGAACCAGTTACTACCTGCAGAACTTGATCCATTAGGGTCAATGGATAATTGTCCTTTAAGGACACCTAGTTTAGGTTGTGAAAGTCTACGCATATGCGTATTTCATTGTTCTTCTTCTGCACAGGTACAATATTAGCAACCCAGGTACTTTGCTGAATTGGAAAAATGATTCTTGCATCCATCATTTTCTATATTTTGGCTTGGATGGTACCTAAGATCGTGGGGTTGTAGTGCCTTTGCTTTTGATGGAACGGTTTGATGTATTCTTTTAGCTGGATGTCATGTTGAATGTCCTTAGGCTTAAATGACTTTAGATTGGTGTAAGACCATGCCAATACATCCATATATCTTTTCAGCAATTTGACAAATTTTCACTTTTCCTCAGGTGTAAAATACTTCCCGATGTTCACAGACCGAGGATGTTCTGTAGTACCCAAATTGATAGATTTGGTTTCTAGAGAAGAGCCAGGGTTATCCTATCGCCTTTTCTTGACAAAACTATCATGCTTATGAAATAATAGTTCCAGGGAAACTAAAACTTTTGGAATCTTATTTCACTTGAGCTAACATATGCCCTGACCTTCTACTAATTATTGTGCTTGACCCGTGAGAGACTCATGACACACAGAAGTGGATCCATCGAAATGGAGCTCTTTGAAATTTTCAGCTTTTTTCAAAAAAGTGTTAAGCTGATTATCATCATTGAATACCTGCCAGTGTTGTGAATTATCTGGCACACTTGGGTGGAAAACTACCTCAATGGTATATGTGTCTATCTTTAACCCTAGGTGAGGGAGCATGAGAGAGGCTGAGATGACCAGAGAATCATCCATGTCATTCTGAGCCCATGGAACTGCTTTGATTGAAAAAGTATCAAATTCCTTGATGCTATCCCAAATGATGTTGCGGTAGTGTCTGAGTCTGTCGTTCTTTACTTGGTATACCCCTTTCACTTGATTGACAATTAGCTTAGCATCACTCTGTAATTTTAAATTCTTGATTCCCCTTTCCTTTGTAGCTTGCATTCCAAGTAGCAAAGATTCATACTCGACAGTTTTGTTTGTATTGAAAAATTACAATTTGAAAGAAAGAGGGAAAATCTCCTCTTCAGAAGATATCAGAATGGCCCCAGCACCGCACCCACTCGTTGCACAACTGCCATCAAACTACAGTGTCCATATCTTGTTGAGGTCCTCCTCTTGGATGAGAACCTCCATTTTATTAGAGTCAGTGGACAAGAAGTAATTCCCCATCCCTGATGATTCAAAGAGGATTTGGGCCTTGGGGTCATCGGAGTTGGTGACAAGATATTTCTTTTGTGATTCGGGCTCCAATGTTTGCATCACCCCTTTGACATGGATTCTAGATTTGGACCAGTCCATATGGATTTCTCCACCAACTTCCCTGCAAAAACTCCTCCCTAGTAATATTTTGTATGCCACTGGAATATCAGCTATGAGAATAGTCATTTTAACTCTTTTTTCTGGGAATGCTACAAATGTGAACTGCGCATCCTTGATCTGACCTATTAATGGTACCTGCTTGGTTTCCATGGAGTAACACCTGCCAAAAAGGTTTAGTGAGTGTGAGGTCCAAAGCGTGGGCAACCTTTGTTGGCATGACATTGTCAGATGCTCCAGAATCAATTATGCAATTGCTTAACTTGTGACCATTAATTAAGAGAGATAGATAAAAAGGTTCAATTTTACCTGATGCGGATGTCGAGGCAACGTTATGTGGGATGTAGGGGGAGTGAAAAGAATTCCTTTTGGAGAAATGAGGTGAGAGATGGAAGCTTGAATTTGAATATACTTGGTTAATCTAACAAGTTGCTCAGGGTTAGAATAAAGGTACTCAACTTCAGACATTTGGATCTTAGTCTTTTTGGCATGATTGACTATATCGAATGTGACCAAGGGTTGCACTGACGAAGGAATGAGTCCTTCATTCCGCGATGGTAGAGGAGTGGTACTAGTCTTTATGGGAATAGAGGGAAGTTGATTTAGAGAAGAAATAGGAGGAAAATATTTCTTTACGAAAGGTTTGATAGGAGGTTGAGTAGGAAGGGGATTACCTCTTTTAGAGATTGTTGGAGGCGTATTTAATACAACCTTTTCCTTTTGTATTTTAGCAGCAACTTCTACTTCTTTTCCTTGTGAGCGGGTAAAAACAACATATGAATTTCCACTTGCATACCCTTGGGTACCTTCCTCTTCATCAGATTCCTCATCCTCAAATTCCATATACTCGATTGTAGAGTTGCCAGCTGGTTCACCGACATCTTGATCATCTTCGCCTTGCGACAAAGGTTATTCATAAATTTTCTCATCTTCTTCGATCTTGACCAAGGCATTAACCAGAGGGGCCTCAAGTGCTAACCTTGGAGTTGTAGCAGGAAAATGCAGCCTTTAGGGGGCATTATTGGGAGTGAAGTTCCTCCGTGGGATATCTGGTATGGAGTGCTTGATGAAGCTTGGGCTAATTACTTCTTTAATGCGAGCAAGTCATTTTCCATCTTCTGGAAAGATGGATCTGATGAGGTGGCTTGAGAA
The DNA here is from genome assembly GCA_019776745.2 of Taxus chinensis. Lineage (NCBI taxonomy): Eukaryota > Viridiplantae > Streptophyta > Pinopsida > Cupressales > Taxaceae > Taxus > Taxus chinensis. The sequence continues at coordinate 213,058,789 of CM034149.1, forward strand.
GGATCCGAAACCTTTTATTTGGATGGCTCTTGTTTTAACTCGCCAGATATAAGTAGGTTGTCCTCTATTTGAATGGATGCAGCTTGAGCGAGGACCAAGGTGGCGATTTGTTCTTGCAAAAGCAAGAAACTTACCCTTGAATTCATGGCATTCAAAAAGAAACACTTTTTATTCTCTAGTGTTTGCAACATGGCAGGTGGCACACGATTGATCAGTGAATTGAAACGGGTGATAAAATCATGCATGATTTCATTTGGCTCCTTCTTCAAGTGAGTGATATTTAACAGTAATGCAAATGCGTCTTCTGAAGGATTGTACCTATCTTTAAAATCAGTCCGTAATGTAGTCCAACTGGTGATAGATCCAACTGGTAAATGTTTTGAACCATTCTAATCCAGGCCCTTACAAGGTCTCAAGAAAGAGACGTATAGATACATCTTTGTGAGTTACGTCTAGAATACTACATGACATAAAGAATGCAACAATATGTGCATCCGTGCTTTGATTTCCACTCCCATCAATTTTTGAGAAATTATTGTGATTTCCATGAGGGAGGGCATGAACTGGATGCAGTAGTGCAAGAGGGCCCATGGAATTTCCCCATGGTACTACGATTTAAAAAGTGGGGAAAAGAACACGAGCAGGGAGTCTGGTTCCACTTAGAAAAAGAGCATTGCAAATAGATGTCGAAACACCCTGTGAAATCCGGCTTCTTCGTGCAGGTGAGACACTTTTGGCAGATCGATCTGCTGAATTTAGTGATGTGAATCATGCTGGGGTAATACTAAAATTATTCCTTTAAAGTAGATCAAATATTGGCTCAAATTCTCCATGAGCTCTTCTACCAGGAGTAAATTGTTCACCCGCTAGTGTATCCGTTCAGATCTGAAATAATTAAGAGTAGATCTACAACAATATTTTTCTTGTACTTGCTGATTTTCTAATTTTTCTTGTAAAAATCAGCAACATGTACTTTCCTAATATTTAAAATTTATGCTTTTAAAAACAACCGATTGCAGTTTTCTAACAGAGATTAGCAAGGATAAAGAGATAGGTTATTTAAGAAGCTGATTTTCGGATCTTTGAACCAAATTTTGCAAGGTTTTGAAAATATAAGAAAATATCAAATTCTTAGATCTACAGAAACATACAAATTTTTGAAAAAACTCAATGAACTAAAAGTTCCTAACTGGCCCAGATCTATGGATTTGTATAAGGAAATTTTCGATTTTGATCACTTCTGCAAAAATTTTAATTTTTTAACAAAAGTTAAAGTTTGCAAACTGGTAGTGATTTTCAAAGTTTTTAAAATTATTTCCTTAGTTTGATACCCAATGGAGTTGCCAAAAACTGTTGGTTTGAAAATCTTTTAGTTAGATAGATCATGGGGAAACAGGCCAATAGTGTGTAAGGCATATCCCCTCTTTGAGACAACAAAGTGAAACTGCTTTATTGCTATTCTATCAAGTAAGAATCTGTGCAAATCTACACTATTCTAACTTCAAGGGTTTGGGATATCATCCCAGTAGAGGTAGTTCCAAATGAAAAAAAAAAATGTGAGAGGGGAGGAACGGAGGAAGGATAGATCTGAAGTAAGAAAATAAATGAATTCTAAAGATGGAAAGGTCAGAGGGTTTATGCTTTGGGCTTGTAGTAAACAGAGTAAAACTTACTTACATAAAAAAACAAAGAAATACTGATGAACATATGCCAATAAAATAATGAATCCAACAGAATAGAAACACAGATCTAACTTAAGAAAGATCTGATGCAAATAACACATATATACAGAAACATACAAATTTTTACAAGAGCACAAAGTCTTACCCAGTGGAGTTGCCAAAAATACATATATTAAAATAAGGAGGAAGAAGACAATAAGAAGCCAACCACTATTTACAAAATATCCACAAAATATCTAAAAAGTCAAAAGTTGGCTTTGAGGCAAGTATGTGGATGACAACATCCCATTGTGCAACATGGATGATGTCATCACATGTGCCAACATGCCTTTTAAATATTTTACAAAAATGAGAAATTATCTAGGAGGAAGAAGCTACTCGTCATCGTCTCTCAGCTCAAACTTAGTATCTGGCGGTGGTTTAGGAGAGTCGATATGACATTGCACCTGATACTCTGCAAACATGTGATTATTTTTTGAAGTTAATACTGATTAGGACCATTGAAATGGTCATGAATTACTTTGCAAGTTTCTTTCTCATTTTTTAGCTTATCGGGCAAATCAGCGAACTCTTCATTTGCATCGATCAAAGAGCTGATAAAGTCACGGTAGGCTAAGAAGTTGTTGATGGACTCTCGATTGAAAGTGACCTCTTGTGCCAGACCTTGAGAGACAATAGCATTGAAGTGATAAAATACATCATCTACTTCTCTTTATTCATAGGATGCACTGAGTAGTCTAGGAGACATCTTTGAAACTACTCTCTCCATGTTGTGTAGTGCCTCTAAGACTTCTTCCTTGAATTTTTCAATTCTTTCAAGGATGAATTCCATTTGATCAACCCGGTAATCTAAAGTAGTGAGATATTTATAATGTTCATGCGGGTGATCGATAACGCTGACCTTTAACAGGTCGTCAGCTGAACATTTGACCATTATCTAAAATGTTCCCTGCTGCAACTTAGCGTTATCCAACTCCTCAGAAAGGGAGCCTGATACTGCTTAGAGCTCTTTATTTTCTCGAGTTATATCTTGGTGTAGCAATGTGAACCTACTAATTATCAATTGACCATCCTCGAGGATCTTCTCAATCCAGGAAGACATAGCCGTACCCTGTTCAGTAATCTTTATGTACTCATTTATTTTCTCTTGGCTGGGAGCTTGAACAGGTTCTGCAGTAGTTGTTGCAGGAGCTTTGCCCATTTTCTACAAATCCCTGAGGAGATGTTTGTTCTATTCTTTGAGCACTCTCTTCTCCTCTTTGGCCTCTTGTAGCTTCTTGCAGAGGGCATCTACAGCTGATAAGGCTTCTCCTTACAGGCTTTCGGATGATGTTCCCATTGTGACTTGAGTCACTGTGAATTCTATAGGACACATATAGTTTTTCTTCTTCATGGGATCCAGATAGGCTATCTCCATGACCCTTTCTCCTGAGGCACTTTTTGAGAAGCAAGTTAATGCTTTTTACTTCTTGGGTCCCTTTTTCGGAATGACGGAGAAGTCCATAACAGCAATGGGGACCTTCCTCTTGTGTTGAATCAGGTGGTCAAAGATCCAACCAGGACTTAGGGGATCAGGATTGGAAAAAGAAGAGGAAATGGGGGTGAAAGGGGGAGCAACTGTAGCGGACTTGGGGAAGAAAGTGGAAACACTTGGTGGTGGCATGGTTAAAGATTCCAATACACTAGTGCTCACAGGGCTCGGAGTCACTACAGGGGAAGAGAAGGACATGGAGACGGAAGGGATCTATGACAAGATGGAGGAAATGCTGGAGGATAGATCCACGAGAGAGGAGAAGATGGAAGAGGTGGGAGATGGAAGGGAAGAAGACATAGGTGAAGACAAAACCATAGGAGTGGTTGTTTGAGTGATAGGAGGAGGAGGAGGAGAAGAGGGAATGGTGGGTACCTTCACAGTTGTAGCTGTGAAAAAATCCTGAGTGGATGTGTTTGTTGGAACACTTGCTGCTTCTTCTTTTCTTGGGGACACTAAGTCCACTATTTGCTTTGAAGCAGAAGGAGGGCTATCAGGAGCTTTCTCCTATTTGCTGGGCTCTCCAACTTTATCCTTTCCTTTTCCCTTTGGCAAGTGATCTGGCCTCTAAGGTGCACTTCCACAGGGGAAAGTAGTGAAATCCACTCCAAGGTAGATGAGACCATTTTGTTTGCACCAATGCTCGGTCCGTTGCAACGTGGGGTGGACCCTTTCTTCTATGGTCTTGAGCACCTTGGTCCTATCAATACTCACAAATGGCCAATCATCCCTATCCATTTCAAGGTAAACCTAATGAATTTCCTGATCAATTTCTTGGAAATATTTTGGGATGATGGCAACTCCATAGTGGACGATCTCTGCCAAAGCCGGCCAGGAGTGATCCTTTCACCTGATTTCAACTTCATGATTCACATCTATCCATATGTCCTTGATCTCTGGGACATGGATGGGATCGATCTTTTCCTTGGTGAGGTAACTCTGGTAGTCGAAGGTTGTTATTGTCAGGAAATCATGCTTCAATTTGAGTAATTCCAACTCTGCATACATTTCCCAGGATTTACCCAATGAGGCACAAATGTATCTACCCTTCTTACTTTTCATACACTTCTTGTGATATGTAATTATCTTCCTTGATAGCTCTAGGAGGATCAACTTGGGCCCTACGTAGCTTGGTAACCTTGTTGGTTCTCCCAGAAAGTTGGCAGCCCTAAGTTACGTGAAGGTGGGGAATTATGTAAACAAAGCCCCACATTTCTTTGTGGTAGCGATCACGCTCATGCTGGTCTGACCCTATCTCATGTTTGGCCTCAATAGGCAAATCACCTCATAGAAGAAGGCGTCATTGATCTTGTTGAACTAGGCGATACTGGTCTCGAGCCTTAGCTCCAGGTAGTATTCATATATTTTGACCTAGGTCCATGTTCCACTCTGAATTAGTCCTAGGAACTCTCTCTGATGTGGCCGCATATACCACATAGGAGTTCATGTAGAACCTCCCAGTTGTTGAAACCTATTGGAGCTACTACGATATAGTATCACTTATGATATCCCCCCAGCCGAAGCATTGATTGGGAACATTCTTGCTCATAGTTTCTAGATATCTGAGCATCCATTTGTGAAAGTAGTGGGCATCAGGAAACCCAAATACTATGCTAAGGAAAGTGATGGTATCACTCAGCTCCTCATTGAAGTCACTTCGATGAATGGTCTAGGGCCATCTGCTAACCACCTTCTTTTTTTTCAGGTAGACTTCGTTCATCATCTGCATACACTTGTCTTCATTGTTGGTCCATGTCTTTAAGCATTCTTCAATGCTTACTGTTACATACTGGATATGGTGAGGAATGCCCAACATGATTTCGAAGTGGCAGGCAGTGATGTTGATGATCACCTTTCCCTCCTTATCTTCGACACATCTTGTTTCTTTGTTCTAACAACGAGCAAGCAACATGATGAACTCATTGTTCATTACACTTACTGGGAGTCCTGCTGCAAAGTGTATCCTGCTGCCTACTAGTTTTTCCATCCATGGGCCACCGGTAACCATTTTGGTTCTCTCCCAAAATTCATCCATATATATGTGTCTAAGCTTGGAGTCTCTGATGTCGAGACTACACTCTGCAAGTGAGTCAGGCATCTTGACTCTCTGATATTTGTATTTTATTTCCTGGTCTGTCAATTTAGACTTTGTTTTTCCTTTAGTTGGATTCTTGCTTGATAAAGACATGTGTGAGCTCGAGGATGGCTGTTGTTGTTCTGCATGGAGAATCAAAGAGGTCTAAGATAGAAGAGCCATGTCAGCCGTCATGTTATCCATAATTAAATCTCGCAGAATGAAAAATGAGCAACTTATAAGCCTTTGGGCACAAGGCACAGCTTTACTGCAGGTTGCAGGGAATTCAAAAAGTAAGGCACACTTTTGAGGAGTGTTTTATGACAAAAGGAAGTGCCAAAATGGGGTGGGGTGTATATTAGTAATACACAACATGCAATTTTGGTGTTGAGGAAGTTGTGCCAGCACCTTAGGAAGAGTGCTTTGGCAGGGCACAAATTATTTTGGTGTCGCATGTGTTCAAGGTGCACCAAGGCGCAGATGTGGAAGTTGTTGCATGCTTTTTCAGTGTTCCTATGTGCTTTTATAAGAGATGTTGCATAGAGGTTAGGTGCGCCAAGGGTTTGGCTTTTGTGGCACGGATTTAGAATACAAAACATATAGTGTTGTTGTTATTGCATTTACGCCAGCACCTACGCTCTTCAAGATTTGTTAAGAATTTGTTTTCATCGCATGGGAAGAGTTCATGTTGCAAGGGTGGGAATTGTGCCTATGGCATGACTGTGTATAGTGTAGCATGAAGAAACAGTGTGCCAAAGGAAAACAAGACTGTTTGGCTGATTTCAAGCATTTCTTGATTTCCTCTCTTTCAGTTTGGATTTTGATGGCAAGGAGGAAAATCTTAGCAAGGCAGGGAGTAGAGGACAAAAAAAATGGGTTGGAGTTCTTTCTGAGGCAAAGCTTTCCAGATTTGTAGATCTGGAAGGAGAGGGAAGAGGGGTTTTCAGTTGGCTAATTGGTTTGTTAAATTCTTTTTAGGTTCATTGTAATTAACATACAATCCTAATCACCTAACCTGACATAAAAACCACAAACAATAACAAGATGGGCAGAAGCCACTTACCAGGATATATATAATGATGAAGGACAAATGTGGGATCCACAAGCATGAGGAATGACACGTGAGGCTGATGACGACAACTGATAGGCGTAGAGGAAAGAATTTTCATGATTTTTGATTCGTGAAAATGACAGGTGTCAACCGCATATTTATAGAAAACCTTGTATTTATTGCGCCACCTTTGGCACGGTTGGTGAAGTGTCGACATGGTAAGCAGTGTGCCCTGGCATGGATAGAAAGATGTCGACACTGAGATTTCAGCACCTATGGTGCACTTAAGATGATGTCAACATGTTGATGGGTGTGCCTTTGTGCCCTTTTGGGAGGCGCAACATTTGGAGTGTTAACACTCCAGGGATTGCGCTAAAGGCAAAAAAAGGGCGCATTTTCTCGGTGTTGACACAAAATTTGCAACGCCAAAGGAGAAGGTTTTTTTTTTCAAGTTTAGAAATAACTTTATTTTTCGGAAGGGGCTTTGAGGCCGCATCTGACGTTGTCAAACATCCCTAGGAGTTGAAACAAAATTTTTGGTATGGTTACCTACAAATTGCCCTTGTCAATTTTATGGGATAACACATGCAGAATTGATCAAGTACAAATCAAACCCCTAATCAGCAAGAGAGAGTGCTTGCCAACACATTTCAACCTGAAAAGAACCAAGGAGAACAACAAGGTAAGAAATTGTGACCTCCTCCATTCTATGTCTCATTAATTATTGGAGACAAATTAATGCACAACTGTATGATTGATTCTAGGGCTAGTAATTCTGTGATGCCCAAACAAATAGCTGATCAGTTGGGTCTCCACTATGAAGTCATCTCTAGAGGCATAATCCAATTAGATGGGACATCAGTGAGCACTATGAGAATCATCAAAGATATAAGCCTCACCCTACATGCCTGCCCCAATGTGACTATCTTGAAAAATGTGTCTATCATAGATTTGCCACCACATTTTGCTTTGTGTTTGTCTAGGGACTTCACTGCCAAAATTAGAGGCTACCTTTCTACTGACTAGTTGCATATGCTCTTTAGGACAAGATATGGGGCAAAGGCCACAGTCAGATCTGAACCCATTGTAGACTATCATATTGAAACTTATGTGCCTAGCCCAATTAATTCCAATTGCTCAGATTTTGATCAAGAAGACCTCCTAAGCACTAATGAAGAAAATACCAAGTTGGAATGCATCCCAAACTTGACTCTAGATGAGTGTGCCAACAAAAGACATGCTTTTTACCCCTATAAAGAAATGGAAGAATTTGAGCTGGGTGTCTACCTTCTACATGAAGAAAACCACCCTCTTTCTACCCTAATAAAGCCAGAACATAAAGATGACAATGAGGTATGGAAATTATTCTTTGATGGTTCAAGGAGTAGACAAGGAGCTGGAGGAGGAGCTATGATTATGTCTCCCAAAGGTATGAAGTATTATTTAGCCTTTATATTTCAGTTTGCTTGCTCAAACAACATTGTTGAATATGAGGATTTAGTCCAAGGTCTTCATTGGGCAAGGAAGATGGGGATCAATAATTTTCAGGTGTTTGATAGTGAATTGGTTACCAATCAAGTCATAGGACTTAATGTTGTCAAGAATGACCTGCTCAAAAACTATAAGAATAGAGTATGGGACCTCATGGAGGATTTCGAAGCCTTCAGTTATTTCCGTACCTAGGAAAGAGAATGAAGTTGCTGATAGATTTGTAGCAGTTGGAGAAGCCTTTGATGTGGTGGACAACATCAAGAGAGACAAAGGACAGCCACATATCCATGTGGCTGTGAGACCAGCAGTGCCAGATAATAATACATACTGGCAGGTGTTTGAAAATGATTAGTAGATCATTAATTTTTTGTAAGAAGAAGCTGAATTCTTAGCTAATAATCAAACCAGATTGGGACAATAATATGGAAAGTAGATAGTACAGCTGCATACAAACAATATTCCCAAAGTCTTAGTAACACTGGAATCTATTTTCAATCCTAACGATCAATTTAGAAAGGAGAAATCCAACATACAGATCAAAGGAGAAGATTCAGAATCAATCCTAGTTGGAGCAGGAAAGGTATGAATTCATACAACTCTGCTAGGAATTACCTGATGTGTTTGCTTGGAGTTATGAGGACTTAAGGGATTTTAATCTAAAACTAGCACAACACACAATTGAATTGGATCCAGTTGCTCAGACTACTAGGAAAAAGTAGAGGCCAGTCAACCCACATATTGAGCCTCTAATGAAAAGGGAGCTAAACAAGCTAATAGAGGAAAGCATCATATTTCTAATTAAACACTCAAGTTGGGTTGCAAATATGATCCCAGTCAGAAAGAAAAATGGAGAAATCAGGATGTGTGTTGACTTCAGGGATTTGAACAGAGCCTCTCTTAAAAATCACTACCCACTCCCTTCAATAGAACAAATCTTGTATGTAGTGTTTGGGTCAGAGAGATTCTCTCTCTTAGATGGCTACTCAGGATACAATCAGATCATGGTGAAAGAAGATGATCAGTTCAAAACTACCTTCACCACCAAATGGGGCACCTATGCATACAAAAAAATGCCATTTGGACTGTCTAATGTTGGTTCTACTTTCCAAAGAGCCATGGATATTGCATTCAAAGGGCTAATCAACAAAATAGTGCTAACATACCTAGATGACATCACTGTGTTCTCTAAGAACATAACAGACCACCTTTTTCGCCTGAGGCAAGTGTTTCAAAGATGCAGAAGATTCAGGATATCTTTGAAACCTAAAAAATTCATATTCTTGGCCCATGAGGGCAAGCTTTTAGGCCACATTTTGTCTAAGGAGGGTCTAGAAATTGATCTAAAAGGATTTGAAGCAATAAAAGCACTGTCATTGTCAAGTCACAAGAAGGCTCTTCAAAGCTTCTTAAAGAAGATCAACTTTGTTTGAAGGCTTGTCCCAAACTTTTCTACTCTGGTTAATCCAATAACACTGATGCTGAAGAAGAGCTTAGCATTCAGATGAACAACGAAAGGAAAGGCAAGATTTGAAGCTCTCAAAGAAGCCATATCACAGGCCCCAACTCTTGTGAACCCATATTTTTCCAAAGACTTCATATTGTATGCCTTTGGTGGAAGTGACACTATCTCCGCAATCCTGGTTCAGCAAAACAAATAAATCTTAGAATAGCCAATTGATTTCTTAAGTCAGAGTCTGGGAGACTATGAGGTAAGGTATTCCTTTATTTAGAAGCAAGTCTTGGTGATGATCAGGGGACTGAAGAAGTTTAAGCATTTAGTGTCAAACAACAAAATCCAACTATTGGTCTCCCATGTAGGAGTCAAAGAAGTCCTCCTTAGGAAAGACCTGAATGAGAAACGTGTAGGGTGGATCACTCGTGTCATGGAATAGGACATTGAGATCAGGGTCACCAAGCTGGTCTGTGGGAGGGGCTTGTGTGAGTAATTAGCCTCTGCTCTACATGATGAAATAAACAGTGATAAAGAGGTTGTTCTTATCTTACAAGATGATCAAGAAGAAGGGAGAGATGATATACCTACTCCTTGTTGGACCCAAGCCATGGTGCACTTCCTTCAAACAGGTCTATGTCCTCATGGGATGAGTAAAGCAAAAAGAAGGAATTTTAGGCTACAGGCCATCACATATGTTCTTATTAATGGTGTCTTGTTCAAAAGAGACATCAATGGTATTCTGCTGAGATGCATTGGGACAGATCAGGTGGAGAGAGTGCTACAATATTTCCATGTTGAAGTAGCTAGAGGCCATTTTTCTCCAAGAGTGACAACACTCAAAATCATGAAAGCAGGATACTATTAGCCCACAGTGTTTAGTGACTATTAGACATGGATCAAAATATGCAAGAACTTTGCATTATTCAAAGGAAAAGAGAGGATGGAAGCACTTCCATTACACCTAATCTTAGTAGACCAACCTTTTATGTAATGGGGATTGGAATTCATTGGAGTCATCAACCCAAAATCAAGCCAAGGTCACAAATGGATCATAACATCAACTGATTATTTCACCAAGTGGACCGAGGCAATGGCACTAAAAGAAGATAATGAGTCTAGTATCCTGGATTTCTATGAAGGGATAGTGACTAGATTTGGGGTACCAGCCACCATCATATAAGACAATGCATTAGCATTTATAGGTTCCAAGATCACAGGATGGGATGTTAAAATGTGACTTATTTGATTACTTCATCAAACTATTACCCTCAAGGTAATGGCCAGGATGAGTCTACAAACAAAAACCTATTGAAGATCATCAAAATAACTCTCGATGAGAATCAGAGGACCTAGCACACAAAGCTTAAAATTGAATTATAGGCTGATATAATAATTCCCAAGAGATCTATAAGTAACTCCCCGTTCAAGCTTGTCTATGGGAAAGAAGTAGTGTTTCCTATATCACTTGAATTACCAGCATTGGAGCTTGTGAAGAAACTAGAGATGTCTGAATTTAGACCAATGGAGGTGAGGTATGAAGAGTTAATGGAATTAGAAGAAACTAGAGAGCATGCATTTCAAACAATGGAAAATGATCAGGAATTCATTAAAATATGCTTTGACAAGAAGGATAGAGCAAGGACCTTCCAGGAAGGGGACTTGGTTTTGAAATGGGATGCAGACAGAGAAAAACCAGGGAGACATTCTAAGTTTGATGCCATTTGGAGTGGCCCATATATGATAACAAGATGCAAAAGTAGTAATGCTTTCCAATTGTCCACATTGGAGGGCGAGGAGTTACAGATTCCAGTGAACCGGATCTATCTTAAGCACTGTTACTAAAAGGGAAGTATCACCCTGTACATATCAGTTTAGTTTCTCTTTCCTCTAAGTGCTTTTGCACATTATCTTGTTATAGTGTAGATTTATTTTCTCCTAAGTTCTTTGCATGCTCTACATGTTCCATTTTTGAACATGTATGATTTATTTATCATACATATTCGTGGTTTTTTTTGTTTCTCTTGTGTAGTTCATTCAAAAAAAAAAGATGAAGCCCTATTTTAAAACAATTTTCTACTCTCAGAAATCTTCATTTCAAGATTTTCTTATGAAATTTGAGAGCACAGGTGGCCGGGCCGTGAACCAGAGGTAGAAATAGTATCATTCTGTTATTCTTGACTCCACACCCAACAGATATGACAAGGCAACTGATCTCTTCATCTAGCAGGTAGATGTCCTTATGAGTCACCAAATTGTTATCCATATTTCACCTCGAGCCGAATATTGGATCGAATCATAACCCCGCATAGAAGGAACCCGAGAAAATGCATTCAAATCCTGTAATTGGTTACAAAAAAAATATTCAACAACGAAGTGGGGGAGATGAAGAAAGAGCAAAGGATCCTATATAGAAAGAAGCAACTCTATCGGGCTGTCTCTACACTTTAAATCCATTCCCCAAGTTACAGGTAGGTAGAACCATCAAATAGTAGGGTTGGACAAGTAGGGAAGATGCTATAAAGGAGCCAGAGGAAAGAAGAAATAAAAATGACAAAGATTCGACTTCCTTGGGCTCAAAATGGTTTAGGAAAGGCCTAAAAAACAACTAAGTATGGAGGAGGCAGCGGAAGATACCACATTTCCTAACGATGCTTCTCTCAAAGTGAATCCAAAGGGAGGAACTCAAACTTGCGTCGGCCCTCCACATACCAAATGGTCAAAGAGAGTCAAGGGGTGGAGAGAAAAAGCTTCAAAATTGGCTAAGTATAGAAGTGTAAGCAGAGAGTTCCAAGTGTCAACTTGGCACATTTCCAAGAGTTGGTCCAAAGGTGGAGACCCAAATGAGTGCAAGCTCGCCACATAGCCCAAATCCTAAAAATGAGAACTATTGAAAATTATATAGAGTAGTGGAGGCCGACAAGTGTCAACTCAGCTCTCCTCCAAAGGAAACTTTGGGTCGGGTTTGTAAACAAGCGCGGTGCCTCCATGTGTACCTCAAAGGGGGGAAAGGTTAGTTGAATAGTCAACGCATAAGCAGACCGGCAGAGGCTGCCAAGTGTCTTAAGGGCACTGTTTCAAGGCTAAAATGGAGAAAACATTCCTGAGTGAGCGCAAGAGTTACACGTGTCCCAGGGAAAAGTGGGCAGTCAGGGAAAAATTTGATTTTCACCCCTTCTTACCTCAACAGGGAGTAAAAGTTACAAAATGGCCTGCAACTCCATCCAAGGAAAAATTCAGCATTTAGACCTGAGTCAAATCCAAGGCAGGGAGTCGAGGGAAAAAGTGAAAATTTTCCTTCCGCCCAAAAGGTATAAAGGTAAAAATGGGAGCGCATTTCCCATCTAACCAAAAGGAGCCATGTGTCCATGTGGACCTGTGGGAATTTTTTTTATGTTTTGCATTTTTTACGCAAAAGAATAAAAGGTGAATTACGGACCCGTGGGCCCGTATTTTGTTCCAATCTAGCCGCCACGTGTCCCAATTAAAAAGAGGTACCCATTTTTCAAATTGTTTTCCCTCCCATTTGTACAGAATCGATTAAAACTTCAAAGGGACATATCTTTTGACCCAGGGCTTGAAATATTGCAAATCTGACATCGTTGGAAAGATCTCAATCTCTTCTATGCCATGGGAGTCTGAAACTTTAATTTTTGGGAAGCTAGGTGGAATTAAAATGGAGAAATTTCTTTGAGCTTTCAATGCAAGATCATTAGTCTCAACAACCAGATTAGATTCGATGTATTTCCGTCGTTTCCTCTTCCTTTAAGGCACTGAACCAAGGATCGATGTAAGAAGATGGATTCAGGGGTAGATTTTAGTAGAAGCATTAACAATTGTGGTTGATCTTTGACCCGCATTTTCCTTCTTCTCTCTCTCTCTCTTTCTTCTCTCCAATTGAATCTATAAATTTGGGGGTAGGATTCATTGTAAAGGGTTGGATATTCTTAGTTTTGCAGGCTCCCTTCTCCTTCTAGCAAAGGATTTATGGGGTTCAGGCCTTCCATTAAAATTTTAATATGTTTCTACCTTTTGGCTATTCTGTAATGAACTGTATCAATCTATAGAGCAATAAAATATGTTTGTGATTGATTTTAGATCCTTCTTGTTTCTTTTACTTCTATCTGGTCTCTCATTACATATCTGGCTATCTGTGCTTGTTTATTGTATGCATTTTATTGGTTCATGTTGAAGGTAAACTAAGTGTTCATCATTCCTTTGGTGAATCACCTAGTAGTTTAGTTATTTCTTATTTCCTTTATTCTTTTATCCCTATCCCCTTGGCAAGTTTAGACTAGGTATAAGAAATAGATCCTCTGCAAATCCTCACATATGCACCTGAATAGAGGAATAAGGAACCAACCTTAAATCTAGGGAGATTTCCCATTTTTGTAAGGTCCCACACCTTGGGGAAAGTTCAATCTTATGTAATCACACCAAATGATCCTTCCTTAGAAAATTAGATCTTTTAGAGCTCAATTGGGGGTGTTGTGATATTGCACTAACAGGACATAAAAGCTATTTAGAGAAATTCTATTGGTCCAAACTTCACAAAACTGATAGGATATAAATTGAAAATGATAGAGCAATGCCAGATGGCGTAAGAAAAATGGATCGGCTTCAAAAAATATATCTAGTGAAAAATAAAGATTTATAAAGTTGGGATGGATTCAAACACTCTGAAATAACTAGATCTAAATATATCTTTCAGATCCACAGTCAAAAAATAGCTCTAATGGCTATAAATGGTTCGAAAACTAAAAATAAGTTTGTAGACAATGGAATTAAACCAAAAATTAGTGTAACTAGACTCAGGAAAAAAGTTCTAAGCAAGAAAATGCTAAAGCACAATCTAAAAAATCATTTAACCAATAATTTCACAAAATATTTGACCAGGAATCAAAATTTAAAACCTTGTTAGCTTGAAGATGACTATGGGGCAACTAGGGCTTGGTAGATTCATAAATAACTTCAAGATTCTTCACCTTTTCAACTCAAAATATCTCATATTGATCTTGCATACACATAATTACCATCTCTAATACCATGTCAGGATTTATAGGGAGTGTCTAATTAACAAATTATAGATCCACAAAATAAATGCCAAATATTATATATTATGGCATGCAGATTACATGATGTAATAACATTAGCTATAAGAAAATAACATGAAATAAAAGAGATAGAGGAAACAAAACTTAAGTGGGGAAACCTGAAGGAAAAAAACCCATTGTAATAAAGCATTCTTTATATTAAGAATCTCGAATACAAATTTTACTTCACACTTCCACTTCACTCGGTATTTTTCATTACCTAAAATTACAGAGCAATTTATTTCTACGTAAAATAGTTATCAATCTTTTTTATCAGTTGACTGATTTACCTTCAATACCAATGGATTCATTGGTTTATTAGCAATCACGAGAGAGGTTATCGTGAGTATGTAGCTCTATTATTTATTCACTCTGTTCCACTCTTAAATATGGAAGACCATCATAATAAATTTTAATGCATAAAATTTAAGAAAATATGGGGCATACAATATTGGTAGATATCCCACTTGACATTACTACCCTGATGAAATCATGTGGAGAAGTTAATATGCACCATTAGAGTGATTATTCCCTACACCTAGAAAACCCACTGTTGAGCATTATGTCCCCAAATGAGAAAACCTTTCCTAAATATTCCTATATTTCTTATAAAACTTTCAAGATTCCCCAACACAACCTTTTTATTCTTAATAAATTTTCTAAACTCTCTCAGAGGATGTAAATAGACTTTGAAATGGCCAAGATTGGCCTTTTTAGGATTCCAGCAAGACTAGTCTTCCAATAAACTTTATCAAATCAATATAGTAATATCATCACACTTATTTACACAATGAGAAATGTCTACCAAATGTATTAGGACTATATTCAAGTCTAAGATGATGATTTCATAGGAGGTAGCTTGACCAGGGGAGGGGTTCAGGAAGATTGGAAGGAAACTTTTGACATTGTGGCTTAGTTGTCATGCTTTGAATTTTTCATCTTTTAGGCTAGTCATCATAAGTTATCTTGTAATATTGATATCATTTTACTCATATCATCATAAGTCTTATGGAATTCCAACCAATTCATGTCTTTTCATGTCATGTTATGAGTCCTAAACACTACTACATAAAATGCAAATAAAATTATAACTAGCGTAAAATTTGCATCATATTTTGTTTTTTTCTTCAAAAAGTGGTGTGAAAATGATGTTAATTTGTGGTGCAAAGGTAATGCAAAATTTTCATCCCCTTTGCACAAAATTTGTGTCACAAGCATAAAAAAAAGTAACTTCCACTTCCCTATGTGCATAAAATATAAAATTAGGGTACATCAAATTATTTTATTTCTTAAAAATACCCTTTAAAAAATTAGGGAATATTTTACCATATAATAATAATAAATTAGGGTATGTAGCAAACTCATTTTTACATTTCTATAAAAATTTACATGTTTCTAATACAATACACTATTGAAATTCAGCTTAACATGTGCACAGTTAACTTTTGAACAACAAGTTGAGGAACTCATTATTTTGACATCAATTTTTAAATATGTTTTCCAAATCTTACAAATTTGAATTGAAAAATAAATATTTTTGTATAAACCTTGAATTATTTAAACAACCATTTTACTATTTTATAGATACCGTGTCATCATCCAGCAGGTATACATTATCAACTCTATATATGTATAGTTTGTTAGATCTAATGTATTCTTCTGTATTAATATTTTCTTTCCCAAAAAATAAATCTTCATCAATGAGTATAGATGCGGTGTATGAGTTGGTAAGTAATATTAATTTTTCACATAAATTATAATTTTATGTTAATATAAGCTAATTTGACTTCTTTCATGTTTTCTATACATATATATGCGCGCGCGCGCACGTGTGTGTGTGTGTGTGTGTGTGTGTGTGTGTGTGTGTGTGTGTGTGTGTGTGTGTGTGTGTGTGTGTGTGTGTGTGTGTTATTGTAAGTTATGTATGTATGTATGTATAAGGAGAGTCATCACAACCTCATGGTCAAGGTAAGGATCAAAATAGAGGGGAAAAAGGGGAGAGTGATGTATTGGTAAAGAGATTCTAGAACTTCATAGTTTTTCCTTGGAGGTAAATATAATTTTCAATAAGTTCCTTTCAAATGAATCCATCATAATATTGATGTAGCATATGAAAATATTTTATTAATATTAACTTAATATGTAGACATCTGAGACTTTATAGTTAAATAGTGACTCTGATGTTGAATGGATTTGACCAAAGAAAAAGAAAAATTATATTTTCCCATGATATCATCCTGATGCACAAAACAAATTCCTACCAATAACAATACAAAAATTCAGACAAATACTTGCAACCATCAACCAAACCATGCAATTTTCAACTTGTCTCAAGAAGTCAAAATATTACTTACCAATGTAAAAATCTTATATGCAGCTGATTCAAAGGTCAAGAATGCATTAGAACTATTTGAATACACTATAGTGTAATGTAAAAACACTTGAAAATGTATCAAAACTTCATTTGTTGGGAAACTTGCTTTAGACATCAAATTTTTCTACTAGCCCTCCAAAAAACATGTTCTGATGAAAAAAGATACATTTCAAAGAATTAGGATTCACTGTCAAGAATTCCTGAGACCCATTTATCCCATTTAACTATTCATAAATTTTAACAAACAAATTCCAATCCCATGTAATGTTATTCTCTCTCTACCATTTTAGACTAAATATTCTTTCTATACCTGTAATGACCTAAATATTGTTTTCTAGAGAGATCCATCAACTTCCTTAAAAAACTAAAAAGTGTTTTTGATACCCAATATCCTCTCAGAGTTCCATGATAAATCTCATTCGTCAACTCAAAGTACAGCTCTCTTAGTAACTCTTCCTCCTTCTGAGATTGTCTTAATTAGGTCTAGTTAGGGTTTATAAGCATTTTCAATGATTTTTATTTCTTTCATTTTTACCAACCACTAAAATACATTTCTCCACACTCATACACTTTTTACATGCTTCTCCCGATGCTCTTAACTCTTCTTGTCATCAAAACATTTTACTTTCCCATTTAGGATTATCATGCTTCTTATTTCCTCTCAACTCCTAAACAATCCTCAATCTTGTTTGACCATCACTTTGACTTGGCTATTTTTCTTTTCATCCCTCATATTACAATTGTATTTTATCTCTCCTTATCCACATTTCAAGACTAGCAACAATCTCTTCTTAAGTCACTTACTAACAAACTTCTTTGTGTTCATCTTAGGTTCCGTCACTTGATTGTGACAGGAAAATAAAATAATTATTTTCTTGATGTCTTCCTCAAGAATCATTCACCATTTCAATCTTCAAATTTCTTCAAAAGCACTCCCTTCATGATATACTCTCACTTTCCTTACAAATTTGTTTCTCAAGCCACTTTCGGACCCCTAACTTCTAGATTATACTAGCCTAATTCCTTAGACTGTATTATTTAATTTTTTAACCTGTTAAACCTTTGTGGACATTTCCAAATAGTCACATCACCTCCATTATGCATTTTTACAGCCATAACAATTATTCCCTGAGTTACAAGGACTAAAATGTTGTCTTTTGATTAAAATTTCTCCCAAAACCCTCAAGACTAGGTATTTTTTTGACAGGGTAGACTAAGTTTTATATGTTTGAACCTCATAATCACCTTAACTCCCATCAATACCTTGTACATACCTTAAGTGTTTCTGAATACCACTTTCCACAAATTTTGAGGATTTTTCAAGGTGTATAAATGAATTTTTAACTAAATCTCACTTTTAATCCCTAGACTATATGCTACAGGATAATGAGTGAGTATTTTGAGTTTAGTTTAGTATTTCAAGTTTCTCGTGCTTTCTCAACACTCAAAAAACATTCTCAATCCCCTGATACACCTTTTTAATATGCTTACTTGCATGACAAACCATTTGATTCTATTCTCACTATAAACCCTTGATCTCTTACTCTCCAAGCAGAATGTGAAATAGATTTTAAGGTTCTAAGTATTCAAATGTTTAGAAAGTGATTTCTTTTCATTCACACACATTTCAATTGAATTATTCTTAGTTAAAATCAAATATACACCTCCTTGGTCATTATAAAAAATGAAGAAAAAATTTTCTTACCTTATACCTTACTCTTAAAATGCACAAGATCTTCTGAGTATGATTCCACCACCATGCAAAATACCCTTTATACTTGCCTTGATAATCTTCATGAACCTTCAAAAACACTATTACTTTTCACATTATATAGCACTCATCCAACCTTAAATACTCAAGTTTTGTTAACAATGTACCAATTTTACCTAAGGATATCTTCCTTTACATGAGACGATAATATAAAACAAGGTTTCTTAGCTTTTTCTCAGTCATAAAAATAATCTATCTTTCACAATCAAACCAATTTCGAAAACACTATTTCAAGACAAAACTATTTCAAAATGCCTTACTTATGCAATATATACAATATTTTATAAGAATTTCACAATTTATTTTATCATGAGATCTTTTTATAATTCTTCCGTTGGCACTTGCAGAGCTCTTGAGTTTATTAAAGTCTCCTTGTAATGCAATAAATTATTAGCTTATGAATGCAAGAAAAACAAAAAGAAAATTATCCTAATCTAATGTTCTCAAACAAAACCTCTGATAAAGAAATGGATAGAAAGAATGAGAGAACTTACTACCTTTACCTAACTACAAGTTTCACATCTCTTTCTTTGATGTCTTGGATTTGATCTTGATTGATGTTCGATGCTTCATATTTTGATGGAGACACATGAGCAACACCTCCCTTTTATTGTGCTTGGATTTTCTTGATGAAGGTGATGATATATTGATTGTCGATGAATGGATTTATTGATTGATTGAAGATAAAATTAGATGAGTGATGAAAAACATTGGAAGAACTTTGTTATGGATTTTATAGATGGCTCTCATGGAGGAGGAGAGATAAATTTATAGTTGAGGAGTGGAAGATTCAATGGCTAGGATGAAGCCATGTTGGATTTGAATAAATGGTGGAGAATTCATGTGAGGATTGGAGGATTATAGAGTGGAAGAATCTAGAATTTGAATTCAAAATTCATGGAGGGAAGAAGCTTCTATTGAATTAAAAACTCAATAGAAGGAGAATGTTAGAGAGGCTTGTAGAAAATGAAGCATCTAGATTTAGAGGTGGAGCTTGTGATTAGGATTAGGATTAGATTAGGTAAATAAAATATGATTAGTCATGCAATTAAATGGGAAGGTTAGGTGTAGGGATGTGTAGGGTAGGTGTTAGGCAGATGTAGGAATATTAAATTCTTATAAAATGTTAATAGGGATTATAATAGGATAATATGATATATTAAAGGATTAATGATGGAATTATGGGATAAATGACAAATGGTGATAAAATGAATATTAGATAAAGGTTAAATGTGATAAAATGGATTAAAGAAAAATAATTAATATTAAAATTAATTATTATATGGATGATGTTGGGATATTAGTCGTAATTGAGTGTGTCAACATTTTATATGTCTACATTTTTCCACTTTTTGAATATTTATTGCGTAAAAATGACCATTCAAATAAAAATAAGAGAGGATTCAAATAAAATCCACCTCAAATACTCTCTCGTGAGGTGTTTCCAGCAACTCTACCAGGGCTATGGACGTTTGGCTAGTAGTATAGAAATGTTGTGAAAATAATCAGATGCATCCCCATTATGACTATGAAGGCCTAGTTGGCAATGGAGAAATGCACAACTTAGCCTTTCATTTTCCATCCATTGACCTCTTTAACTTAATCACTCCCTATAAATTAGCTAGATTATCTTCAAACACTACCCACTAAGTCTTCACTTCAAGCATTAATTAACCATCACATTCACAAACACTTTGATCTAGAAAAAACATCGAGATCGCATACTGTCAGGTATTGTTTAGACCTTTCTCACACTTTTATTTTATTCCAACATTTTCCTTACAAAATGTGTCATTAGGATCATCTTTTGTTCATCACTAATGTTATTTTACTTCCATCCATCACATCCACATCCTTTTCCCTTAGATCAAACATCCATGGTCATGTGATATTTGTTTCATTTTCATCCAATCCTCCTCAAATCCCTTTTCAAATTTCATCATCATGACTAGGGGTAGCCTTACTATCATCTATTGTAGGAATCATCCTTTTTGGATACCCCTAACTTCCCATCCTACCCTACACCTAGGGTAAAATAAAACCTATCCATCCATCTGCACAGGCCACTCTACTTTACACTTGGGGGCATACCAAATCTATCCCCCAATCCAACTCCATGATACTTGGGTGCATATCTTATCATCTTTCAATTCCCCTTCTTATCCTCTACATAATCACTCGTATTATCTATATATATTCCATCTCACATCCAACCTATCCTTCACTCCTATCAACCAATCCCTATCCAACATCAAACACTCTTCGTCTTGTCCTTCAATCCAAAATCATCTTGTCTAACCTATCAAATTTCCCTCATTATAGCCAAACACACTTTTGGGCGTATAGGATAAAGTTTCATCCCACCTTACATCCCTTCCGACCCCCCATTAGATATCCTAAATCCTTCCCCTAATCCCAAATCAAATAATTTAAACATCAAAAAATCTAAAATCTAAAATCCAAAAATTCAAAATATAAAATCTCAACATCAAACATCAAGTAATCTAAACATCCAACTCCAAAATTTAAAAAACAAAAAATTTAAAAAATCCAAAAATTATTAAAAATAAAAAAATAGAAAAATTATAACAACTCCAAAAAATAAAAAAATCGTTAAAAATATGATTGTATTTATATTTTTTATCTGTTTGTGTATCTGTATTTACATTTTGGATAATGATATAAGGCCACTTTTTTCTTTTTATTTTACATGGGCCGATGATATGAGACCCCTTTTATTTCTTTGCATGGTCAAATGATATGAGGACCACCTTTTTACATTAATTTGTCAAATGATTAGAGGACACATGCATTTGGAAATTCACGCATCACGGTATTTATACCTTGGTGCATTTTACTTTATTTAATATCAATAACACTGATAATGATGATAACAATGGGAACTTTATGATAGCACACCCCCTTATATCATCATGTTTATTCTTATCATCATCCACACCTAATCCTCATCATCATATAACTAATGATATAACATTCTTATCTCTTATCTAGTCAATCCTTCGTCAATCAATCAATATCCACATCCAAATCATATAATCTTGCATCTGAAATCCTTACCCCCTGGTTGGGGCATCTTCTAACATCCTCTCATCAATCAAACTCAAACATTATTTTTCATCTCTTCATAAATAATAATTCCAATCCTCTACTCATCAATATCCTATCATTCAAATCGATCCAAAAACCAATCCTTATTCTCTCATCCAAACCTCCTCAATATTTTAATCCTCCAAGTCCAACATCATATACCCTATCTTCCTATCAAGTAAATAAAACCAAAAATATAACAACCTAAAATCCCACATCATCACATCTAACATCATCAAATCCAACATCCTCAAATCAAAATCCCAAAATATTCAATCCTAACCCCTTGACTGGGGAAACCAAAAATCCAAACCCTAAATATCCACCCATGTCATGCATCATTGACTGGGGCATCCTCTACATAAAAATCCAATATATTCTCTCCTCATCTTCTAATATCATAATCTCCTCTAATCCTCACATCTCCTACTCTTCTAGCCCTCTAATCCACTAATCTCTTAATCTATTCTAATCTTATAATCTCCTTTATTCCTCTCTTCTCCTCCTCTTCTAACCCTCTCTTCTAAAATTCTCTTATACCCTTATCCTTTATCGTCTAGTCTTCTCATCCTCTAAATCCTCCATCTCATAATCTTCCAGATCCTCTCCTATTCTCATCCTCAAATCATCCCTCATCTACTCACTTGGTCTTTTCCTCTTTTCGAGTGGTAACATGATTCCTTCCTTCTTTTCCCGACCCCTTGAGGGAGCATCACCTCATCATCTATCCTATCTTCTCTTCTTTTCTTTGAAATTTCATTGCTCTGCAATAACACTTCAAAGAGGGGGAAAATGTAGACATGTAAAAAGTCGACATGATAATTTAGAAAATAAAACACTCATTTTACATTATTAATCCCTTTCCTATCACTAACGATATAATAATTAATCATAATATTTATAATTATTATATCTAATCATGCTTCAACTATTTCTAGTATTCAATCTAAAATCCCATCTTATCCTTAGTCATAATAATACATCACTAATATTTCATTATCTCACTAACTAAAATTTATGCATACTCTGCACCTAACCTCTCCATCTAATCACCCCACCAAACATAATTAATTTCACCTAAATACAAGTTAAATGATCCCCCAAATCTAGAGGATTATTTTTCTATAAGCCTCTCATATTTCCCCTTTTCTATATTCAAAATTTCAATTATTTCTCCCCCTCCATTTAATTTTTAATTCAATGGAGGATTCTTCTAATCTCTAGAATTTTATAATTCTAGATCCTTCTTCATTCTCATCCATTTTCCACCGTTGATCTACGTCCTACATGGAAAAATCCCAACCCTCAATTCTTCCTTCCTCCAACTATAAATAGTGGCTCCACCATCTATGCACAACAACCTTAGAAATTTACAAGTATATGTTGCCAAAATACTAAGCCAAGATCTCAATATCCATAACATTCTATCAACAAAATGTAATCATTTATCAAAGGGGTGGTGCTACCAAATTTATCCCACAAAATATGAAACATTCCAAGATCACATCCAACAAATCAAAGGAGGAGAGTTACAATCATGTAAGTAAGTGCATGTATTATATTCTTCATCCTTTTTATTTACTACTCTATCTGAGGTAGTGATAAAGAGTGTTAGATTAGGAATTTATCTATGGTTAGTTCGTAACTTACATGTTGCACTAATAGATCTTTTTATTCTACACTCCTCCATGTACTATCCACTTTAAAACTCCTCTATAACCTTATAACTTATTTCCCCATTCGAATTCTCCTCTTTTAACATGAAAAAAGGTGGTTACAAAACTGATCCTAAGGTGACATAGTATGGTTTAAGATGAACATAAATCATGACATCCTTTCACAAAGAATTGAACACATTTTTTCCCCCTCATGATGTCTTAAAATGACCTTTTACATTACCATTTTCCTTTAAATTTTACATGAAACCTCTTCACATAGACTTAAGAATTAAAATTTCCAAACTCTCCATTTTGGAGGGAAAATACACAAGGATTTAAAACACTCATGAAGGTTTCGAAGAGGCTATGGAACAACCTAAAACACGTAATAGGCCTACTAATACCCCTCAAAACCAAAAATGGTAATGAAAACCAAAATTTGCTATGCACAAGATGATGCTCCTGCATCATACTCCCCAAATGAAAAAAATTTCTTCCATGAAAATGTATGTCTTCTTCATTTTTTTCCAATTCATTTTCTCTTTTGAAATGCTTCTTCCTCTATTTTGTTTGAGCTTATCTTCATTCTTATTTGTTTTCTTTTTTCTTTCCTAGCTTCTAGCTTGTTTTTCTTGTCTTCTTATTGCTTCATTCTTTCTCAATCTTCCTCTTTTGATTTTTCTTCTTACTTCACTTGTACCTTCTATTGAAATTCTTATGATTCTTCTCATCTTCCAAATTCATTTCTTGGTCCAAACCTACACAAGAAAAGCTTAAAACAACCTTATTTTGCAAAAATAGAGACAAACTAATCTCCACCTTGTCTTCTTTCCTTATCAACATGATTTCTTCACGTTATTGCTGATCAAACTCCATTGTTATCTCTATATTTTTTTGTAGATTAGCAGATTCTTGGTTTGTTTCTTCCTCTCGAATCTTCATCATGTTATCATTTTTATTATATGCTTCCTTTGCCATATTTTCTTGATTAGTTTCTATAATTTTGACTTCATCTTCTCTAATCAACCAGCTCCACATACTTGTAAGATATTTCCATGATCCTTCAATCATACTAACAGTTAAATTTTCACCTTTGAATGATTCAAACTGAACTTTATCTTGTTCAAAATCTTCTTCTTCTTTCTTGTTTTCATTTTTGTTCTTCTTGTCTTATTTCTCTTCATTCGAGGCATTTTTTCTTTCCTTTTCTTCTTCATATTGTGTACCTACATTCACATAATAAAAGGACACTATCATATTGAAAAATTGGATACCATTTAGCCTCTTTAGAATCTCTTTACAAGATCTCTTTTCCAACTTCTTCAAAATGCTCATTGTCTTCACCAACATCTTGTTCTTCAACAAGCATTACTCCTACTGCTGGATAACATAAGCTGAATTCCATGCATCTTTTATTCCTTATTTCCAATCATCTGCAAGCCTTCATTTACGTCCTTCTTTCTAAAAGCCTTTGTATAGGCCATTGCACTTTCTTCTTCATATTCCACTCAAAAAATTTATGTTCTTTCTTTATTTTCTCTATCATTTTCCTCAAATATTCTTCCACATTATTCATCTCTTCTATCATATCTTCATGAGTCAATCCCACATTTCTTTCACTCTCTTTCATCCTTTTGTAATAGCTACTTAACAAGAAACCTCTCATTTTTCAGTCTCTTTGTCTCTTAACTTATTTTTTTCTTCTCTTCTCAAGACAATATCTTTCACCATGCTTCTTCTCTACACCTCACCTAGGACTATTACTTGGTATTTTGGTGCTTCTTTACTATTATTTTTACCCTCATTCTACTTCACCTTGAATTCCTCTATCTTTCTTCTTCCTTCTTCTTTAATTCTTATAGGCTAAGGTATCTTGCTTAATCCTCTTCTTTTCTTAACCTCTTAAAATCCCTTTTTAATTTCCCAAGAACATCATCTTACTTTGATACCAAATGATGCACAAAAAAAATGAAAAATTAGTACCAAACAAAAATTTAGACAAATGCTTGCAACCATCATCCAAACCATGCAATTTTAAACTTGTCTCAAGAAGCCAAAATCTTGATTACCATTGTAAAAATTCTACATGAAATTTATTAAAAGTTCAATAATTCTTTAGAAATATTTGAATATACCATACCACAATGTACAAACACTTGAAAAAGTATCATAACTTCATTTATTAGCAAACTACCTTTAGACCTCAAATTCTTCCACTAGCCCTCCAAAATGAAAATTTCTGAAGAAAAATACACATTTCAAATAATTGGTCTTCATTGTCAAGTTTTTCTAAGACCCATTTATCCTATTTAACTTCTCACGATGTTTCAATAACCAATTCCAATCCCATGTAATGTTATTCCCTCTCTACGGTTTTAGACTAGGTCTTATTTGTAGCCCTATAATGACCTACAACTTATTTTTCATAGAGATCCATTAACTTCCTTGGAAAACTAAAAAGTGTTTCGCATACCCATTACCCTCCCATAGCTTCATGATAAATATCATTCTTTAAACTCTGTATTCACTTTTCCCAACCCTTTAATTCCCAGGCGTGTTGGCATATCACCCAGCCTAAACTGGGCACTCACCTGAGGCATACAAAGGTATCGAGCCCCTCTTTTATGTTAGCCTTGTAAGACTATTTATCATTATAATAGAACAATATATAGACACAAACATATACATACATTCTAACATAGAGGTAAAGAAACTAGATCCGAGCACAAATGCACCATAACATGAATGTAATCATTATAATAATACAGAGGAATCAGATATTAACCATGAGAAATATGGAGAACATGAGGGTTTATACCCATGAACATAGATATTCACAACAATCCAACTCATATATTGATTCACAATTATTTACAGTAGTCAGATTACATCAAAAATGGTCAGAACAGACTAAATACATCAAGAAATAACATCCTAACCCTACCAAATGACTCTACTCAAAAAGTTCTAGCCATGATCTCCATTGTGAATATAAATTCTCTCTTACATCTCTTGCCTTTTAACACACATATTATTCTCCTACATACCCATATTCTTCCACCATATTTTCTTCAGGTCTAAAACACATTCTTAAATAGAGTGGGAGCTCTCCTTTACCACCTCAACATCAGTCAAGAGCAAAACCACATGCCAAATGTCATCATACCTTGCCATACTCAAGTATTCTAGACATGCAAGTGTCATCTAACCCCTAACTAACTCTACTTTATAGCTCTTAAACACAATGATTATATCCTGGAGTATTCCTTCCTTGGGCTGCAAGTCTTCATGTTCTAACATTATCCACTATCATGCCTACCTATATCCTCCCATGTTTTCCATGAAACACCATAACCCTGAAATGTGGTTAAGTCTCAAAACCCTTTCCTACTCTTTCTCACAACTTATCTATTCGTACGCTTTCTTCCTTGTGCACCTTCTTCCTACACCTTCCACACGCATTGATCCTCTGCTTCAGGACTAAGTCATTTTTCTAGGTTCAACATTACCCCACACTAAACTTGGTGTGCATCCATGGAAACAATCTGATCTCTAATAAATAATAAAGTATGGAAGAATAATATGACCTATATCTAGCTTACGCCAAAGAAAAAATAATTTTGTTACTATTGCACAAGGAATGGGAAATTTTTATTTAAGGATGCTTCAATATCGTTCCAAGACACCACCTCATTTTGCACCTATTTAAATAAATCCCATATCAATGCATTGACCTCATTACATGTCATCTCTTCACTCTTAGTATTCAATATTCTCCATTTTTTTTCTAAGGTCAGTCAACGTGTCCATCATATCTATCACTTAGGGGTATAAGTCCTTGACTTTATTCTTAATATAGGTCCTCAAAATCTCAATTGCCTCATATTTATTCTCAACCACTACCAAGATGTTGTCATGTTCTTCTCGATTGCCTCTATTCTTGGCCTAGAACTCCTTCAAATCTACCTCACATGCAGCAAGAATTATACTTTCCACCCTATCTCTATCTTCAAATTTGTCATATACAACTTCGGCCATATGAGCCTTGGTTTTCACTGAAGCAATAAAATTAGTGTACTGAGTTATGGTCTCCTCAATTTTTGATATTTCCTACTCTTTCTGTCATGCCATAACTTCTTCTGCCAACTCTAATGTAAGTGATTTCTTCCCCATCATGATGATGTACGTCAAATCCTCTAGGTAGTGGAAGGTTGACTCATACTTTTGTGCAGGGGATAAATTTGGGTGCACTAAAATAATGGAGTCTGAGATATTATTTGCTTTATTATAGGCTTAGTGCACCTTCCCCTTCTCTTCTCTCAAGTCAGTCGTCAACCGCGCAATTATATAATCTTTTCCCTTTATCTCCTTTTCCCTCTCTATAATCTCCATGTTCTTTTCCTTCAATTCCTTCTCCAATGTTGTAATCATGTTATTTATCCTGAATAACCTCTCTTCAACCTCCACCAAAACTTTTTGTAGTGCTTTACATGCCTGCTCATTAGTCATCTGTTGAGAATCCACAATAGGATTTACCTCCATAGAGCCCGGTGTGTTTAGCATTACACCTATGTTAACTCAAAATTCTAGCTCATCAACATGGGATTCAAAATCCCATGACAACATCTTCCTTGTGTGTGGGTACACACCATCTGCATCAAATGATGACCAACATAAGAGGTTGTCTATAGGAACTATTCTCTAGAAAGGCACACAAAGGACCTTGTGTGGATCAACATCATAAGTCATTATAGGCCCTTGTGATTTCTATGTGCCCTTGCCACTTGTGCGCACTCTCTTCAAGAAACTGACTGCTAAACTCATCTCCCCACCTATGCTTCCATACTTCTCTTTCTCCATTTATCCTATGTTGTGATCCACCTCATGTTCTACCAAGTCCTTGATGATATTTGCCACCTCCTTCTCCACCGTGTCTTCTAATTGTTCACTAGATAGGTAAGGGGTCTCATGCACCTTTGTCCCCACTTCTTCTTTACTTATTTATCCTTCTTGAGTGTCATCCATAGATTCATTCTTCTCTTCATTAGATTCATGTATATTGTACATAGGGGGTTCTTCTCTAACTTGTGCCTCTCATCCTCCTCTCCAGTCTCATCACCCTTCATGCTCTCTGTTCTCTCAGATTCTCAACTCTGCACTATCATCTTCTTCTTCTTCACTAGAGACTACTCCTCTACTCAGGATATATCATTTAATGGGAACTTCTTCCTATGTGTATAAGTGCTCATTTCCACACCTGACTCTTATGACCATGTGATTTTAACCACACACGCACTCAATGCCCTATTTGTTGGAGTTTCCTCCCTATCTCTCTTCTTTGTCACTAACTTCTTCCTTCCAGTAAGTTCTTTAGGGATGGATACATTATCCTCAACATATGCACCTTTTTTGAACTTAGGCCTTAGGTTTATGTACACCCTTGTCACTGTTGTGCCTGTAATTGGTAATGTTATGGGCCTTAGCATATTTATGTCATGAGAGACATACTTCTCCACATACGCTAACTTCTTGGATATACACGTGTCATGTGTAACATCCAGTACTCCTGGTCTACTTTAGTTAGATCAAACCTTAGTCTCTTATCCTCCTTAAACCTATTAACTGCACTATGAAAATACTACGTTGTGGAGGAAAAAGGTAATCTACACTATGGGCTCTTGGTGTCACTAGTAAATGTTAAATTTTCAATGCATAACTACTTCTATACTACAAATTCAGCCTCATCCTTCACCAAGGTTGGTAGTTTCTCAAGAATCCTCCACTCTGGTCCAAATTCATCGTGCATTTTCTTGTACCACTTATCCAAGCATGTCTTGTATGCAGGTGTCATAATTTCATAGGTATATTCTTGAACCCTCTTAGTTGGGGAGGGGCTCTCATCAGGGTACTCCCAAATTTTGTTATTCAGCCCATTGGAAACTCCAATCTCCTAAAACATAATGGCAAGAAGAATATTACCATACAAAATATTATCTCCATCTCATGTGGCATTAATGATATCCTCTGTAATGAAGTTCGAGATGTTGTAGATGGTCCCTTCAGAAATATTCCTACAAAAATTCAACCATCTCTTGTTCACTTGTTTCAATCGTTCTTGTTCATTCAACTTGGTGAATAGCCATGCGGCAATATTCATGATTGGGTCCTTGATCTTAGTAATGTAAAAGTCTCACCCACCCTTCTTGTACTCAAATGCCTTAGTTGTTTCCTTGACAACCTCATGTTCACCCAAGTCATCATCCAACGACTCTCCTATGTAGATAAGTCTAGTTTACTTGTAGATCAATTGTGGAGTTATGCACATCCTCCTTCTTGTAAAGTAAGTGTAATCTTCATGCACGCACAACATAATCCACTAGTATAATCTCTTAGGATTTCCAAAAAATGGAAACTCATAGAGTTGTAAAATCCCATCCTTGTCCAATGTCCTCTTCACATAGTCATCATGCACTGGTTTGTCATCTTTGGTTCTTTCTTTGATAGGGCGAACAAGCTCCAATGCCATCTCTTTCTCGATTGTTTCTGTCTTATGGTTATAATCACTTATAACCATTATGCACATGTGAGATACCCAATCCATCCCCAATAATACCCCATATGTATATTGCATCTCTGCATACCATTCTTCATTGAAACTTATTGATGTTACTAGTTTTCCATTTCCCTTTCCCTTCCTCTTGGGTGAAACATTTGATCCTTTCCTTGGTACCATTCTCTTTGTCGAGTCCTTTCTAATCCTTGTATCTTTATTTATTACTAATCAATCCCTCAGACTCAATCCTCCTATATAAATTCCTTAAACGAATACCCTATTTTCTCAAACCCTAACATAGAAACCCCTTCTTCCATAATACAATGATAAAAACCACAGAAATCCTTCCAAACAACCACTTCTACACATGCATGTGTACTATGTTCCAATCTGGTTCTCAAATCTTTCACTTCACACACAATTTTTTCAAATTGCATGCAAGGATGCCCTAGATTGCAAGAGCTCTTTCACAAGTAAACACAAGGTGAGAATAAATTACCCCAACTCCCTATTTATAGTTTTTTACTTTTTACCACATTTATATCCATGCCACCTACCACCATGTTACCACATTAAATTCAGATTTTTCTACCGCATTCCTCCCACACATTCTATCTAATGTGTTTCACTCATGTTCCCACTCACGCATAACCTCCTCAACCTTCTGCCATGTAAAACTACATCGACCACAGACTCCCTTACACACATTCCCAGTACCAAAGTTCATCTACCTCTGTGTCTTATACCAAGTAGTTTTTCCTTCCACCACCTGCCTCATGTTTCTCTATGCATTCATCATTATACATGGATTACATAAACCTATTTCTTGACACCATTTTATCTTCGACCATTATCACCTCTGCTACGCACGTTCCTTTGTGTTTTTGTTTTTCTTTCCCGGGCCACTAATCAACATCTCTCTAATTGCATACCTCTTATTGTGTTCTCTAACCCACACTAAAATTATGCGCGGTCCTCTACACATGAAACCTCTTTAAAAATTAATTGGCTAATGGTGTGAAAACGTGTAAAACAACAAAAAACTAAAAAAACAAATCATAATAATGATGAAAGGAAATATATAAAGGAAATTGCATTAAATGGAAACCTAAGCTAAATGGAAATAATGCCTTATTACAAACACCAAGAAGACTTATTTATAGTAGGGATTCAACCTACTCCTGCTAGATAAATTGGGCAACCATGTGCCATTCAAATCTTCTAAGTAGCAAGCCATGAATCAAGTATATAGGTAATAACATACGGTCCCAACCAATGCACTTGGAAATTCCTAGGGTGACCCAAAAACTTATAATCATATAGAAGTACCATCTTTCCAATCTCTAGCTTATTATTTTTAATATTTCAATCATGGCAGGCCTTCTTTCTTGCTTTCTTTATCTTCTGACTCCATCAGGATATAACGCGCCTCTCATCCAACTGCATCAGTTTATCAATATGCTCTTCAAGTGTTTTCTCATTAGCCAATCCTCCTACACATGTAATACGTAGGGATGGTAACATAAATTCAAATGGTAAAATAGCCTCGGCACCAAACACCAACTAAACGGTGCTACTTTGTTGAGTCTATTGTATGTTGTTCAATAAGACCAAAGAACAACAAAGAATTTATCATCTCAATCCTTCCTCCCAACATCACAGATATTTTTCAATGTATGCATCAAAATATTATTGAAATCTTCAACAGTTCCATTAGCTTATGGGTGATAGGGTGTAGTCTTATGATGCGCTACCATAAATTCTTCCAATAATATCCTAAGAGTCTAATTCAAGAAATGAGTACCCCTATCACTTGTTAAACTAAATGGACATTCATACCTACTTATGATGTTCTCCCAAAGGAACCTTTTCGGAGTAGATGTTGTGTAATCGTTCATAGGTATTGCTTACACCCACTGTATAAGATAGTCTATACAAGTAATCATGTAGCATGACCCTATTCTACGCGTCGGGGGGGAAATAGGGCCAACAATATCAATTTCCCATTTTTCAAAAGGTTCCACACTTTATATTGGCCTCAATAGAGTTTCATCTCTCTTCCTAGGCTTCCCAAGGCATTGACAATGATCACACCCCCTGGCATATTCTTGACAATCCTTAGACAATGTCTCCCACTAAAAATTGGTCATCAAAATCTTGCACGTAGTGACTTGACTATTATAGTGTTGACCAGCAATTTCTCCATGAGCTTCCTCCATAATAACCATGTGCTCATGTTTTAGTACACACCGGTGCAAAATTTCATTCCAGCTAAGTTTTATAGATCTC
Source organism: Taxus chinensis (assembly GCA_019776745.2). Classification (NCBI taxonomy): domain Eukaryota; kingdom Viridiplantae; phylum Streptophyta; class Pinopsida; order Cupressales; family Taxaceae; genus Taxus; species Taxus chinensis. Next base: position 213,090,914 of record CM034149.1, read on the forward strand.
CAACAATCACCGTATAAGGCGCGATGTGAATGGAAAGATATTTCATTTCTATATTATTCATTCTGTTAGGCACCACACCTATTCGTAAAATGAAAAAAATATCCTATAAATTAGTGGGTGCACATTATAACTATTAGAGCAAAATCACAACACCCCCAAATGAGTTGTCAGATATACTTTTCTAAGGTAGAGTCGTTTGGTGTGATTTGCATAACATTGAGTTTTCCCCAAAATGTGAGACTTTACAAAAGGGAAAACTCTCTAGATTAAAGGTTGGTTCCTATTACTTTGTTCAGGAGAATGTGTGAAAACTTGCAAAGGACCTAATCCTAAACCTAATCTAAGTTTTACCAAGGAGAGAGGGATTAAAACAATAAAAGAAATCAAAACTAAGCTACAAGGTGATGCACCGAAGGAATGATGAACATTAGTTTTGTTGATAGACACAAACCAAAAAAATTACACATAGTAATCAAGAACAAATAACCATATTTGTAATGGAAGAGTAGATGAGAGAAATGGAGACAAGAAAGGATCTAAAATCAATCACAAATGTGTTTATTTCTCTACAGATCAATACAATGCATTACAAATGACCCGAAGGTAGAAAATGTGTTGCAATATAATGGAAGGTCTAAAAAATTCATGAATCCCTTCACCATAAGAAAAGGGGAGCATGCAAAAATAGAAGAATGTCCAACCCTTTATAATGAGTCCTGAACATGCTTTTATAGATTCAAAACAGAAGGGAGAAAGAGAGAGAAGTGGGAAAAATAGTCTGAAGTTCAACCACTGTTATTAATGCCTCTTACAAAATCTACCCCCAAATCTGTCTTGACTACATCAATTTCTTGTTCAACACCTTGAGGGAGGAGGAAATGGCGGATCAGATCGAATCTGATTTGGTTGTTGAGGAAATCCTGCATTAATGGTCAAGAATTTTTTCTTCATTTTTCTCCCACCTAACCTCTCCAAACTTAAAGTTTTAGGTCTCCATGGCGTAGACAAGGCTGAGATATTTCAAATAGTGTAAGATTTGCTAGATTTCAAGCCCCAAGTCGAAAGATATGCCCATTTGAAATTTAGATCGGGCTCGCACAAAAAAGTGGGAAAACCAGTTCGAAAATAGGCCCCCTTTTGAAACTAGACACGTGGAGAGCTGGCGCATGTCTAACGGTAGCCTCTGTATTTTACTTTTGGAATGGAACGAGGTTGACACGTGGTTTCCTCCGTGACCTGCTCAATTTCCTTAAGATTTTTTGCCTAATTCCTTTACTCAGTAGGGTCATATATCTGACCAGGGACACGCAGCGGCCCGGTTCTTTCTTGGAAACCTCCCTTCAATTTTGCTCTTGAAATAGTGCCGTTTGGACACTTGGCACTCTTCACTGTCCTATCACAATGCATTGACTATTCAATCCGACTCTGTCCCTTGTTGAAATTGGACATGTGGAGGCTCCGCGTTTACTTGGAAACCCGCTTAGGATTTTGCCTCTAGAGGAGCATTAGGTCAAAACGTGGAAACCTCCATGGGCTCTTAGAATTTTCAATAGCCCTTCTTACCTTTTCATACCTTGGACTATGTGGTGAGCTCACGCTCATTTGGGTCTCCGCCTTTGGACTAACTTTTGGAGATGCGTCAAGTTGACGTGTGGCGGCTTGCGCTAACATTTCTATACTTAGCCTTTTTTGAGGCCCACTTTGTCCACCTTTTGACTTTGCCTCCGTTTTAGTCTTGGGACACGTGGAGCCTTGGCTCTTGTTCAAGCCTTTCTTTTTGGATTCAACTTTAACGATACACCGTTTGGACACTTGGTAGTGTCCGCTATAATTTTCAACAGTTGGTGCAACTCTTTGGGGCTCTAGACACATTGAAGCTTGGTGTTCATTTGGGTCTTCCCCTTCGGATTTAATATTTGGAGGTGCGTCATTAAGACACTTGGCAGTGTCTGATGTCTCCTCCATACTTAGTCTATTTTTGGACTCATTCTTAACCGTTTCAAAGCCCAAAGACTCTGAACCTTTTCCATTTCTTCTCTTTTAAGCTCCTAGCTTATTTTACACTGTCTCCTTCTTCCCCAACCCTACTACTTCATTTCTAGGCTCACCTATGATCTATTTTATGAATTTAAGGCACAGATTCACTCGACAGAGCCATTTATTCTCTTTCTTCTTACATAGGATTGTTTAATCTTTTGCAGGCTCCGCCACTCCATTATAGAGTTCCTCTACAACCTGTTTTTAAGGTTTGAATGTAGTTTCTCTAGTTATTTCTATGTGGGGTCATGGCTGATACAATATTTTGTTGAGGGGGTGAAATATGGATAACAATTTGGTGACTCGCAGGGGTATCTTCCTGCTAGATGAAAAGACCAGTTACGTTATCGTATCCATTGGGCATGGAGTCAAGGATGACAGTCTGATAGTGATATTTCCTATAATCCATGAGCCTGACCATTTACACTCTTAATTTTAATAAGAAATCTCAAAATGATGGTTTCTGAGAGTAGAAAATTGCTTTGACCTGGGGATTTTGTTTGTCCCTGAGTGGACTATGCAAGAGAAACAAAACAACACAACACAACTATGTAAAAAATTTGAAATCATACATGCTCCAAGTATAACATGTAAAGTGTGCAAAGCACTTAGGAAAAAAAAAACCTAAACTACAACAAGTCAGTGTGCACAAGCACTTAGAGGAATGAGAAATTAAACTAGTATGTACAAGGTGAGAAATTTTCATTATAGTAGCAATGTTTAAGATAGATTCCATTCACTAGAATCTATAACTCTTCACCATCTAATGTGGAAAATTCGAAGGCATTGCTACTTTTACATCTTGTGACCATATAAGGGCCACTCCAAATGGCGTCAAACTTGGAATACCTTCCTAGTTTTTCCCGATCTGCATCCCATTTGAGAACTAGGTCTCCTTGTTGAAAAGTCCATGTTTTGGATTTCTTATCAAAGAATCTCTTGATTGAGACCTGATCCTTCTCAATTGTTTGAAGTTCATGATCTTTGGTTTCTTACAATTCCATCATTTCTGCATACCTGGCCTCCATTACCTCAAACTCAGACATCTCTAACTACTTTAAGAGTTCTACTGCTGGCAACTCAAGTGATATAGGAAACACTACCTCTTTCCCATAGAAAATTTTTAATGGAGAGCTACCTTTAGACCTCTTGGGTGTTTTCCTATCAGCCCATAAGGCTGATTTGAGTTTTATGTACCAAGTTCTTTGATTTTCATCAAGAGTTCTTCTAACAATCCTTAACAGGTTCTTGTTTGTGGACTTAGCTTGGCCATTACCTCGAGGATAATAGTTTGATGAAGTTCTCAAGTAAATCGCGTTCCTAACATCCCATTCTATGATTTTTAAACCTATGAATGCCAATGCATTGTCCAATATAATAGTGGCTGGCACTCCAAATATGGTCACTATCCCTTCATAGAAATCTAGTATGCTAGACTCATTAGCTTCTTTGAGTGCCACTGCCTCGCTCCACTTGGTGAAATAGTCTATCACTGTCAAAATCTATTTGTGGCCTTGGCTCAAATTTGGATTGATGACCCCAATGAAGTCCAATCCCCATTGCATGAATGGCTGGTCAACTGAAATTGGGTGCAATGGAAGTGTTACTATCTTTTATTTGCCTCTGAAGAATGCACAATTCTTGCACTTCTTGATCCATGTATAGAAGTCACTAAAAACCCTGGGCCAATAATAACCCGCCTTCATGATCTTGAGTGCTGTCACCCATGGAGAAAAAGACCTCCAGATGCTCCAACATGGAACTCTTGTAACACTCTCTCAATCTGATTTGTCCCAATGCATCTTAATAGAATGCCATTGATGTCCCTTTTGAACAAGACGTCATCAATAAGCACATATGGGATGTCTTGCAGTCTGAAGTGTCTCCTTTTTTCATTACTCATTTCATGAGGGCATAGGTCTATTTGTAGGAAGTACATAATATCCTGAGTCCAACAAGGAGTGGGTACATCATCATTTTATTTCTCTTGACTATTCTGTAGGACAAAAACAACTTCCTTTTCACTGTTTGTTTCATCTTGTTGAATTGAGGCCAATTGTTCAAAAAATCCCTTCCTACGGACTAGCTTAGTGACCTTGATCTCAATATCATATTCCATGACACGAGTCATCCATCTTGCACATTTTTCATTCAGATCCTTACTGAGAAGGAAGTCTTTAACTTCTCCATGGGAGATTAACAATTGGATTTTATTGTTTGAAACCAGATGCTTAAACTTGTTTAACACTTTGATTACTACAAGGACATTCTTCTCAATGAAGGAGTACCTCACTTCATAATCTTCTAGACCTTGGCTGAAGAAGGAAATTGGATGCTCTATACCCTCTTTGTTTAGTTGTACTAAGATTGCAGAAATTGTGTCACTACCACCAAAGGCATATAGTATGAAGTCCTTCAAGAAGTCTCGATTCACGAGAGTTGGGGCTTGTGATATAGATTCTTGATGGCCTCAAAGCTTTATCTTCCTTCAGCTGTCCATTTAAATGCCAAGTTCTTCTTCAACATCAATGTTATTGGCTTGAGAAGGGTAGCAAAGTCTAGTATAAACCTGTGGAGAAAATTTATCTTTCCTAAGAAACTTTAAAGAGATTTCTTATGGCTTGGTAATGGCAATTATTTTATTTCTTCAACTCTCTCTGGGTCAATTTCAAAACCCTCATTTGACACAATATGGCCTAGAAGACTGCCCTCATGGGCCAAAAATATGCATTTTTTAGGGTTCAATGATACCCCAAATCTCCTACATCTCTGAAATACCTGTCTTAGGTGAAAAAGGTGATCCGCTTCATTTTTGGAGAACACATTGATGTCATCCAAATATATCATTACTATTTTGTTGATCAACCCTTTGAATACCATATACATTGCCCTTTGGAAAGTGGCTTTGACATTAGACAATCCAAATGGCATTTTTCTATAGGCATAGGTGCCCCATTCGGTGGTGAAAGCCATTTTCAACTGATCATATTCTTTCACCATTATTTCCCCAAGTAACCATCTAGGAGGGAGAATATCTCTAATCTAGACACCACTTACAAAATCTGCTCCATTGAGGGGAGTGGGTAGTGGTCCTTCAGTGATGCTCTGTTCAAGTCTAAGAAGTCTACACACAACCTAATATCTCCATTCTTCTTCCTTATTGGGACCAAGTTTGCAACCCATCTTGAGTGTTTGATTGGAAATATAATACTTTCCTCTATCAGCATGTTTATCTCTTTCTTCATCAGATTCTCAATATGTGGATTGACTACTCTATACTTTTACCAGATTGGCTTAACATCTAGATCTAGTTTGATTGTGTGTTGTCCTAGCTTTGGATTGAAACCTCTTAGGTATTTATAGCTCCAAGAAAATACATCTCGAAAATATTAGCAAAGTTGCATGAATTCATACCTTTCTTGCTTAGTGGCCACTTTGCCAATTTCAAGTGTTTTGCCTTCTCTAACTTGAATTGACTTTGAATCTTCTCCTTTGATCTGTATGTTATCCTTCTCTTTTTGAAATTGATCAATAGGATTGAAGATAGATTCCAATGTCACCAGACCTTTGGGAATCTTGTTTGTACATAGCTACACTACTTGATCTCCATATTGCTGCTCTAATTTTTCTTAATTCTTGGCTGAGAATTTAGCTTTCTCTTACAGGAAATTGATGATCTGCTGATCATTATCAAACACCTGCCAGTACATGTTGTTATTTGGCACTACTGGCCTCATAACCACATGGATATGTGGCTTTCCTTTGTCTCTTTTGATGTTATCAAACACATAAAATTTTTCTCCAACTGCTGCAAGCCTATTAGTAGCTTCATTCTCCTTCTGGGGTATGGACACAATGTTGAAGGCTTCAAAATCCTCCAGGAGATCCCATAACCTATTCTTGTAGCCTTTGGGTAGGTTATTTTTGATAGCATTAAGTCCTCTGACTTGATTGGCAACTAGTTCACTGTCACCAAAAACTTGCAAGTTCTTGATTCCTCATTTCCTTTCCCAATGAAGACCCTTGACCAAAGCCTCATATTTGGAAGTGTTATTTGAGTAGGAAAACTAAAATCTGAAGGCTAAATAATACTTGATACTTTGTGGTGAAACCAACATTGCACCACCTCTATCTCCTTGTCTACTCCTTGAACCATCAAAAAACAATTTCCATACTTCATTGTTATCTTTTTGTTCTGGCTTAATGATGTCGGGAAGAGGATGATTCTCCTCATGCAGACATTAGACTCTTAGCTCAGCTTCTTCCATCTCCTTATAGGGGTAAAAAGCATGCCTTTTGATGGCCCATTCATCAAGAGTAAATTTTGGGATACACCCCACCTTGGTATCTTATTCACAAGTGTTTAGGAGGTCCTCCTGATCAAAAGCTGAACAATTTACATTGATTGGGCTAGGCACATAAGACTCAATGTGGTAATCCACTTTGGTTTCATATATGATTGTGGCCTTGGCCCCATACCTTGTTCTAAAAAGGATATGTAACCAATCAAAAGACAAATAGCCTCCAATTTTGGAAGTGAAGTCTCTAGACAAACATAGTGCAAAATGTGGTGGCAAGTCTATGACTGATATGTTATGGAATATAGTCACGTTGGGGCAGGCATGCAGTGTGAGGTTAAAATCATTGATGAATATAACAATTTTCACTGTTGTCCCATCCAATTGTACTACCCCTCTGGATATGACTTCATATTGGAGACTCAATTGATCAGCTATTTGTTTTGGCATTACAAAACTACTTGCCCCCGAATCAATCATACAATTATGCACCAGTTTTTCCCTAGTGATTAATGAAACATGGAATGGATGCGGCCTTAATTTATTACCTCGTTGTTCTCCATGGTTTCTCTCAGGATGAGCCACATTGGTAAGCACTTTCTCTTGCTGGCTGGGGGGTTGATTTGGGATTAACCAATTGGCCATAGTAGTCTTCAACAAATCCCTCTGTCCTGGGATGGCCAATGACTCCCATAGTGAAATGTTCACACTCATCTTCTTCATTTTCTCAATGATATTAAATGATCTATCCTTTTGTTTTCCCTTTCCTAGCACATTTTTCTCTTACACATGGGTTGTTACAATCAGTGCCTGAGTGGATTTGGAAGGTGGTTTTGAATGGCTCTGCATGTTGGGAGTTACATTTGGAGTACTTATACCTTGTGGAGTAATGGAAGGTTAAAGTTTACCTAAGTTTGGTGATTTTCCTTCTCCAATATTTCTCCTTTTGGATCATGTATTAGTAGCTACACTTTGAGAAGGGAATTGATTCATTCCACAAAAGTCTTTAGCTTGCCAATTACCAAGCATAGTTTCACTTAGAGATGTCTCTTATTGAGCTCCTTGCTGTTGGTTTTCTTCTGGACTAGATTCTTGTGACACACCACTGGTCTGTGCCATCAAGGCCTGGGTTAGTACACCATTAAAGCACCTTGATTGATTATGTGGTTGATTGCATGGGAAGCACCAATCATATTCTTGTGCCATGGTGTTTTATGTATGAACTAATTCCCTTGATGTTGAGGTTGTATTTGAATCATATGACTTGAAAATTCTACCATCTTGAGGTTTTCCTTGGTTTTGAATCTGATTTACAGTCTGAGCTAGTGGTTTATTTTACTGATATGGAGGTCTAGTCTAATGTTGAGCTTGGGGCTGATATAGCCTAGAAATCTTATCATGTTACCTCTTAATAGTCACTAACTCATCCCCTAGGTTCTAAAGTTGTTTCATGACCTCTTGAAGTTATTTTGAGGTGTTAGAGGATGAGGTGGAGGCTTCGGCTAAACTTTGATTCCTAAGAGTAGGTATTGGAGCTAATTTAGGTGTCTGCTTGGTGCTTGGGTTTCCAAATTTGGGGTATAGAGGCATTGAGGGCCTAGGAGCAAACTTGCTAGCCTGAATTAAATAATTTTCAGCTCTTATAGAGAGGCTATAGGTTGCAGGGAGAGTGGTGCCTCCCATTGATTAAATTATTAAAGCAATATCCAAATTTAAAGCTCTAAGAAAGTATAAGAAGGCACCTTCTTCTGTGGGCTTCACTTCCACTAGAATCATGTCCCAGGTCCTTTGAAATCTGAGGTTGAAATCTGTCAACATCTCTTTTGGAGCTCTCTTGATTGTTTTCATTTGCTCCAACAAGGATAGGTTATCTCCTTTTTCTCCAAACTGGTCATGAAGAGCTCTACACAGATGGTCCCAAGTTTGAATAGATCATGATTCTATGCTCTTGAACCATTTTGAGGCTTTACCCTTGAGTAAAGAGGCTAGAAATTTGACTGCAGTGTCAATCTCAGTGATCTCATGGATTGTACAGACATTTACAATGTCTTGAATGTGGTCACCAGGAGAAGTCTGGTTTTCTCTAGTGAAATATGGAATGCTCTTTAATGTCGCCACCAGGACTAAATTTTGTGCATTCAGAGTGAGTGAGCTGCTGCTAGTGAAATTGACATAAGGATTTAGTTGTGCCATCATGATCGGCTTGAGCACCCTTCTTGATTGAAATAATGGCCTACTAGGAGGAGGTGTTAATAAGGCTCTGTTTAGCAGAGATGGAGACCTCTGGGCTCTTCTTCCTCTTCTCCTTCTATCTGGAGACAAGTGCAGGTGTAAAAATTGTCTGTCTTCTCCACTTCTTGACCTTGTTTGTATCTATTTCACTTGATTTCTTAGTTTTCTGAGAAGTACTTGACGAAACAGATAAGGTAAAGGTGGTAAGAGGAATACCTATTTTTAGGATGGCTAAAGGTTATATGCGCGTGTATCTGAATTCTGAATCAAAGTGATTATGAGACCTTCCTTTCGGCTAGGAGGAACTACAAGTATAAGAACCAAAATAAGACCACAAAAGAGAGTTAAACGATATATGCAGTGGACTGCCTAACATATGCTAGATCCTGGAAGTGTGATACTTCCTAAATGGATGTCAGTCCACTGTTTAAAACAATTCAATGCTGAAATAAAGTAAATATTGTCCTACTATAGTTTAATATAATTTAGGCATCTCATACAAATGTAATAGGCTAGATCTAATATAATAGGCTAGGCTAGAAGGAGATCCAGAGGTCAAATAGGTTGGTTATAGGTGAATCTGAGCTAACAGGATAGGTTAGATATAGATCTGAAGGTCAAATAGGTGTCCAAGTAGGTATATGTCAGAAACAGGTTATTATTCTGACAAAAATCAGGTGACACAGAGACTGACCATGGTTTTATTGTAACCGATGAGGGTTAGGGATGATCGAAGATGGTTAAGTCAGAGCTGGTAGCATCACACAGTTTGGGTTTTTGGATTTTTGGGGAAAATATGGAGTGGACAGAAGGTGGGGATTGATCACAGAGGGTGTGCAAATATGTTGGGAAGGTCTGAGACTACTGAGGAGGTCACAATGGGAAAATGGGCCAAGTATTAAGATGATTGGGTATGTAAGGTGTATGTAACTAGAGAGAGGGAATGAACAGAGAGTAAAAGATTAGGTTCCTTTACCAAAAATACTACAGATGATGAGCAGAGAATGAAATAGATGGAATGAGGATACTTACTCTTATGTGAGGTACAGGTCTGAAGAATAATAAAGAAGTTGTTGTGTTGGAGAATGCTAGGAAGAAAGTCTCATTGTTATGCCAGTGTATTTGGCTACCTTAGTTGATCCCAAATCAATCTTCGTTCTACTTTCATGTCTAAAGAGATCAAATCTGAGATCATAAGTTTGCAAACAACAATCCAACCCAAAACCTATATTACAAAGCTGTAAATGGGTCCAAATAGGCCATTTGGTCCATTTCGGTATAACCAACGTCGGTTAAGGGTGAACCGACATCGGTCTAGGGAAAACTGACATCGGTTTGGGTGAGGTATCTTGGGTTGTTCAACAATTTCCTGGGAAGTTTTTCCTCCATTTGATAAGGGTCTCTTATTTTCCTCAGGGTGAAAACTGACCTTAGGAGGCTTCTAATGTGAGCTGAGGGAATGGGTCTAATGTTAGGTTTCATTTAGGCCATTGGTTTAGGGTTTAGGTTAATGGGTCAAATGATGGGGGTGGTTAGGTGAGGTGTATTTAATAAAAGAAATTATATTAAATAGGTGTGTGAGGGTGGTGAATTAATTTAATGTAAATAATTAAATTGATATGTGTGTGGGTACAAGGTCATTAACTTAATTTAAATAATTAAATTAATATGTATGGAGATAAATGGCATTAATTTAATTAAAGTAATTAAATTAACATGTGTGGGGTGCAGGAGGTAGGTGCTAAAGTGTTGAGGATGAGGAAATGATTATATGGCTCCGGTAGGGGACCAATGTGATTACAACACGATTTCAGTGTCTACAATATCCTTCTCATGAACTTGGGAAGCTTGGACTGCTGAAACCAGTGGATTTTATCCCTTTTGGAGTCGCCAGATGTGTATTTTTTAAAACTTTATATAAGCTAGAATCACAGCAAGTGCACATCAATCTCATTGTAATAAAGATGGAGACTTTTGGTATAACCAGGTGCACCAAAAATGTTGGTGCGAAATCACAACACCCCCAAATGAGTTATCAGATCTACTTTTATAAAGCAAAGTCATTTGGTGTGATTTGCATAACATTGAGTTTTCCCCAAAATGTGGGACTTTACAAATGGGAAAACTCTCCATATTAAAGGTTGGTTCCTATTCCTTTGTTTAGGTGTATGCATGTAAACTTGTAAAGGACCTACTCCTAAACCTAATCTAAGTTTTACTAAGGAGACAGGGATAAAAGGAATACAAGAAATCAAAACTAAACTACAAGGTGATGCACCGAAGGAATGATGAACATTAGTTTTGGTGATAGACACAAACCAACAAAATTTCACATAGTAATCAAGCACATATAACCATGTTTGTAATGGAAGACTAGATGAGAGAAATGGAGACAAGAAAGGATATAAAATCAATCAAAAATGTGTTTTATTTCTCTATAGATCGATACAATGCATTACAAACGGCCCGAAGATACAAATCATGTAATATAATGGAAGGTCTGAAAACTCCACAAATTCCTTTACTAGAAAAAAGGGGATCCTGCAAAAACAGAATAATGTCTAACCCTTTACAATGAGTCCCAACCATGATTTTATAGATTCAACAAAAAAGGGAGAAAGAGAGAAGAGCGAGAAAAACAATCCAAAGTTCAACCATTTCTATTAATTCCTCCTACAAAATCTGCCCCCAAATCTGTCTTGATAACATCAATTTCTTGTTCGGTGCCTCGAGGGAGGAGGAAACGATGGATCAAATTGAATCCTATCTGGTTGTTGAGGTAAAATAGATCCTGCATTAACGGCCCGAATACTTTTTTCTCCATTTTTCTCCCACCTAACCTCTCTAAACTTAAATTTTTAGATATCAATGGTGTAGACGAGGCCGAGATCTTTCCAACGGTGTCATATTTACTAGATTTCGAACCTAGAGTTGAAAGATATGCCCATTTGAAATTTAGATTGGGTCCGTGTGGTCACCAAATCACTGCACCCCCCGAATGGCCTGAGAATGAATCACGACATTCGGTGTGATTGAGACACATGGGATCACCTCTCAAGTTGTGGGACTTGGGCTCAAGATGAACCTCCAGAGAAGGCCAGATTCCTCTTCCTAAACTAAATACAACGCTACTTCTAATGTAGTAAAAATGGCTAACTAGTCCTATGCTAACATTTCATGGGATTAGGGAAAGATATTTGCAAGGAAATGAAACCTATTCTAGAAGTGGTGATGCACCAATTTAGGGAATGTTCAACATCTCGAAGGGTTGATGTGGGGAGAAAGGTTTCACATCACTGACCACCTTTACCTATAGCAACAAGAAAGGGTACAAAATACCACAAACTAGGGGTTGACATTCCTTTGTTAAATTCAAGTATACATAAGGGTAAATCAAATCCGATACAACACAATTAATTTATCAAAAGTAAAACACACATACATATAACGACTATTTCTGTGAGTAGGGACAATAATGACATAAAAATTAATGCAAAGGGAAAACCAAGTCTTCACAACTGGAATAATAATATAGTAGTATTATTCCTTCACATCATGAAATAGACAACCTGAAATAAAGTTAAGTTAATCACTATCACTAAGGAATTGTAAATTCACAAAGTAAAAACTAATTAACATTCAACACAATAAATCAGATTTTTAACACCAAGGTGTAACTCTGAATATAATCAAAAGGTTTTTTGGAATCTCAGAATCACTCTTCCAAGGTTGAAGAGCAACTTCTCTTAAAAATAATCTATATGCTAAAAAATTGAAGCATTCCACTATTTATAAGTTCCTAGGTTGATCCATTACAGCTGGGCCCTTAACTAACATTTATCTAAAAATTGAAATGTCATTAATATTAAGAGGATCAGGGTTCCCATGAAAATTGTGCAATTTTTTTGCAAGAGTTTTGACTCAGTCAACCCTGTAACTTTGACCAATCATAGCTTGGACTTGTCCATTCATGGCCTACTCATCTTTGGCCTACTTAATCTGCATCTTCCTTACCAAGCAGGATTTTACTGTCCTTCCTCCCATACAACCATTTGGTGTCTGTACTTGAAAAAGTGCTTGACAACCCCCTGAGTTTTATTCATCTCCAGTCCCACATTCATAGTGAATTTACTACATCTGTTATCTCGATCTCTTTTGTGATCCTAGCTAGAAACCTTAAAAAATTTATTTTTCACTTTATTTAGTCTCCCTATGAAATATCTAACATAAGACCAGTCGGTCAATGGAGTCACTATTGAAAGTCTTCATGACCTCATCGTCATGCTTCACCAAATCTTTGAAATTTTTCCTTAATTTGATCCTCAGGAAGAGCATCAATATTTTCATTGAAGAATTTGCAATTAGCATTAGTCAAACTCCTCTGAGATGTCGTTCAGGGCATCTGTAATCTCCACTCTTTTCTCCTCCAATTTCTTAATAAGATCTTGTAATACTTGACACCGGAATTCCATGGCCTTTTGATATTCAAATAATTTAGAGGCATCATAAATCACCTCTTCCTAAAGAAAGCAAGTCAGGATCCTCTTCTCTAATGTCACTCCATGTTGCCAAAGCTAAATTTAAATTATTATTATCCTTAGAGAAGGACTCATCCATCTTGGAAATGGTGATTTTTACAACATGCAAATCACTATATATCTCAACTACTTCCTTGATCAAAGGATTATCTTCTTGCAGAATTCTCTCCATCCATCCACTCATTGATCTCCCTTTTTGGCCTAGCTTTACGAGATCATGATAATAAATATCATCAATTGTGTATGATATTGTCATATCCATAGTAGGTTAAGACCTCTGTGGATGGAGTGGGTTGGGTTACTTTTTGCAACAGTGCAGTGAGCTGCTCAACCTTGGCTTTGAGCTCATCCTTGGTGGTCTTGTCTTTTTCATATTTCTCCAAAAGGGCCCAAAGAGAAGTTTGTACATCTTGTTTGGACCCTTCATGAGTATCATTCCCCTCAATGAGAACTTTGATATCTGGTAAATCTACTGCTGTGATTGTTTATTTAGTTTTCCCCTCAACATGGGTGGCCACCTCTATCACATGTTCTCCAGATGAATTAACTGTCAAACTTGATATGGTTCTTGGTCTCTTGTCCTGTATTTTGGGTATATAATCCAATATGTTGAGATATATAACATCCCCCATAGAAAAATTTTTCTTTTTCTTGGGAGTTTTTCTAAACAGTCATTCTCGTATGGCTAGGAATGACAAAGATGGTGTGGGCAAGATCCAATACCTGAAACATCAGTTATAACAATATCACTAGAAATACCAGCTTATATTTGAGTAGATGTAGTACTTATGGAAGGCGTGGACGTAAGGACATCCGTAGGAATCGACAGAGCAATAATGGGGGTTGTGATTGAAGAAAATGGAAGTGTTAAAGGAAGTGAAGAGGAAATGGTGACCCAATATTTTCCCTAGTTGATAGAACTGAAAGTGACGAGAATACTTGGGCCATAGAAAGGGATGGGAAAGAAAAAATGATGGTGGAAGTTGAAAGAACTAGTATTGGAAGTGATAATGGAGGAAGGAGAAGATGTGATGGATCCTGGATGATACTAGTAGTGTCAACTAACCTCAACCACTTATGTCACAGGAACTATAGGAGATGTAATCTTGGAAACAAAATACTTGGAGAGAGATGAGTCACCAACAACAAATGAAATCTTCTATAGAACTATGGAAGCCTTTTGAGTTGACCATTTTCCCTCAGTAGGTGTTTGTTGGCTTATTGTTGGTATAGCTCTTGTATTTGTAGGTATATTTTCCCCTTTGTGTGAGATTCCCAAGGTGGCCAACCAACTAAAATTCCTCTTTAAAATGGGTCCCGCCCTCTCCTTGGTGTTACTACATTCTTCCACATACCAATCAATCCATGACAGCGATTGATTGGCAACATTATTGTTCTTGTATGATGAATCCAAAACCTCATCATTGTCTTGCATATCCTTTGGCACATCAGCTAAACCAAATTTCCAAATTTTTGTCCAAGGGTTAATATTTTTAGAATACCTTTGTTGCACAATGTATTCATCCCAATAATGAATCTAGATATTTTCCAATTGGGACACATGGGCACTGGACTGACCCGTATCCACAAACTTACCCTAATAATCAAAATTATTTTGTGGGTGAAAGGTCCACAGGGTTACCTCAGTCATTTCTGCATTAACATTTTTTTCCTTGTGAATATTTGGGCAAGAATACCTGCCAATCGAAACAAGGAAATGCATTCCCACTTTGTGAAGCTTGTTTTGGATTCAATGATAATCCAATAACTTCCGAACTAATTCCAACAAAATCAATTTATCTGTGGGGCACCTTGGCAATTTGCTTGGGGCACCTATGAAACCTAGAACCCGGATGTAAGTGAAAGTAGGAAACTGGAAGTAGATTGCTTCCCATTCTCACACTTCTTGGAAAGATTCATCAAAAATACTATTATTATATAGTTATTTTCCAAAACGATAGAGGATGACAACAAAGAAAGAATCATTGACTCTATGGAAATGCTTGCTTCCCTCATCCAGAGTGATTTGGGGATAAAAGTCTTATATTTGGGAGGTGCTGTAAACACCCCTGGTATTCAAACCCACAAAATCTCCCATAGCAACAACTGCATATACCAGGAAAGATGTCATGTAGGTGGTCTTTGTTTCTCAAACTCTACCCAATTGATAACGAATGGTGCTACTAATATGATCCCCCCATCGGATAAACTCATCATTCTTCTTAATAGTTGTGATGTACAAAAAAAATCCATTCCTAGAATTCCTTTGCAGAAGGACACCTAAAATTTTTCTTAACAACACGATAAGATTATTAACTTCCATGAATATAATTCAAATCGATGCATAGTTTTGGGTAATTTGGTGAAATTCTTAGCTAGATAAGATTTCATCATAATCTTTGAGCATACTTCCTCTTTCTTATCCCAATGTTCCACTACTATTTCTTGTGAAATTTTGGTCGTAATATTGAACATCAAGAAGTTTAAATAGATCCTCGAAGAAATCGGGGTCCAAATGGATTACCACCTTATAATCACTATCACTGACTGACATGGAGTCTTCGTCATTCGTCAAAGTGGGTTGCTATGCAGCTAAGAAATTTTTTGGGCAATGCATAGATGCGGGAAAAGTAGTGGTAAGGGAGAATCCCACATTTTGTGGATGGCCTACATCCATGAATTTCTTGTTTGGATCCTTTAATCTTTCCCAAAAATCAGGAAGATCAATTTTTCCTAGATCAGTGTCTGTAATATTTCCTAAGTTTGAGGATAGGTAGGATTGGGGAGAAACCCCAAGAAATGAGTATTTAATCTTCTCTTTTCCCTTTGAAGTGGAAGAAGACATCAAGCCCTATGTTTTGGAAGATGAAGTTGTAGAAATTATGAAAACACGAAAGGAAATCTCTAAAATTCTGAAACAAAAGTTCTGGAAGAAATCACTGAATTGAAATCTCTAAAAAATTTCTCCGAAGGAGTTTCCCGAACTGAAATCTCTGAAAATAAAAGTTCTGAAGGAAATCTCTTAAACCAATTTTTCCAAAAAGATTTTTTTTGAAAGAATTTCCCGAAGCTGGAGGTTCCGAAAACCTGAAAGAAAAAAACCTCCAAAATTCCAAACTAAAAAAGTTACGAAAGAAATTTCCGATACTGAGATCTCCGAAAGAAAATTCCCCAAACAAATTTCCCACTTAATGAACTTCTGAAAAGAATTCCCTGAGGGAATTCTCCAAATGAGTCTCTCTGAAACAAGTATGAGGAATTTGGAAAACGATGTTAAATCACGTGAGATCTAGAACACGAGAAACGAAAAGAAGTATGGGAGGCCTAAGAGGATCAATCCTTTTAACAACTTCAAATACCTAGAGAAAACTCTAAAAGAGAAACAAGGTGAACCAAGGGAGTGACATCATAAAAACATAGAGGGAAGGAAAAAAAAAAATGAGAAGGGAATTAGAGGAAAAAGACCTAAAACCAAAAGAATATAAACAAAAAACCATACCTTGAAAACGACATCATAAAGTACAAGAAAGGAATGTCAGAGAAAATGTCTCAGGTAAAAATGATAAGTAAAAAACTGAGTTTAAAATAGATATCCCATATATTAATGCAAAAACAATCCGGTCCATATGGAGGTCGATGAAAATTAATTGCGCGTAGTAGTCTTCGAAGGTCCTAAACCCAAAAGCTCGAAATTATGAAAATTTGGGATTTCAGAATTTGGAGGTTGGGAAGAAAAAGGACGAAATGGCTATGCAAAAATCCAAAACCTGAAAACCTGAAAGTCCAAATTTTAGGGCTTTCAGACATTCAGACTTTAGAAAACTTCAAGTGAAAATCCTAAAAACAACTAGGAGAAATCTGAAAACCCGAAACCTGAAAACCCAAAATTTTCAGAATTTCATACATTCAGACTTCGGAAG
The DNA here is from genome assembly GCA_019776745.2 of Taxus chinensis. Classification (NCBI taxonomy): domain Eukaryota; kingdom Viridiplantae; phylum Streptophyta; class Pinopsida; order Cupressales; family Taxaceae; genus Taxus; species Taxus chinensis. The sequence goes on from CM034149.1 coordinate 213,107,939, forward strand.
TCCAAGAGGGATTTAAATTAAAAGGGGCCACAAGTCCCGAAACCCAAAAGCCAGAAAGTCCAAAAATTTAGACTTTCAGAGTTTTGGAATTTGGAAATTTTCAAGAGTAATTCCGAATCAAAGCTAAAAAAATCCAGAAGAGGAAAAACTCCAAAGTCTGAAAATTAAAAAATTTCAGATTTTAGCCTTAGAAAAAATTCACTGTGCGAGGACTTCTTTAAAAACATTTGTCTGACACATAGCTTCCTTTTGGGTAGGTTAAATGGTTAACATTTTTTGTGATCTCTAGGGAATGCTTTCCTGCTAAGCTTTCAAACGAGTAACCTTAAGAAAAACATTGGGCAAAGGAGTATAAAAACACCAAAACCAAAACATAAAACACACAAGAAAAATAAAATAAAACAAAACAATGTGCAGAGCACTTGGAGGAAAAGATAGAACATTGTACAGGGTGGAACATCCTCAAAAGCAAGCTTTGAGGTGTATTCCATTCACATGAATGGGAAATTCTTCTCCATTGAGTCTGGATAGGAAAAATTAATTCACCTCTTTGTAGCTTGTAATAACATAGGGCCTGCTCCAGAGAACATTAAACTTGGCGTGCCTACCGAGTTTGGTGCGATCTTCATCCCATTTTAGAACCAAATCCCCTTCGTTTGTAACACCCTTGACAATGGTTATATTCCTCCTTTGCATTTCAAGTGTTGACATGTGATTTTCTTGATAAAGATGTGTTCTTTTGACTACTGAAGATCATGCTTGATATGGATAAATCATTTATGCTCTTTGATTGTAGGGTTGGTATGTTGTTGCTTGCAATAATCTATTTCACTTCTCATTGGATAAGTTGCAATCTGTTTTTAAGAGTTGTAACTTACCTTTCGCAATTGGACTCATCCTTGGATCAATTCCATTGATCCAAGGTATGTTTTAAAACTTCTTCTCTAAATAGAATGAAAACAACTGATATACATTGATTAAAACACTTAACGGATTGAACTTGTAGCTATTGAAAATTCTTTATCATCTTGAAAAAAATGCTTGCATTATGTTTTGTGTTGTTCTTGGCTCTTCTTGATCGACTTTGCAGAATGCTTAATGGTGTTAAGGGAAATAGAAACCCTGCTTCTGGATTCTTGAGAAAAAGAAATTATTATGTACCCTTTACCTATACGGTCTACCCTAATAGATACAAGACTCATGTAATTTACCTAACTACTACTACACCACTTTAAGTGGGATGACATTCTAACCTAAGTTGTTAGCTTGAAAGGAAATAACCTAGGGGATGGTAAGTTATTTCTAAACCTATTTTTTTTTGTTAAATCTACATCCTATCCTAAGGTGGAAATTTATTGTTGGGGGTTATATCCTAAGGTTATATATTTAAACTAACCTAAGATCTAACCTAAGAAAATTCTATATATCCTAAACTAATGGGATATGAAAGGGGACCTATGGGACATTTGCAAGTGGGGAAACTAAGCGGTGGTTCCTAAAATTTTTATTGAGATTTGATTTTGATTTGGTTTTGAATGCATGAAAGTAATGCTAGTGTGGCAAGGGTTAGTGAAAGTTTAGAATAACCTACATGGAGGCATCGCTAAGTTTGGAAATGCATTTTGAAGTGTAATTAGTTCTCATTAACTATGAATGGTGGTGGCAAGGAAAGATAAGCGGGAAATTGTCGGAGGAATGACAAAGATCTGGAGGGAATCTGTGAGCACCAAAATGTTGCACTCAACCAAAAAATGATGTAGCTTCAAGATCAAAGAAAGAAATCATTCATGGAAGCAATGTGCATGCGTTGAGGAAAAAAAGCTGAAAAAACCAAACTCTATTCCATTCCCCATGTGTTTCTCAAGATGAAAGGGTGTAAAAATAGTAGTGGGGTGTATAACTCCCCCACAAATGTAGCCGTCGAGAAGTGGGAGTTACATTCCCAGAATAGCCAATCAAATGTAACTCCAATGACGCTCTATGACATGTGTGCGAGCCATAATGACACCCTAGGACACCTAAGCATGGTGAATCACCTATGTGGACGTATTCCATATATTTAAAATAAATAGATGGAAAATAACCTACACCAACACCCCCCCTGAAGCATAGCTTAGGTGGAGACATAGATGAAAACAAGGAGAAGTGGGTCCCAGCAAGAAGCCTAATGAGGTACCCACGTACAAGAAGCTCTCGAAAAGTGGAGTAAAAGGAGAAAACCCAGTGGGAAAAAATCCCCCCCAAAGAGAGATAAGTCCACTCTCTAATCTAAGAAAGATTCCAAGGATGGGTCCTAGCCACAAACGAGCCTGTAAAGGTACCCATGTACAAAGAGGAAATATCTCGGAAAGTAGAAGAAGAGAGAAGAAGAGGGAGATGAGAGGAATGCAGAAGATGCCATGGATGGATTTGAACTCTGCAGCTCTAGGAGGTCTCCCAGAAGAATGTCAATCATGAGATCCTCTGCCTCTAGACTGAAGAAGAGCCACCCACACCGAATTGTGTTCCTACCCTTAGGAAGAATAGAAATGATGTGCTAGAAGTCCGTGCACTCCACAAAGGAAAACGAAGGCAGCAACACAAAGAACTCTGAGTCTGGTGCACGGAAGTGTGACATAGGTCTAGCGAGTGAGTTCCAAGGAACCGAAGGTAATGCCACATGCGTAGAACTGTCAGCGTGAAAAAGAGGAACACCCGTAGAAAGGATGTCCAAATGATGTGAAGGGAACAAAACATCCTCCACAACATAAAAGGGATCCACAAGTAAGAGTGGATCAATGAAGGTCTCTAGAAAAGTGGAAGTGGTAAAAGTCCCAAAATGGGCACTCCCAATAATGGAGATGATGAACTCCTCTGAAAAACCTATAGATGGATGAGGAACCTGTAGAACATCACAAGTGGACTCTGTGAAAAGAAAACTAAGGTTAGGTAGATACTCGTCCTAATGGGGGGGCTCAATAAACAGAAGAGCGATGTCAGATAGGTATGAATCATCTAATGAAGGTAGAGGAGTGAAGTGGGCCTCACACACTGAAGGTAGAAAAAAGGCGGGTGTGATGCCTGTATGAAACTGAGTAGAAGACTGCTTGATATCTGATGAGATGTGGGATGTGTCAACACTCTCTGGAATAGTGAGAGAAAGAGGAGAATAGTCCTCTGTAGTACTCTCGACATCAGAATTGGGTGCACAATCCTTGTCAGCAGAAGTAGAACCAAATGAGTCTATGTTAGCAGAACTACCATCACACAAAGAAATGGAGGATACAACTAAATCAGTAGCAACAAAAATGGCAGTGGTATGTGAAGGGTCTCCATAGAGGGACTGAAGAATGCTCCAGACATGATGAGGTGAATCTGAGTCTGCCATATGAAACTAGAGAGAACAAGAGACATGCATCATCATGTGACCAAAGACATGGTCACAAGTGTCAAGGAAGTCCTCCAGATGATGATGATCAGTGGGTGTAGGAACTGGCCCAAGCAAGAAGGGTAAAAGACCCTCATGGGTGAAGTAACGTTCCATGGAAGCACGCCAAGCTGAACAATTCCCTCTCCTGGTGAGAAGTGGTGAAGGTTGTAAGGTGATCCTACGACACTCAATTATGGAAAGAGAACTCTCCATGATGTCGAATGCAAGATGCAAAAAAGCAGGACGTAAGGCTCGGCCGATAATGCATCTGCGTGTGAAGGCCCAAGAGTATAGTCAACCCCCCTAGAATGTGGTACTTTATAAAGTAGTGCATTTACAAAATTGACAATTTCATCACGTAAAGTGTGAGAAATCATGTAACTTTGATTAAAGAAGCGCTCAAAACCGAGCTACGAGTCAAAAGTTATGGCATAAAATGATTCCCGCAATTGATGGAAAATGCCACTAAACACTGCAAACGCATTAAAAAGTGATCGAAATGAGTGCAAAGAGTATCATGTGACTACTCGTTGGAAATGGCACATAATTTTAGTAGGGGTTTGTTTTGAATCCGAGGGGGCATTAGCCTCCTGCCAACCCCGGACCTCTCCCTCTGTCTTCGACACTCATAGGAGGGTTGATAAAACAAGCCAAAAACAGCCTAAAAAATTAATTACAATGCCGATTACAATGAAATGTTTTTTTTTATCTTAAAACATTAAAAACAAATAATGATTTAGTAGTAATCAATTCAAAAAAAAAATGTTGACTACACTGTTGACCGAGCTGATGAGAATGCCAAGCCATGTGTCAAGGTTTTCCTTCGAGCTGAAAATCCTAGCGAGATGTAAGTGGATAGGTCGGCATGGGAGTTGGAGGAGATGTTGAAGTTACCACGTGTTGGAGTAGAGGTAGTAGAGATTACAGACATCTGTCAGAGTGTGCCAGGAAGAAGTAGGTCTGAAGGTTGAAACCGCCAAAATGGAGCCACCAACCACGTGTGAGGAACGGCCTGAAGTGGTGAATCAACGCAGGTTGAGAGGAAATGGTTTGAATAGACCAGAAACACTACCTGCTATGTTGGGTAAGCTGGAATCAATGTAAACACTAGTGAGTAAAGCATAGAGCATGTAACACAAGAAGAGACAACCCACGAATGCACGAGGCCAAAAGATGAAACGTAGGATGAATGCACAGGTCACGAGAGTTGTGTAAGGGCCCCAGCATGTTTCAAACGCATTCTACAGGAAGAACAACCTGAGCATGTATTCCTTGTAATGGTTAAACTAAGAGGGTAGTGTAAACAATGTTCTGCAGAGATGAAGAAAACCACGCGGGTTTTGAGTGACTGCTCAGAAGAAATGGCCAGGCTGGGAACCTTGAGTTGCAAACAGACATAGATTGACTGGAAGCATAAAAGGACTCACCCATGAACAATGCAAAAAAGGATCCTCCAAGCCAAAGATAATGACTGTATAGAGGTGAGTTTGAACGTTGACGGGGTTGTGTTGTTCTGTAGGGTTGCCGAGCTAGCTCCAAGTGTTACTAAGTACTCAAATACTCAAATAGTATATAAATCTAAAGAAATGAGAGATTCCTATGCTAGTTTGTGAAGAGTATCCCACAAAATCTTCCGAGTCAACTAGAACCAATCTGAACTGGCAGAAGATGTGGCCACATGCTACGGAAATAACTCAAAACAATCAAGCTATTTGTAGGTAATGGTCAGTCTGAGTTAGAACGGTAGCACTTTGGCAGTGAACTCAAACCAGGAGCAGAGGAACAATTAAATTGACCAGATTGAAAACTAGGATGAGTACTTGAGCAGTAAAGCCAAGTCAAGGTTGAAAGCAAGACAGGGAGCTAGGAACAAGATGTGGATCCCCAAAGCACGAGCAGAAGCCAAGATGGGAAACCACAAAAAACTGAACTTGAACACAACCATAACCAACAAGTAATACAAAAACATCCCACAAAAAAAATGCCATTAGAATCTCGAAAATATGCCAGAAACTCAAACAACAACCCTTGAAAAATTCAAGTAGAGCACATGCAAATGATAGCTTGCACAAGAAACAATGAGATGGAGAGTAGTAAGCAACTATTGCAAGCAACACGATTCCAATCCCTAAGCTCTGATACCATGTCGGAGGAATGAAAAATATCTTGAGGTAATCCGTGAGCACCAAAACATTGCACTCAACCGCAAAACGATGTAGCTTCAAGATCAAAGTAAGAAATCATTCATGGAAGTAATGTGCATGCATTGAGGAAAAAAATCTGAAAAAACCAAACTCTATTCCATTCCCCATGTGTTGCTCAAGATGAAAGGGTGTACAAATAGTAGTGGGGTGTGTAACTCCCCCACAAATGTAGCCATCGAGAAGTGGGAGTTACATTCCCAGAATATCTGGTCAAATGTAACTCCAATGACGCTCTATGACATGTGTAAGAGCCATAATGACACCCTAGGACACCTAAGCATGGTGAATCACCTATGTGGAGGTATTCCATGTATTTAAAATAAATACATGGAAAATAATCTACACCAACAAAAATTTAGAATTAATTTCATTAATATGCCTCAGGTTTGGTGAGAAAGTCATCTTAGAAGGCATGCTGGCGGATTTATTGGGGGTTGCATGCTTCATGATTTTTTCTCTACATGGAGCTATCTGGTTTTTCAAACTAGCAATTTGATCTGCACTTAGTGGCTATTTTTGAATTCTTTGATCTATTTTTGGTTTGAGGAATGTATAAGAGGCAATTTGGAAAAAGATTACTATTTTTTTATCTTACTTGGAGAAGAAGAGGTCTTGGAAACTCGGCTGGAAGTCTTCTTTGAATTGGGAGAGGCACTATCAGGCATGATAGGATCTACCCATTAAGATTTCTTGCTTTCTTCTAAATTATTCATTAAAATAATTTTGCTCACTGGAAAATTATATTTTCATGATGTATCTGGTTATTTACTTACATGTATTCTTAAAAATTATGTGGGTTTTGGAATGTGAATCCTTGGCTGTTAGTAGTAGTTCTTGGGAACTTTCTCTGACCCAGTTGTCAGAGGTTTGCATGCAAAGTTGTTTTGAAACTTTGTAACTTGAACTAGTGGTTCTGTTAATTGTATTTAAAGCTTGTAGTTTATATTCGAAGGTTTTTTCTTGAATTTGAAAATAATGTGTAAAGAGATAGCTAGTTTCTTGTTGGGTTCTGAATCTCTGTTCAGTCATGTGTTTCATGAGTTGAAGTGGGACTCCTTAGTTTCTCTAAACTCGTATTGAAGCTTTGAGATTTGTTTTGAGTTTTGTTAATGCCTTGTGTTTATTTTGGGACTATGTAGGAACTATGTGAAGTTTTGAACTAGTTGGTTGAATCTTTGTATTCAACGACTGTACCACTATTTAGTTCTTGAATATTGAACTTGTTGTCAAGTTGTGTTCTATTCTTTACTCGAGCTCTGAACCAAAGTTTTATTCTCCCTTAGGAAGAATGGAAAGGCTTGAACCCATAAATGAATGATGATGTTTATTTTGAGCTTTTATTAGGGCCTCAGGTTTCAGTATTAACTCGTATTTAATCTTGTATTGTTTGAAATTGTGTTTGAAACTCGTTTTTGACTTGGTATGGGTTTTTCCATTGTTGGGCATTTAAGATCTCATATTGGATTTGATGGGTTTAACTTTGTATAGGTATTCTGAGATGAAGTTTGGTGGTATTAAAGACTGTAAAGCTTCTGTCTCTTTTTAATACTGTCTGCTAGAAGGGAGCCTTGTGAGTTTTGTTTGGTTAGATGTTGGACCGTGTAACTTCTTTTGAGGGCTCCTTTGTTTTGATTTTTAAGAATGAACGGTTGAATGATTTCAGCCTGTAAGACCACATTATGTTCTTGAACTTGACTGTTTAATTCTTTTGAAATAAATGAATTAGAATAATGGCTTGCTTTGGGACAGTTGTATCGATGAAAGAGGTTTATGGGAATTTCTATTATTTAATGTTTATTCCTTTATGCTGAATGATCCCTAACTGTCTTATGATTTAAAAAGGAACTAGAGGGGTTTGTGGTTATTTTGTTCAGTCGAATTGGAATAAGGTAGGAAAGAAATTTTCTTATAAAATTATTTAATTCTTACTTCCATCTGAGTCGTGGGTTTTTGTAGAATGCTAAATTTTAAACCTGTCATTCTGCATGTGGTTTGCAAAGTTACAGTATCACTTATCTAGATGTTGGTAATGTGGCTCTTGCTTGGGATTTTAAACTGCCTTCTCATTTGTAATTTGTTGTTAAGGTTGGTAATGGAATTTAATTTTCAATTTGAGAGTTGTTGTGACTTTTAAATCTTTTTTGATTCGAGGAATTTTACTCCATTATTGTTTCATTGTTGAACCACCATGTATTAAAGAGAAAGAATTATACTCTCTTGGGGGCATTCTATAGTTTGGGACTATAATGTGTAATTATTCTAAGATTTGATGTTGGATTTAAGCTAGGTGAATGAGAATAGGTCTTCATTGGAAGGTTTGCATGGAATTTGGTTATGTTCTTGCTTTGACTATGCATTTGGTTTTGAATTCTCCTTTGGGAACTAGCTTAAGAATTTCAAAGTTTGTATTAGATGATGGATTTCATTTCATAGTATAAATGAAACAAAATATGGTTTGGGGTCCTTGTTGGTTTGAGATACTTTTTTTGTTGACTGATAATTTCATTGATTGAACTTCTCATCATTTCATTTTCTTCTTTGTCTGTATGGAAAGATGAATCATACTAATATAGGATATGTTGTAACTAACTCCTTGTAGATTGGGAAAAGTTAAATGTGTCCTTCTATCCTTATGAATTTATGAAATAATTTAATGATAAGACTTGTTGATTGTTTAAAAGTGATTAATATGATCAATTAAGTCTTGTGGTATAATTCTGATGTTGCAAATTATAAAATGTTTCTTTCTTAAAAGTAAATCCAGATTTCTTAATTGTACTTCTTTATAGATGTTATTACTTATGATTATCTCCATGATGTTTTCCAATTGTTTCATGGAAGAAAAGTTGTTTAATGAAGCAATTAGTGGAATGAAATTTACTTTAATGCTTAGTGATTATCATGCTTAGTTCATTGAACTGACCCATGCTAGCAATTTTGTAGATTGACATCGTAAGTGATTAAAGAAGACAAGAACTTTCATGTTGTATTGGGTTATTTAATTTTGAAACTTATATCAAGATTTTCGATTTATTCTTGAATTGTATTGAAAAAGAAAAGTTGTATTCTTTTTGGAATGAAGGTTGTTTATTATACAACATGCTTGAAATAAATAGTCTTGTCATTGAAATTTTTTTTAATGAGGAATTGAATGTTGGAGATTTACTTGTATTGGTTGTGTAAACTATCTTTTGTTTATGAATAAAAAATTAGCTTATCTTGATGTTATTTTTCATATCTGCTATATGATTAAATTTGAATAAACTTGATCATTTGGATAAAGGGAAATATATTGGATTCCTTTATTAAGATGTAGTTTATTAAGTTGCATAAGTTAATAATCTTATCTAAACAATTCTAATATAGTATTGGAATGTGTAATGAATATGCGATAGAACTTTAGAGTTTGTGAAAAATAGGAAGGGTTTGAAAAACCCTAACACTTAATAAAGTAAAGGAAGGTTCATCCTCACTAAATGAAATATAACCCAAAGAATGGTGATATTATCATTAATCGTTAGACTTCTTTTGTTATAAAGTATACCACTAGTTGAACCTATTTGGTTGCCACACCTTCTCTGAATGATTAAGTTATATTTAATGGAACTTATGATATTCCTGTCGTATTTTGGTTAACTATTGGTAAAATAAATAAACAAACATTAAAAGCAATCATGAGTTAAAGGAAGTTCTTTAATTCTTAATTGATTCAAGTATAGAACAAGGACTGCAGGAGTGTTGGATTAGGGCTAGCATAGATGTTGTAATCTGTTTTATAATCCAAATTAATTAAACATTAATAACCTCCTTGGGGTATGTACATAATGATGAGGTAGTTTTTGTAGGATACTGGCACACGCCAACTACATGGTTGTACCTTCGAGAAGACTAGGGTTTTCTCGAGGTTACAACATTACAATTGACATATGGCAACACCCTTCTGCATTTATCATCTAGATCTACACACAATAAGGACTTGAACTTAGTTTATTTCTAGGTCAAGTTAGTGACATGTTTAGGATAGGTAGTAGCTCTCAATGGCTCAGGGTACCTTGGCACACCTGGCACACTTGGTTGACTTAGGTCAACCGAATATGCCCATATACCCTAAGTCATTGTGAGTGTCTTCCTATAATGATTTATGTTTCTAACCAAGGCTAGGGTTAAACTTTGGGTAAGTGAACTCATGGTAGTCAGTAAAGACCTTTCATGATAATAGAGGAGTGAGGTGAAGGATGTATTCCAAAATGATGAGTATCTCGTCAAGGAATAGTGACATACATAGTATGTTGTAAATCTTTGGCCAAAGTATTGCAAGTTACTAGTTGTGTTGTCCTATGTCACCAAGTTTAAAGAAACGTGATATCAGATGAATATTGTAACAAATATTTAGATATGTTCTTTTAATAGATCACTCAGTACCTGGTTTAGGGTAGGAAAAACCAAGTATACGATAAGTATTCAATACTTAGAGTTATGAAATAAATAGATCAGTGGATAACCGAGTCATTTACAGCTGCATATGGTTATCTGTGTGAGATTGATTGACATGGAATGTTTGTTCTAAATAATGACTTATTTAGAACAACAAACATTATGTAAAAAAAAATCCCTTTTTTTCTAAAGTCTTAAAATGGGAATGTTACATCACTGAACAACCTATAAGAGGCTTTCTTGTCGAAGGATTTCTTAACTTGAGCCTTTTGTTCTGTCAACATATTCATAGTTGTGTCATGAATTTCCTCTAGCTCCATGAGTTCATAAAGACTCATTGTTAAGGCATCATCCTCCATAACTTCAATATGATAAGCTAAGTCCAGGGAAGGTATCTCTAAGGAAAGTGGAAGTTTCACTTCCCTTCCATATATAAGCATGAAAGGAGAAACCTCACTGGCTTTCTTAGGCGTTATCCGATCAGCCCATAGGGTAGTTTTGAGTTGTGTATGCCAGGTTTTTTTATTGACCTCCATTGTGTGTTTGATGATTATTATGAGGTTCTTATTACTGGATTCAGCCAATTTGTTCCCCTACGGGTAATAGTTAGACAAATTCTTGAGATAGAATCCATTCTTGACGGCCCATTCACTTATCTTCATCCTGAGGAAAGCCATAGCATTGTATGAGATAACATTAAAAGGAACACCAAACCTTGTCATCAAATTTTCTAGGAAATCCAGAACAACCTTTTCATTGCTTTCTTTTAGGGCCACTACTTTTGTCCAGTGAGTAAAATAATCTGTTGCAGTCAGGACCCATTTATGCCCCTCGTTGGATGGAGGATAGATCATCCCTATGAAATCTAATCCCCACTGAATGAAGGTTTGATATACCTGAATGGGGTGTAATGGGAGAGCTTCCAGTCTCTGTTTTCCTGTGAAAAGAGCACACTCTTTACATTTCCTCACCCAGATATGAGAGTCTTTGAAAAATTCTAGCCACTACTAACCGAATCGCTTGATTTTGGTGGTGGTTGTTCGTGTAGAGTAATGTCCTTCAGACAGGCCATTATGGAATTCCTCTAATACCTTATTCATGTATTCTTTCCTGACGTAGCGCAAAAGAAGCCCATTTAGATCCTTTCGGAAAAGAACATTATCTACCATGACATACATAATAGACTGTAGATGGAAAGTACATCTTTGGACTTTATACATGTTTGGAGGATATATCCCTGAGAGAAGAAAGTTCTACATCTTAGTTGACCAATCAATCTGATCATTTCCTTCATCATCATTCAGAAGCATGACATCTTCCATATCTTTGGTCTCCACGCCCATGGCTAGCTACTGACATAAACCTTTTCCCCTAACAATGTTTATAACCTTGATGTGTATGTCATACTCCATTAATTTCGTAATCCACCCAGCGCATTTCTCATTCATCTCTTTATTTGATCAAAAATCTTTGACGCAAGGATGAGAGACCATTAAATGGATTTTTTTGTTAGACAACAGATGCCTAAACATATTTAGGGCTTGAATGACTGCAAAGACCTATTTTTCGATGAAGGAGTATTTGATTTTGTATTCCTTAAGAGAATGACTCAAAAAGGCAATGGGTTACTCCATCAGGTCATCATTTTACTAAGTGAGAATTCCTAAAATACTTTCATGGCCTACAAAAGCGTAGAGAATAAAATCCCTGTCAAACCAAGGATTCACGAGTGTCGGAGTTTAGGAGATAGCTGTCTTGATTTCTTCAAAGATTTATCTTCCCTCCTTCATCCATGAAAATGGGATATCCTTTTCAAGCATGGTTTTCATCGGTTTTTCCAACATTGCAAACTGAAGAATAAATCTCTGAACAAAATTTATAGTTCCTAAAAAACTCTGGAGACCTGTCTTATGACTTGGGAGAGATAAGGACATAATTGACTAAATCCTAGCTGGATCGATAGAGAACCTCGATGCTGAGACAATATGTCCCAAAAACTTTCCTTCCTGCACTGTGAAAATGCACTTTGTTGAGCTCAGTGAGACACCAAATTCCCTACACCTTCAAAAAAATTTCCTGAGATGGGTGATATGATCCTCAACAAGTTTGGAGTAGACTGTGATGTCATCAAGGTAAACCAAGATCATATCATTAATGAGTCCCTTAAATTCCATATCCATGGCTCTTTTAAAGGTGGCCCCAACATTATATAATCCAAAAGGAATCTTGTTGTAAGCATATCTACCCCATTTGGTGGTGAAAGCCATCTTGAATTGATCAGTTTCTTGAACCAAAATCTGATTGTATCTTGAATATCCATCAAGCAAGGAAAATCTTTGAGCCCTTGAAATTGTTTAGAGGATTTTTTCCATTGAGGGGAGAGGGTAGTGGTCCTTCAAAGAGGCACGGTTCAGGTCCCTGAAATCTACACACAACCAGATTTCACCATTCTTTTTCCTTACGGGTACCAAATTAGCTACCCACAAAGAATGCTTGATAGGAAAAATTAAACAGGCCTCGATAAGCTTGGTTAGCTCTTTCCGCATTAGTGGTTTGATTTTGGGATTGATTGGCCTCTGTTTTTGACGAACTGGCTTGGAGTTTGGATCCAATTCAATAGTATGTTTAGCTAAACCGGGATTGAAACCATGCAAGTCCTTGTAGCTCCATGTGAATATATCATGATATTCCTAACATAATTCAACGAAAGCTTTATTTTCATGAGTAGTGCACACCTTACCAATTTTCAAAACCTTTGTACTTACCACCTCAACCTATTCAAAATATTCCTCCTTGACCACTATATTAGTGCTTTTCTTGGCTTGATCGTCTAAATTGAAAATGGATTCCAATGTAACCAGGCCTTTTGGCAGCTTGTTTCCTTTCAGCTATATAATTTGATTGCCGTAAGAGTTTTGGAGTTTATGTTGATGTTTGGTAGTGAATTCCACTTCTTACTGTAGGAAGAGAAAAATATTTTCATCACTATCAAACACCTGCCAACTACTCACATTATCTGGTACCGCAGGATGAACCACTATCTTGACTGTCTGCTACTCTTCTTTCATGATATCTGTAGGTACATCATAGTAAGAACTGATAGTAGCCAGCCTGTCAGCATCTTGATTTTTATTCCTAGGAATGACATGAATTCCAAAATCCTAGAAATATTCTATTAGATCCCAAACCCGATTTTTGTATAACCGTAGTAGATCTTTTTTTGATGCACTATGGGATGTAACTTGGTACACAACCAATTCACTGTCGCCAAAGACCGTCAAGGTTCAAATTCCTCTTTTTTTGGCCAACTGAATTCCTTGTATGAGAGCTTCATATTCAGCAACATTATTAGTGCAACTGAACTGCAACCAAAAGGAAGAGAAATATGTGTCTCCTTCAGGAGAAATTAACATAAACCCTACACCAGATCCATTTTTACTTCATGAACCATCAAAGAACATCTGTCATAGTCCATTTGTATCGCTTGATGCCTTAACCAGTTGAGGTATGATGGAATATTCTTCATGAATGCAATATGTACCTAATCTACTCTCTTCCAAAAATAACAGACCAGATTCTTCATTTGCCAATAAATCAGCATAAGGGTCATATTGATGATCTATACTCACCTCATCAAGAATCATATCTAGAACTTCTTCAATGAGAGTAGCTGGCTCATGATTTCCATCCTCATCTTTGTGATCACAGATGGCATAAGTACCATCTATGGGTTTGGATGTGTAAGGTTCCACGTGATTGTCACAGATTGGTTCTTCCCTTATAATTACCTTAGTCCCATATTGGGTCCTCAAGATCATATGCGACCAGTTTGATGACAAATAACCCCTTATTTTGTGGTGAAATCCCATGATAAGAAAATGGTGAAGAGGGGAGGGATATCAATGAAAAATATGTCCTGTGTCAATGTCAAACTAGGACATGCATGGATAGTAAGATGAAGCCCCTTAATGACCCCCATAGTTTGAACTATAGTACCGTCTAGCTGAATAACCCCTCTCAAAATTGGAGTATTTGGAATTTGTAGTACATCTGTGACTTGCTTAGGCATCATGGAACTACTAGCTCATGAATTGATCATACAATTGTGCACCAAATGGTCACCAATAATTAGTGAGATCTAGAATGGTGGTGGCTTGTTTGTCTTAGCATGTATTTTTATCTTGGGTTGGCATAAGCTTGTTGCCACTACTACCTCTTGACCTAACGATCTGTTAGTAGTTGCAAAGTTGTTCAAAGCATCTCGTAGTAAGTTCCTTTGAGAAGGAATCGAGATTGCATCCCACATTGTGACACTCAAATTGGTCTTCTTCATTTTCTCCACAATTTTGAACGGAATCTATCCCACTTTTCTAATTCCTTTTGGGGAATTTGGGTCCTCCTTTGGATAATTCTTATTGGGCATCGTGATACTTGAATTTATATCATTATTTATAGACTGATCAATGGATATTTCTGATGATTTTTTTCTCATGTCTTTACCATCTGGTACTTGTGTTGGGGGTTGAGAAGTAGATGCGAGATCAGTATTGGAAGACTATGGATCCATTGCCATTTTTTTGGAATGTGTGTTGGATGGTATAGTGGAGGCATCAGTATTCAAACCACAAAAAAAAAATCTTGCCAATTTAGTAGTGTGGTTCATCAGGAGGTTGGTCTTGACTTTTGAAAGTGAATGGTTCAACAAATGATTCAGGGAGAGCGGATATGCTTTGGACCATAAGGGCTTGACTTAAAACTCCATTTGGGCATAGATTATGATTATGGGTATGAGAAAAAGGGTATCACCATTCATAGTCTTGGATGATGTTGTTCTGGACCGAGACTATAGCTCTGGAAGAACTGGCAACATAAGGGTTCCGAAAATTCAAAGGTTTTACATTCACAGTTTGGCTTGTGGCCTGATTTTTTGACTGACCATTTCCTTGGAAAGGAGGATGGCTTGTCTGATATTGGGCTTGAAAGGGGAGAGCATACTAGGACTGTTGCCTCTTCATTGCTACGAGTTCATTCTTGAAAGTTTGTAATAATGAATTAACCTCAGCCAAATCATTTGAGGGATTAGACGCATGCATAGCTATCAGAATAGAAGCTTCCAAAACTAGGGAAATGACTTGCTCTTGGCCTATAAGCTCTGTAAAAATAGGTATGGGAGGTCTATGAGAAATTTTACCTTCTTGAATCAAGTAATTTTCAGCTCGTACAACAATTTCGTAAGCATCAGGGATAATAGTTCCCCCCCATGTATTGAATCATGATGGTAACATCACTATTCAATGCTTGTAAGTAATATAAAAATGTTCTATCTGGGGATGGCCTTAGAGGTGTTGGGATCCATTTCCAAGTCTTGTCAAAATGGAGGTTGAAATCACTCATATACTCTTGAGGAAACCACCTGATAGTATGAAATTATTCTACAAGCGAAGATTATCACTTTTTTCTTTGAACTGCCTACACAACTTTGTGCCTAACTCATTCTAAATGGTAGTAGATTAAGCAGTTAAACTTCGGAACCATTGAAGTACTCTGCCTTTGAATGAAGTAGCAAGGAGTCGAACTACCATGTTATCTTCTATGATACTATGTACTGTGCAGATGCTAGCTACATCCAGTATGCGCTCCCAAGGTGGAACATTAGTCTCTCCAATGCAAAACGATAAAATTTTCAAGGTTGTTGTTGGTATGTTGTCTCTTTGTGCTAACAACAGAGGACTGCTAGCATTAAAAGGAGGACAAGCATTGGCTGCCATGGAATTCAAAAGCTAGTTGTGTCTTGGTAGGGAAAAATGTCTTTCAGGAGGAGATGAATTCCCTCTACAAGGTAAAGCGGTGGCTAGTGCTGCTGTAAGGCTTCTTCCTCTTCTCCTTAGGGGAGACAAGGAAAGATCAGTATGTTTATAATTTTCCTACCTTGAAGAATATCTTTTTTGAATTCTTCATATAAGTTGATGTTGTGGACTTTGAAATCTAGAGAGATGGAGTCACCAGGTAATTTTAGTTAATATAATTAGAAAAGAAGTACCAACTCGTCCCACCAAGCATTCTAAAAAATGTTGTCACCAAATCACTGCACCCCCCGAATGGCCTGAGAATGAATCATGACATTTAGTGTGATTGGGACACATGGGATCACCTCTCAAGTTGTGGGACTTGGGATCAAGATGAACCTCCAGAGAAGGCCAGATTCCTCTTCCTAAACTAAATACAACGCTACTTCTAATGTAGTAAAAATTGCTAACTAGTCCTATGCTAACATTTCATGGGATTAGGGAAAGATATTTGCAAGGAAATGAAACCTATTCTAGAAGTGGTGATGCACCAATTTAGGGAATGTTCAACATCTTGAAGGGTTGATGTGGGAGAAAGGTTTGCATCACTGACCACCTTTACCTATAGCAACAAGAAAGGGTACAAAATACCACAAACTAGGGGTTGACATTCCTTTGTTAAATTCAAGTATACACAAGGGTAAATAAAATCCAATACAACAAAATTAATTTATCAAAAGTAAAACACACATACATATAACAACATCTAATTTTACAAGTAGGGACAATAATGACATAAAAATTAATGCAAAAGGAAAACCAAGTCTTCACAACTGGCATAAAATATAGTAGTATTATTCCTTCACATCATGAAATAGACAACCTGAAATAAAGTTAAGTTAATCACTATCACTAAGGAATTGTAAATTCACAAAGTAAACACTAATTAACATTCAACGCAATAAATCAGATTTTTAACACCAAGGTGTAACTCTGAATATAATCAAAAGGTTTTTTGGAATATCAGAATCACTCTTCCAAGGTTGAAGAGCAACTTCTCTATAAAATAATCTATATCCTAAACAATTGAAGCATTCCACTATTTGTAAGTTCCTAGGCTGAGCCATTAAACTTGGGCCCTTAACTAACATTTATCTAAAAATAGAAATGTCATTAATATTAAAGGATCAGGTTTCCATGAAAATAGCAAATTTTTTGCAAGGGTTTGACTCAGTCAACCCTGTAACTTTGACCGATCATAGCTTGGACTTGTCCATTCATGGCCTCTCATCTTTGGCCTACTTCATCTGCATCTCCCTTACCAATAGGATTCTTCTGTCCTTCCTCCCATATAACTATTTGGTGTCAGTACTCGAAAAAGTGCTTGACAACCCCCTGATTTTATTCATCTCCAGTCCCACAGTCATAGTGATTCACTACATCTGTTATCTCGATCTCTTTTGTGATCCTAGCTAGAAACCTTAAAAATTTATTTGTAACTTTATTTAGTATCCCTATGAAATTCTAACATAAGACCAGTTGGTCAATGGAGTCACTATTGAAAGTCTTCATGACCTCATCGTCATGCTTCACTAAATATTTGAAATTTTCCTTAATTTGATCCTCAGGAAGAGCATCAATATTTTCATTGAAGAATTTGCAATTAGCATTGTCAAACTCTTCTAAGATGTCATTCAAGGCATCTGTAATCTCCACTCTTTTCTCCTCCAATTTCTTAATCAGATCTTGTAATACTTGACACTGGAATTCCATGGCCTTTTGATATTCAAATAATTTAGAGGCATCATAAATCACCTCTTCCTAAAGAAGCAAGTCAGAATCCTCTTCTCTAATGTCACTCCATGTTGCCAAAGCTAAATTTAAATTATTATTATCCTTAGAAAGGATTCATCCATCTTGGAAATGGTGGTTTTTGTAACCTAAAAATCACTATATATCTCAACTACTTCCTTGATCAAAGGATTATCTTCTTGTAAAATTCTCTCCATCCATCCACTCACTGATCTCCCTTTATGGCCTAGCTTCTCAAGCTCATGATAATAAATAGAATCAATTGTAGATGATATTGTCATAGCCATAGTAGTTGAGACCTCAGTGGATGGAGTGGGTTGGGTTACTCTTCGCAATAGTGCAGTGAGCTTATCGACCTTGGCTTTGAGCTCATCCTTGGTGGCCTTTTATTTTTCATATTTCTCCAAAAGGTTATCAAAATATGAGGGGGTTATCCTTTCACATTTTCCAATATGGGGTAACACAGACTACTCAGGTTCCACTTCCTCTGCATTAACCTCGAATCCTTCCTACAACATTTGCCTCAAAATATCCATAGTTCCTACAATCTCACGATGTCTCACAAATTCCCTCTCTTGAGATTCCTTATACTTAAGCCACCTCTCTTCTCTTTCCACTTCTGTCGTAGGATCCACCATTTCTCGCCACACTAACCTCCATGCCCCATGCCTAATGGGATTTTAGCTAGCCATAGGAAATGCTTCTAAACTCAGAGTGATGATTAGGATCTTAATGTCTAATGGTATAACACGTAGGAAGGATCCTCTCGATTCTCACAAGAACTCAAACTCAGCAACCTATGGGAAATAATATGTAGAAACTCCATACTCTAATGTGTATCTAGTCAATACACCACTCCACCAACGATCATCAACACGAGTCCAAATCAGATCAGCATTATGAAGTCGCTGATAATATTCTTGAGTCCACACATGAGGTTGATAGTACCAACTCCTCAATGCATATGCTGACAACCATTCATACATTTCTATTGGAAAATAGCAAAATAATGTTTCATAGACCTCATGATACAAATTCTCCTCTACCAATGTATAATCTCTGTGTTAACTCATCCTTCATGTTCTTAAGCTAAGTCTCCACACTCGTGAAAGTCAATTTCCCTGTCATTTCTTACACCAACTTCAAAATAGGTCCCGGAAATGGAACCAAGATGTAGTCACTTTTCCAAACCCTTTAATTCCCAGGCACGTCGGCATATCACCCAACTTGAACTGGGCACTCACCTGAGGCATGAGAAGGCATCAAGCCCCTCTTTTATGTAATCATTGTAATAATATTTATCATTATAGATGAACAATATATAGACACAAACACATACATCCATTCTAACAAAGAGGTAAAGAAACTAGATGCCAACATAGATGCACAATACCATGAATTTAATCATTATAATAATACAGAGGAATGAGATCTGAACCATGAGAAATATGGAGAATATAAGGGTTTGGACCCATGAAAATAGATATTCAAAAAAATCCACCACATATATTAATTCAAAGCTGTTTACAGTAGCTAGATTAAATTAAAAAAAGGTCACATCAAACTGAATACATCAAGACATAAAATCCTAACCCTACCAAATGACTCTACTCGAAGAGTTCTAGCCATTCTATCCCATGTGCATCTAATTATCTCTTGCATCTCTTTCCTCACATCACACCTCTTCCTCTCCTCCATACCCATTTTCATCCACCATATTTTCTTCAGGTCCAAAATGCATTCTTAAATAGAGAAAGATCTCTCCTTTACTGCCTCAACATCACTCAAGAGAAAAATTGCATGCCAAATGTCATCTTACCTTGCCATACTAGAGTATTATATACATGCAAGTTCTAGATAACCCCTAACTATCTCTACTTTACAACTCTTAAAAACAATGATTATATCTTATAATATTCCTTCCTTGGGCTGCAAGTCTCCATGTTCTAACCTTATCCACTATCACACCTACCCCTATCCTCACATGGTTTCCATGCAACATCATAACCCCAAAATGTAGCTAAGTATAGAAACCCTTTCCTACTCCCATGAGAAATTTATCTATTCCTACGTGCTATTCCTCCTATGACTTCTTCCTACACATTCTTTCGTGTGCGCTGATCCTTTGCTTCAAGACTTAGGCATTTTTATGGGCTCAAAAAACTCAAATTACAACTCTCCTAAAAACTCTTCCTCCTTCAAAGCTTGTCTTAATTAGGTATATTTAGGGTTTATAGGAAATTTAAAGGGTTTTTATTTCTTTCAATATTACCAAGAAATATAAGACATTTCCCTAGATTCATACACTTTTTACATGCTTCACCCAATCTTCTTAACTCTTCTTGTCATCAAAACATTCTACTTTCCTACTTTAGGCTTATCAGGTTTCTTGATTCCTCTTAATTGCTAAACAGTCCTCAATATTTTTATACCCTTTCTTTGACTTGGTTATGTTTTATCATCCCTCATCTTACCATTATACCTTATCTCTCTTAATCCACATTTAAATACTATCACTTCTTAATTCACTTAGTAATAAACTTCTTTATGCTCATTTTAGGTTTCTTCTCTTGATTGTGACATGATATTAAAATACTTGTTTTCTTGATGTCTTCCTCAAGAATTGCGCACCTTATTAGGCCTAAAATTTCTCCACAAACACTCTCATCATGATAGACTATCACTTTCCTTACAATTTTTTTTCTCAAGCTATTATCAAACCCCTAGCTTCTGAACTGTACTAGCCTAAATCCTTAGACTGTATTCTCTATTTTTTTTAACATTTTCATCTTTTATGGAATTTTCCAAACATTCACATCACCTCCATTATTCATTTCTACATCTACCAATTTTTTTACCAAAGTTAGAAAGACTAAAATCTTGTCTTTTGACCAAAGTTTCTCCCAAAACCCTTAAGATTGAGTAATTTTTTAAAGGGTAGATTGAGTTTTATATGATTGAACCTCCTACTCACCTTAAATCACCTTGAAACTTGGAACATACCTTACACATTCATGAATACCACTTTCCACAAATGTTGATGATTTTTCAAGGGGTATAAATGAAGTTTTAACTGAATCTCACTTCCAAGCCCTAAAGTGTACACTACAGGACAATGAGTAAGTATTTTGATTTTATTTTAGTATTTCAAGTTTCTCATGCTAGTTCAAGACCCAAAAAACATTCTCAATCCTTCGATAAACATTTTTAATATTGTTCCTTGTATGAAAAACCATAAGATTGTATTTTATCTATAAACCCTTGACCTCTTATTCTCCAAGTAGACTTTAAAACATAGTTTATGGTTCTAAGTATTCAATTTTTTACAAAGTGATTTCTTGTCATTCACACACATTTCACTTGCATTATTATTAGTGTAAATCACATCTACACCTCCTTAGTCATTCTAAACAATGAGGAAATTTTTTTCTTACCTTATATTTTACCCCCCTTCTCAAAACGGACAAGATCTTCTGAGTATGATTCTACCACCATGCAAAATACCCTTCATACTTTCCTTCATAATCTTCATGAACCTTCACAAACAATATTACTTATCATATCATACAACATTCATCCAATCTTAAATACTCAGCTTATCTTAACAAGGTACCAATTTTATGTAAGTATCTCTTCCTTTATATGACCTGACAATATAAAAAGGGGTTTTTAGCTTTGTCACAGTCATCTCAAAACTATGTATCTTTCGTAATAAAAACATGTTATACTAACACTATTTCAACACAAAAATGGTTCAAAATGCCTTGTGTATGTAGTATATACAAGGTTTTATAAGCATTTCACAATTTATTTATTCAAGAGATTTGATTATAATGCTTTCCTTAGCACTTATAGACCTCCATAGTGTCCTAAAGTCTCCTCCATGTACTCTCCACTTCAAAAATCCTCTACAATGTTATAAATTATTTCACCATTCAAATTCTCCTCTTTTAACATGATAAAAGGTGGTTACAAAACTAATCCTAATGTGACCAAGTATGGTTTAATATGACCATATGTCATGAAATCCTTTCACAAAGGGTTAAACACATTTTTTCCATCTCATCAGGTCTTAACATGATCTTGCACATTACCATTAACCTTTTCATTTTACATGAAACATCTTCACATCCCAATGATTCCCCCTCTTTTCAAGTGAGTGTGAAAACCCTTTTTAGTACACGACTCAAAATAATAGATGTTTTCCCATGCAATGTATATATGATAATATATATTAGAGTGTATAATGTTAAATAGGTGGCCACGTTGGAGAGCCTATATATACAAAAGGGGGTTGTTTTTGGTGATAACCATGGCTCAGGAAGAGACACAAACTAAAGCGGTGATATAACCAATAATAGTAGTAATAAAAAAGTGTAGATATAATAGAACAAGCATAGAGAAAAAACAATGATCAAGTGAGAAAAAAATTAAGAGCATGTAAATTAGATTCACATCAAGGAATATAGTCGTAAACACATGACAACCATGATATCACAAGACAATCAAGGCACTTCAGCTACATATAAGAGAAACTATGTCATATAAAGAAGGAATTAATCCACAAACATGGGACACCCATGATATCTTAAGATAATCAAGGAACTCATGCTACATTTAATAAACCACATAATTAGAACATAAGAAAACAACGAGCATGTATAGAAAATAGTAATTTCAAACAATAATAAAAACACTAAGTAGTAAGAGAGAACTTGAATTAATAAATGTCAATAATACACAAGACAAATGTGTTAGTCATGTTAATTTAAAAAATAACATATATATAATAGATGTAATCAAGTGTAATGAGGAATTACAAAGGAAATATAATGATGCAATAGAACCTGTATAGTGCGGAGGGATACCCTCAACAATTAAAATGAATGCAAGGTTAGAAAACTAGGAACTATTTTGAGAAATTGTCTTCTAACACTAATTATACAAATTAGAATAACATATGGGTTATTTCAATACATTAATATAAGCTCAAATACACAAAAGGAATATAAGGTTAGGAAACTAGCAGATATTATGATACATTAACTTCCAACATAAATTGTAAAGATTTGAATAATGTATTGGGTATTTGAATACATGCCTACGATAAAAAATAAACAAAAGTAAGATATACTTATATATAAATACTTGTACAAGAAGAGTGTGGACAAATAGACTAGAGAATTTGAGAATGTAAAACTCAGAGAATGTTTTTTAATAAAACTATGACTTGAAAACACCTTAGTGTAAGAATGTATGATCTGGTTAGGATTTATAATCTGATATTTCCTCTTTTGTATGATCTTGGATTCCTTAAAATGAGGTATTTTAAATTTTTTGGTCCTTTTCTGGCCTAGAAATGTACTTTTATTTCTAACTCTAGCTATCACATGGTCTTTATATCATCCTAGTCATCTTAATCACTCCAAAACCCTAACCATGTGTAGAAGATCCTGCAAGAGGATTAGTGTTTGTGTAGAAGTGTATTCCATGCACCACCTACATTGGAATTAATCTAAATATGCCTCAAACCACACCTAGTTATCTACCTAGCATGTAACATCTATATGAATGCATCTCATTTGAAACTTGAACCTCTTCAATCATGCTTGATAGAAATGTTCTCTTGCTAAGACTTGGAAATGAAAACTTTATGTTCTTTGTTTGAGGTAAGTAAGAATCCTTGACCTGGTTAGGTTTTTTTAAACTATAGTAGAGTTTTCCTTAGTGGATTTGCATCAACTATAAAAATATTTAGGGATCTGTTAGTTCCTATTGTGAGTGTTGTAAGTGATTGTATCAATAGAAGCCTATGTGATTTCCACGTTAGTAAATGAGGTGATGTTAGCTTTTTTATATATGGTTCTTAAGGTAAATCATTATGATAAGGTCAAACCAGGAGATGAAAAGACCAAACAAATGATAGTGCATTAAAAGAAGAGTTGTAAAATGTGTCGGTTCAGGACCGTAAATATCTATACGATCAGATTATATAACATACCTAAACCGTGTAGTTTTTCATAGTGAGAGCTAAGTGAAAATTGAAAGTTGCATCTTGAAAATCTTAGTTTTAACATGGTATTATGTATTAATATTCATATTTTTTCAACACATATGCGTATGAAAATAATCAATATAGGAAATAAATGGATACATGTATTTTAGTGGGGATAAGATGTGGGTATTTTTCTAGCTAAGAATCATACTTGTATTAACTAGAGTCAAAAGGGTTGCCAAATTTGAGTGTTTGCATTCAACCCCTATTTTATGTATGAAATGAAAATTACATGCTTGAAGGAAAAAATATTGAGTGTGTAGACACACTTTTTCTCATCTTGGAGTTTTTAGTATCCATATGTGTTGATGTTGGCATGCTCCATGACCAAACATACAATGCAGAGTATATTCAATTTCGATAGTAGAAATTGAACATTAACCCAATGGTAGAAATGGATTTTTGAAGTTGCATAAAGTGAAATAAAGAGATGTAAACAATGGAAATAGTACACCTATTTTATTTGAAAGGAGGAACTTCCCATTCCTTACTTTGAGTTAGATTTTAGAATTTTTTTTTGAATTTTTTTGAAGGATTGGGAGCGATCCATTCCCAATTATGCTGAAGGATAGACGAGAGTATTGGGTGAATGAAACCCAACACTAAATGGAAGGTAGAGATAGGAGAAGAGATATGCATAAATTCACCTTGTTAAGGAATAATACCTTTTATCAAATCTTTTAGTAATTTTGATATATTCCCCTTTGATATGAGGATATTAAATACTAACTACAACGAACATATCAACTTCAATACTTTCCATAACCCCACAAAACACACATCTATAGATAGAGATAGGACATATTGTTTGATTATATAGACACAAGGTATAAAAATATTGAGTGATCCCATTCTCTTCCCATGTGCTATAATGTTGAGTAAGATTATGTAATATGTTAAAATATCAATGATGAAGGACACCCGTGCCACATAATGTTTTTATTTTGTAATCAGAACTGAGTATTGAACAAGAGGATTGAAATATTTCACGCCCCTTCTAAACTGGTCTTAATTGTGCCAAAAACCACTATCCATGCTAAAGAATTTTAAATTATAAAAAGATTTGGTGTTTCTATCCTAAGGAAAAAATATCTTATGGTTAATACCATCCACATGGTCTTGACCCTTTTTGTATGGTTTTGACCTTCTGTATTTTCTACCAAAGTGAAAACCTATTTTTGAGTGCTTTTTCATTGTGAAAACCTATCTTTGAACTCGTGATTCTTTCCATAAATGTAAAATATATCCTAATGAATTCCCATTTTTTGTATGATTTGTACCTTTATAAACATGAATTTTCAGTTTCATTGATTTTCTAAAGGTAATAGCCACAAAACCGTACACATTCATGAAATTCCATAAACTAACTAAATGTTGTGTTTATAGTGTAGAATACATGTATATTTTTTAAAAATAAAATTGGTAAAAAATATGGTCTTTTTCTTAATTTTTTTCATACGTTTTTTCTTTTGTTATAAAAGAGTAATGACTGTCCTCGGGTGGTTTATTTATATGAAAACTTATTTTTTGACCATGAAATCTTAGATGTATTTTTAAGATTTGAATTTTGAGGTTCTGTCAAAATTTCATTTTTTTTTACTTATATATTTTTTATTTAATTATTTAGTAAAAATATTTTCAAATAAATAGTGTACATATGTCTATGCCAATAAAATTTAAGATTTATATCGAAATTGAGTTTTTTTTTCACAGGTACGAAGAAGACTTCAATAAATAGTAAGTTTATTTTTTTCATATATTCTACTATTTTTAAAATTTGGTTGATTGTGTACTATTGATTGTCCTAAAATACCATATGTTAGTAAAAATTTAAAAAAAAAATAACAAATTTTTTTTATAAAATATTAAAATTACATTTTTAGAAAGCTAATAAAAATCTAAATTTTGTGTCAAAATTTTGTAATTTTACTAGTTTTTTTACCCTAATTACATGACACCTAAGTGGTAGATTTTGGCTCACAATTATCCTCCAAAAGGATTTGGAGCCAAAATGTGCCACCTAGGCTCCACGCTAGTTCCACTGGGAGGGGTTCACGTGAAAGTAGTTCACATGAACTACCTTCATGTGAACCCCTGTTTGCGTGAACTCCCCCTACGCCATCAAAATGCCTCCTTCTAAATTTTATGTTTTACAATTTCCTTTTTTATAAGTAACTTAATATTGTTCATTTTTAATGTTTTAAATTTAGTTTTTTACATATTTTTTTGTTTTAAACTAAGTTTGGTTTTTTTAATTGTTTGTAACCAAAAATATGTAATATGTTATTATTTTTGTAAAAAAACTATTATTTATATATAATAAAATTTTCTGTAAAGCATGTAGTTATTTTATTTTAAAAAATATTCTTTAAAGCAAGTAGTTATTTTATTTAAAAATATATTATAAAACTAAATAATTGTATATTAAATATAAATTCTATAAAAATTAGAAAACTTGTTTTAAAGTTATAAAAAACTAAAATTAAAAATAACCTAATTTCTATTGAGATTTGTATACAAATAGAATTACATGCACATATAGTTTTGTATCGAGTTTACTCTTAGACATCAAGATCTATCACGATTTATGTGTGCAGATGAAAATTATTGAAGTAGATGAATCATGAGAAATGCAAAGAATGAGAAACAAAAATATACCGAGGAAGAGAATGCAGAGAAGAATGCTAGAAGATTCGTTCGTAGGAAGGCACAAAGAGAGAGAGAGAGAGAGAAGACACAACAAGTGAAAGACAAGGCTGCAAAAATTGGTACATATGTATAGAAACCCTTGATAGATCATAATTTTTTTATGTTCTGAGGTTTAAATATGATAATATGTTTTTTAGATTCAGTAAAGGCAAGGGTTTTGATAGGATCCCATAACCTAAAACAATAGAAATAATACATGTGAAAATAAAATCATTTGACATAAGAATGATGTCAAAAACAACTTAAAAAATAGTAATGGTTATATCATAGAGAACACAATCATCATATGTTTCCTTTAAATGTATAATGGCATCCTCTAATTTGTCTATGTAGAGAATAGACAAAGTAGGAGAAATTGGACAACCATGTTTAATACTAATGATGATATTGATATCTTTTGTAAAACCAGTATGAGTTCGGACATGTCCAACCACCTTCTCATCAAGTGTCATTAGAAGAATACTCAAATGCCTTGGAATATGTAGATCTCAAAGATGTTGGATTAGAATCTATTTGGGAATTCATATTGTTAAATTCCTTCTAACAATGAGATCAACAAAACAACAATAAACCTTACACGTATTTAGTTTTTCTTCTTTGATTATAACCCTAAGTACAAATATATGGTATCTTATATAGTGATTCTACTTAAAACCAATTTTCCTTATTTCTCTATGTTTGTTGAACTTGCCCTTAGAAATATTTGAAATTAGATTGAAGTGCATTAATGTCAAGGGTGGGTCACTTGTTAATAAATGTTCAAAACATTTGTTATCATGGGATTCCAAATATTACCCCTTGTATTATGATTGACCACTACGTCCTCACATTCTAGAGGGGGCCTTTTATAATACCACACATGTATTTGTACCAATATTATGATACAAAAGTTATACATAATAATTACCCCTATATAATTGCACATGGTATGTGTCATCGAAAACAAGGTTAACCACCCCCCCCCCCCCCCCCAAGTGATTAATATAGGGGATATATTTGATGGTTTACCATACCTTTCATTAAAAAAATTGTTATGATTTACTCTCTAATATTGACCTTCACGTGATAGTTGATTTTGAATTTCGAGAGTCATTTTTTAGTTTATATAATTTATATGTCGTGTATTGGATTAATAACGATCTCATATAGGTGTAAATTGACAAAATTTAAATATAACCTATTGTACATAATATGACATTTGAAAATAATTTTTGTTATGAAATTTATTGGGTATAAACGTTGTGGTAGATCTTGGTAGCTTTCTAAAGAGGACATCATTTTGAATTGGACAATGCAACTTATGTATTATTCTACACTCTCTTCCCTATTGAGCTCGTAATTAAATTATTAGTGAATGTTTACTCAAACTTTTAAATATAGTACAAGTTTTTTGGGTTTTATGTGTTGAAAGTTTTAGGTCTAGGTTTGATTTGGAAAATTATATAGCTCTAACACCATATATATATATATAGTAGATTTCAAGAAGGACCTCATGAAGCTATCTAAATACAACTAGCTTGGTCAAATTAATATTATTGTTTACTAGATAATAAGCTAATTTTTTAGATATTAAATTATTTACTAGCTTGGTCATTAATGGTGTAATCACATTTGTATGTTTTTTTTTTTTTTTGCAAAATTTGGTGTAATTACATGTGTATGTTTATGGACACATATCATGATGCACAATAGTATGCTGAAGTGATAGAAAAATTTATGTAATTACTTCCCAAGAAAAATGTGAAACACTTGGTGAAGATGAATTTACAAAAATTAAAAGAATTTTCCCAAAAAGAACCACTATCACGAAATAAAACAACAAAAAGTGTAGAGATAATATATGGTGAATTTGTTAATTTGACTACAGTCACTAGAGCACATTTTTTGGTTACATTATTGAATCATGTTGATATGAAGGAAACATTAGAATTGTTGGGTGTTGATTTTGAATGGAAAAATGCAAAACATGTAGAAGAAGAATTTTTTGGGAATGTTTCTAAATGAATAAGTTCTCTAGATACAAAAACTAGGTCTGATGATAAGAGTATTTCTCTTAGAGAAATATTAACTTCAGTTGTAAGTGAAGATATGACAAAGAATTATCATGTTACCGCCTTTTCTAAGGCATTGGGTTTATCTAGAAAGACATTCCGTAGATATGCAAAGAGGAGAAAGACATTGGATGACTCTACTATGGAAGGAAATTGGGCACTAATGTGTAGAAATCCATGTTCTGATAAAATAGAGGATAATATTGTGAAGATAGTTTCTGATTTTTGGACTAAGAGGACTCATCCTTCTCTAAATGTGAGGGATGTTTTAAAAAACAGGATAACTCGCAATAACTATGATGAACATATAAAACATTGGCTTGAAATAAATCAACATGAGATGTACATAAAGTTTACAGAAGAAAATCTAGATGTTAAGATTGGAAAACAAATGTTTGAAAATTTGAAGCCTCGGTATGTGTGAGCTCATAAAGTCCTTGACACATGTTGTTGCCAATATCACATTGAGTTTGATTATCACTATCAGGTATAAATAAATTTATATCATGTATATATATTTTGAGGCGTGATTTCATTTATATCTATATATTTTCAAAATTTGTATAAATATCATTTTTTGAGATGTGATTTAAAATTAATGTATTTCAAAATATATGTTTTTTAGGTTATAGAAAGTTACGGGAAGAAAATGCCCCACCTGCACGTGTCAGTGAATTCATCACTTCAATTCTTTACATGATATCTGATGATCATGTTGATGGTCATATGACTTGCATCAAAGGTGTCTGTGACAAGTGTGGGGACTTGAAATTATTTCCAAAAACAAATGAAGATTTAGACACAGTTAAAATGGTGGCTTGTAAGAGGTGATTAATATATATATATATATATATATATATATATATATATATATATTGGATGTTAGATTTTATTTTGATTTTTATGTTTACTGCAAATGAATACATGACAATATTTCCATTATCAATTGATTTTGTAGGTTCAAATATAAAAAATATTCAACAAGGATTGGAAAAGATGCAACTAGGTTGGATTTGGTAGAAGAGAAAATCCCCATTGCTACATTCATGCAAAGTTTCCAAAGTTTAATTAGTCCATACATCAAACATTCTCACTATTAAAAGTGGTAGGCTACACAATTCCAGACTAATAGAGACACATTCCCTATTGGTTCCATATTGTCCATGGTTGATTTTGCTGAGAATTACTGATTTTCTCATCAAAAAGAAATTCAGACATAGTATTATCATACTGACCAGGTTACTATCATGGTTCAAGTATTTTACAGGCATGCACAATTGGATTTGGATGGGGTTAAAAGTACATATGTGAAGTGAATGGTCAAGAAGGAGTATCACTTCTATATAAGTGATGAAAAGGAACATGAAACCCACTTTGTGCAACATTGTTTTGGTTTGTTATTTCAATATCTTCGTCAGCGAGGAATACAAATAGATCAACATTTTGTTTGGTCATATGGTTGTGCTTCACAATTTATATCTTCTCGCCCTTTCTTTGCACTTAGTCGTTATCATCGTCATAACAAAATTCCTCATTTATGGAGTTTTTTTTAGAGTGGTCATGGGAAGGGATAACACAATGGTGTGGGTGCATGTATCAAACGTGCTCTAAAGAAACAAATCTTTAATTATGAGGGAGATCAATTGATTGATGCCCACACCATTGTTGAATGGTGTAAGAAACATTTTATAGTTTAGGTTTCAACCTCACACACTTCAACCCCACACAAACTATTTTGGGAGATAACAGGTACATGCACATTTAAAACATAGATATGTAGATCTTTATGTGATTAATTAATTTCTACAAGTTACAAACTTAAATTTTTTATTCTGACTTTTGATGTTTGTTTTGAACTTTATTGATCTTTTGAGCATGATTAATTGAAGGTATTGATCAAAGGAAAAAGTATGGATGTGAAAGAATTCCCAATTCTAGGTCTTTTCACTCTTTGATGACTATGGATAGTAATAACTGGACAATCTGTACAAGAGATTATTCTTGTTTTTGTTATGAATGCATGAACAAATCATATTCAGAGTGCAATAGTAAAAAAAATGGGTATGTAGGTGAGTGGAAGCAAGTTCCTTTAGTTGTGGATGACACATATGGATTAGATCATGATGATAGTTTTGAAGATGTGCCACTAATTTTAACTGATTATGACCACATATCTGGACCAGTTAAACAAGGTATGTTTTATTTAAAAGGATTGTATAATTTCATAATTAAATATATATTTATACTATACATGGATCATTGAATTTTTATTTGCATTTTGTTATAGGTGATGTATTTGTAGTCATTTCTGAAGAATACAATGTTTAGAAAGTGGAGTACTACCTGTTGCGTTGCACAGAAGAGAGAACAAAGCTAACATGTGAAATAACAAGTGAAGAGACAACATCTTATATTGGCTTGGTTGTAGTGCAGGGAACATACTTACAACAATTGAAATCCCTCCAAAGTGGGATTCACTTTATTGATTACAAACTAGACAAAAAGGTGTATCATTACACCCATCACATAATTGCTACAGGGTTACAATTGTAGTAGGTGAAGACTAAAACTAGTCAGTGCAAAAAAGGGAGACTAGATGTAGAAGACCATGAAAAAATTTTACAGGTCATTGAACAACATACAAAGCCACTTGGTATTATATAGAAGGACATGGAATATTATATATTCATGTCTTCTAGGAATTTAAAATATTTTATGTATTTTATTTGTCATTTGGCATACATATTTGACAACTTTCTTGCTATGATATTAAGGATGGGTTCATTAATGATGTAATTTTGTTCCCTAGTATCTCCAATAATATTATTTCCATTTATATCTATATATAAAAAATGAGTTTTACAAACTTAGTGTTAGGTCTACTCAACATTTCTTATATTGATGGTGTTTTTAGATATTATGTACATGTAAAACGACATTAATCACCATTTTTCAAAAATTGAGTAGATTATTTCTTCACTTGTGGATGGATTTAAAACAATGGATATTAATTTATATATTATTTTTTCCTCATTTTAGTTTCTCTTTTCCAACATCTTTTATAACAATTTGAAACAAGAACTCTTCTTAATGTCAATAAATCTAACTTGAATCATTTAAATTTCATGTGAGAAAAATGATAGACAATTAAATTTTGATATAAACAATAAATAACTACATGGCTCTTGTATTAATAAATTTTCTAGAGATTGTATTTATCCAAATATAATCATTACATGTTTATAAGATCTTTATATCAATTATGATTCATATATCATCTTTTCACATAATATATATCTTAATTAGAATAAAATCCTAGTTTTGATATTATAAAACCCTATATCCTTACCAGGTTATAACCTAAAAAAGAGTTTAGTCCAATTGGCTTAAGATTCCTCAACCCCCTCTGAGACAAGCATCAACTACATATCTATATTATGAAAATTCCTCACACCTATGCGGTTATCCCTCCCACTAGATGTGTGTGCATATGCATAAATAATGGTTATGATAAGACCCCAATAAGGCCTCCAACACTTGGTAACAATCCTTGAATTTAGTTATAGTGCATGATAATGTTCTAGGGAAACAACATGGGATCTATGTAGACTTGTAACTTGTTGGCATGCTCTAAGGATGTGATTATGTGATATTTTAATTAGTAGGGCCTAAAGTCCTTAGAGTTATTTAGAATGAAATCCTTTAGATGTCTAAGGACTTAAGAGATTCCCTTAATAAATAACATGTATGTGTTTATATACACAACTTGTGTGTAATATTTCCCACTCAATTGATCGTATGATGATTGGTGTAAGGTGTGTATTTGAAAATGTGACCATTGTAAGTGCATGGGTCAAAATTTTCAACCTGGGTCAAAAACATTGGTAATTTCTACCCTTGTCACTCGATTCTACCAAGGTTTAACTTGGGACCTAATATCATACATGTGTTGAGTGGATATGAGAGTGTAGATGTGTTCATTGTAAGGTAAATTGCTTCCTAAAGTTCTAAACTCAGTGAAAAGTGTTGATTTGATGGAATCATAACATAGGAATTGAGCGTGGGTTTTTTACAATTAAGTCGATTTATGTGTAAATGGGAATATGTTGGGGTAGATGCCAAATAATTATTTCCAAGTTCCTTAGGTCCAAATTTTGGGTCCTACATTCTGCTAACAATTGTTTGCATGATTTTGATGTTATGTGAGTCCACATACCTTAAGAAAACTCAGGTACATGTACATCAGTAAACTAAATATTAACATAATTGAAATAAGTAGACCCAATTTCATTAGTATATTTGAGAGTTATGCTCTTCCTAATAGGGTCTATGTCACACCGCCATTAACACTTATTAGAAATTTAATTATTTTGGCTAATTATTGTTTTGCATTAATCAAATACCCTTTGGGAAGGTAAGCCATTTATAATGTTCCCTCCTCAACTATTGTAGTCATTTTTGTAAGAGAAATAAATGGAATTTTGGAGTTCAAAGGCACCGAAGAGACAAAACAATTCCATGCCAAAATATTTTCATGAGGTAGTGATCATAGCCCTAAAAATATTCTTGATGTTTTACATTTCCTTAAATTCAATAAATTATGCAATTATTTTGAGCAACTTACTTTAGTTGCATATTATTTTAGTTGAGTCCCCTTAGAGAGAACCTTCAAATCATGGGTTCATGATGCATGTATTATGCTTCATGGTGTCAATCTTTAGGGAATTCAAATCTTAATCAAGAGTTTCTTTTTGTTCTAACTATAACAATGTTGACCATTGCAGAGATATCATAGCTAATGGACCTTGGTTTATTTGAAACATAATTATGATTTTTCCCATTAGAAATGGTATTTTGTCATCATTGAGAAAGCTAAGCTCAAAATCCACATTTGGACAATCTTTGGTCTTCCATTTCCTCTATGTAATTTTGTGGATTAGTCGATCATATTATTTAGCCACTTCATAGGGTTTGATAAACCTAATTCGTAAGGACCTTAAATTATTATTATCAATTCAATTTAACTAATCCAAAATAATAATATGATTGATATTAAAAGTAATAAAGAGTTTTGATATAAATTAATGTGTAAACTAAACATTCAATAAGCTTTTAATTTACTATAGATTTTTAGAGAGATAGTTTAATACTAACAATGTATTTTGAAAAGATTTGAAAAGTGTGTAAGTAAAGAAGAATACACTAAACCATGGAAGGTTTAAGTAACATAAAGTATTACTAAAATATCAAAAATCATTTCTAATGAGTATATACATGTCTAAAATGTCTAAAATCTATTAAATATCACTGAAGTCTCCTCCATGCACTAGGGCGAGTGCCAGACCCCTCACTATGCTCTGTTGCACCCTGCATGTTAAAAAAAGGAATATACAAGTCATAAACTATATATAGCATGTACCATATATTAACATATATAATAAAAATTCTACAACAATTTCTTGATTAATTCAATACATCATATAACAGATATGTACAATTGATTACCTCAATATCTGTCCCTGGGCGAATGTTGGGAGTATCTACGCTATGTGTAGATCTCTATCCCATAGATCCCTGTGAAACAAAACAAATAAAATGTAAGAAGTTGATAAATAAGTTTTTTTAATAAAGTTCATTAATTTCTAACATTTCAATTTAGATTAAATATTAATTCTATTAAAACACATGTATCTATACCTCTGTGGAACACATCTCCAAATCTATGGGATTGCCACCCATGACCTCAACACCAACAAATATGTCACCAAGTGAGCCAAGATGACTCAGGCCTGGAACATCAAGATCCATGTTGTTCTCCGTCAAGAGTTGTGTGTATGTCACACAGGTAGATGGTGTGGGCTGTGAAGCTCCACACACTAGAGCAGAAGCCTAAACATAGAAGTACATGTTTAATTTTAATATTAATAAATTGTAAAGTAATGATTAAATAAAATAAATTTTAATTATATTGAAGGTTTAATTTTCACACAGGAACAAAAATGTGTTGAACATCAGGTGTGACGATCCCAGCAACGAGAAGTCTATCTGTAGCAGTGGCAGTAGTACCCTGACTAGGAGATACACTCCCACTCTGCACTATAAAATCTAAAACCTCCGATAGTGGAATACTGCAATACTGTGAAATCACATCATATGCATGCAACAATTCAATAGCCATGATGCATCCTAGCTGACGTGCCTGAGTGGGATCTGTAACTAGCTCAAAGTCATATGGGGAAATCAACATTTGTTTACATAATATGCCTTTATTTTGCATTTTTCTACATAAAAACTCCAACAAGACCTCTTAATGAATTCCTTATCGGAAAGTCATGATGTAATCTCATTATAACCTACATCTCGTGAGACACTTGATTTTAATGAATGCATAAAATTTTTTATTGACTCATAATTAAACGGGTTATATGTTTTCAATTGTCTCTATTCTACGAATATCAGCCATTATTTTTCACAATGGGCTTTATAATGCCCAACTGTAGCTGGATTTTGGAGAATAGATTGCAATTTTTCAATCTCTAAATTGGTGCTCTTAAACAAATTAGGAGCGGAAGAAGCCATGACTATAAAAAAAATGAAAGTGAAATTCAATTAATAGTACTTTTAATTAAAAAAATTTCCTAGGATATTCTCCTATTTTAATGAAAATAGAAATATGATTTTCAAGCTTCAATGCAAATAATTTAGAAAATAAGAAATTACATCTATCTTATAAGTTAGTCATGCATGAGTGTATGGATCACATAGATTTAATGGAACTAAAGGAGGAATTATCTAGAATGTAACATGCAGTTTTTTAGAATCTAATCAAATGCAAGAAACATATTGCACATATCATTGAGTTCCTACACAACATCACACAATGAATTTTGGTGCACGTAATTAGGATACCAAGACATTATAAATAGGTTTCTTATTAACAAGTTTATTATTAACAAATAAATTAAGACAAAATTAAGACAAATAAACTAAGACATTATAAATATACATTTCTTATTAACAAATAATCAAATATAATGCAAAATTGAACTACCATTATCATCAAATGTAATAAACCAAGACATTATAAGTAGGTTTCTTATTAACAAATAATCACCTTTTATTTCTCTTTAGATTGTTACTGTCTATGACTCACAACCTCTGTCAATGTTTTCATTGTACCCTTGAGGTGCAATAGTTAGTTTTATTCACTATGCTATTTGAGAATACATAGCGCCAAGACCTTTTTTTTTGTACATTTTTCATTTTACTATCAATTTGAGTGTGATACATTGTATTATATGTGGCTTACAAAAGGGTTATTTATAAAATTAACTTGTAAATATTTAGTTGTGATCAATTACAATTCTTATAAAAAAGAATGCATGTTATAAATGTGTAGATAATAATCATGGTAAGATACGTATGATATTAACACAAATATTTCTATATAATTAATAATGACTATTTATGTCCTTAAGGCTAAGTTGGTTTTTAGCTTCTATCAATGTTCATATACTTTGTACAAATATTGTTTCCACCATTATAAATATTTATAATAAAAGTTCATGGCTTTATTTAAATGTTTTCATTTAGAGTTTTTTGGTACTAATTTATGATTTCAAATGTCTATATAAAACTTAATATCATTGTAAAGTAGCTAGTAACCACATTTAATATATACAACCTCCACCCACAACATCTTAAAATTAAGGACACTAAAAAGTTTAGAAGAATGTTATTTGACATGATGCCTACAATTGGACACAACCAAAAATATTATGAAAAGTTAAAAATTAAATGGAATATAAACATGATAACAATTTAAATGAGTAGCTCACATGATGCCTTGTTTAAAGCAATGAAATGGAAAACTCCTATAGAAAATTGGGAAGATAGGAAATGTTAATTTCCCTCGTATGTGTAGTAAAGACAAAGGAGTTTAATGATGGGGTGTATAACATTACGCGGACACATTAAGAGATGATTTTATAACCCATACTTTGATTTTATTAAGAAGTAATGTGTCAAACCCACATGCTAGTACAAATAAAAATAGATGTTTAAGCTCATTGGGGTTTAAATATTGATAGGTTACATGGAAGTTATCTATAGGGATTATCACCCAAACATTAAAAAGAGATGCTACAAGGTCAAGGACTCGATAAAAAGTAAAATATAGGTGGTCGACAAATCGATGCTTTATGCAAAGTGATAGAAACCACAACTTTATGTATAGTTGTGGATGTAAAATTGCTAGGGTTATATATATATATATATATATATATATATATATATATATATATATATATATATATATACATACACACCAGTTATTTCACCCATATGGGGAAAAAGGTTAGTAACAACCGAAACATGATGATTATCCCAATCAAATGAATCACGAGGTTCTTCAATGCACACGAGAACATTCCAAATAGGTTAAATAGGGGAGTTGGGCTTTGAAGGAGGAATTAATTATCAAAAGAAAAATTACAAATTGTACTTGGTTGTCTTAAGTTAAACCATTTTGATTCGCCATATGAGAGACTATATTTTGACACTCTTTGCAATAATGAAGGCATAAAAAATATTTTGGAACTAATGTTGATTCACCTACATATCATCATAAGAATAAATTCCCTTTTACATTGAGATATATCATGCTTATTTTGGGAAAGTGGGTCGTTGTATAGTGATGAATAGATTATATTAGACCTTTTGGATTCCTTGTGGGGAATGTATCAATATTATTAAATGAAATATGGTATTAAAATTGGCATTGGTGAGGCATCCAAAATGTTGAGTTAGGTGTCTCGACTCTCATAGAGAATTTTTTTAATATTGGGTTATTAATAAAATATCAAGATATTATTACGTGGTAATGTGCATATATGTTTAATATGCCTAATTTTATCGTGGTGCATAATATTTTTGTGAATCGTGATGTCAAACATGCAAAGTAAAAATATACATCCTAAAGTTACCTAATAAGAAATCCAAATTTTTGATCTTGAGAGAAAGAATTATAATCTAGAATTGGAACGTATTCATGTATAAATTATCCCAAAATCCTTTCCAAACAATAATACTCTTCAATCTATTTCTCTCATACTCAAAGTTGGCTCTTTTAAAGATGGTAATACTCATTGAACTAAAATTCACTCATTCCATGATTCTCCTAATGATTCACTCAAACCATGATTTTAAAAATTATTGAATAAAGGCTATTATACCAAATGTAGGTAATTATTATGGAATGGATTGAAAAGTAGGTATTAAATATACTATATATGAAATTAGTGTTCATTGAGTCATGCCTAGAATTACTATTTTTCTATCTAGTATCGTTGTAAGAGAGATTTCTATCGAATTATGAACTCCATAAATTCAAATGGAGTTCTCAAGAATTACAACACTTCCCTTCCATTTTACTACTCTCATTGAATTCCTCAGTTATCAAGATGAATGGATGACTACTGTGAAATAGTAAGGACTAATGATATTAGTAATGTCATAAGGGATATTAGATCCTAAAATAAAATTTTAATTATTTCACTTAATTTAGGAAACGTAGTCAAATGTTGGGCATCTTGAGTTAATCAAGAGAAAGAAAGAAAATAAATATTCTCTGTAAGCAATTCCAATGATCCTTTCAAACATATGGCCATCAGAAACCATAAACTATCCAATTTGAATCCAAGTTTCATGAAGGATTTCACTCAAGCAACCAAGCTTTCAACATATCATTGATTGATTGCCATCAAGCTCTATCAAAGGTTCTACTTAATTCTTTCTTCTAAAATGAATATAAATTGCCCATGACAGAATTTGGCCTTCACATGGTGATTGGCACATGACTTTAAAGGGGTGTGGATTGCAGATAGCATGTTCCATACTTCTACAAATTACAAATCCTTTTGCTAGCCTTAACACACACGTTGCTAGAATATTTTGACTTGACAACATTGTGTATATATCCATGAAAAAACCATGTTTTTTGATAGTGAATATGAATAGAAAAGCATATATCATATCTCATAGTTCATAAGGGCAAAAATACTACAAGGGTTCTAGACAATTTATAATCCTGTATGTTTCAAATTTAGGTTTCTTTTACAATATTTCCTGACCATTTTAAGTGACACATTTTTTTTTAAGGTGTGCATCCCATCATAATGTATTCCGTGGCATTATAGAGACAAGAAAATATCCTACACATATCATTAAATAATTATAATCAGGCTACCTGTTTGAAATGTGAAATGGATCTATATGGGTAGCTTGGGAATAAAGTAGATGGTAGACAAAATATACAGCTTGTTTATGAGTGTTATCTCCTAGTGCATTAATGTATAGGAGTTTTCTAGTAGATCAAATTGCAAAAAATGAGAAAATGTGCCAATGTAGAGGTGGATCAAAGAAAAAATGTGAATAGAGCTCTCTTAAAAACAATTACACAAAAAGCATCTCCAATTTACTAGGGTTTTGTAAATAAAAAACTAGGGTTTCATTTATTTTATTCCCAAATCCACGGGATCCTCCATTTTAACCAAAAAAACAACTAAATCTATACTCAGTACTCGTCAATGGCCTCCTCACTCCTTAATGGCCACGCTACTGGGCTCGTTGGGCACATTGGGCGCTTGTGGGCTCGGTCTGGTCTACCTGCACTGGTCAGTGGCCAAGCTTGTCTCCTTGGTTGGATCCTTCAATACTACTCAGTGGGCTTGGTGGGCTCTGTTCGGTGGGCTGTGGGATTGTTCTGGTCTGCTACAAACTTCGCGCGAAGGAGGCGGGGTGGAGGAAAGTGATTTCCTCCACAGTGCCTCCAATCTATAAACAGGGGTGTTCGTGTGAATGCCCTTCGCACAAAGGGTGTTCACGTAAACAACCATTTCACGTGAACCATATTTGACACTATATGTGGAAAAAAATAGCTTACGTGTCAGTTCATGCGAACCGCGTTCATGCGAAGGGAGTGTTCACGTGAACCAGATTTGTTTATCACCCAAACACACTCCTCACTCACGTTTTTGGGAAAAAAAGTGTGACTTAGCACCATGCATTGACCCAATAAATGTGTGTGATGTAGAGCACCTAGGAACTTCAATACACTCAACCAACTTAGATTACTTAAACCACTTCAACTTTGTTTTAAGCTTGCAAAAATGGACTCTTCCTCTCTATGCTATAAATCATCATGTGATGTAAAAATAACTTATATACTTTGAGTGGCTCATTGAGTGTTTGAATTTTTTTTATACTTCTTATCCAACATATTTCAACCACCTAAGTCAATGAAATCACAAGAAATTGTTAACTTTCTCTCTTATGCTAAAACTGCCAATTTGTTTCTTAAGGGGATTGATGATGAAACCTTATGAGTTGGAAAAGTATACCATTCACCCAGGAAAACTAGATGGAATTTTTTATACCATTTTAGGATTTTATGGTAAGATAAAAATATCTCGATTCATCTTTGAGAAAAAAAACCCATGCCTTTATAGTTCCTTCTCTTTACCTTATTGTTACTACTAGCTTTTGTGCAAGTGAAAGTTTGACAAAACTTTTTATTGGAGACCTAAATTTTCAAAATAAGAAATGTTATAAATACCCATTTGGATGATTTTAAACTATACAAACTTCCAATATAACTTGTTTTCGAAAAGGTGGCTTAAAGCCTACAACTCAGGTTTTGACTAGGTCTCAAAGAATGGTGACAACCTATGCTACTGTATTGTCAAGAATATCTTGACCTTCCTCCAATAGAGCCTAAATTTTCCTTCATATTCTATTGAAGGAAACCTTATAGGTTTTATCTTACAATTTATAAGGAAAATGAATTTCTTTAAGGGTTTTTATTTATAAACCCTAGATAGAGCTTGACTGTGAACTACAGGGTAACGTGAGAGGATTATTTTTATTATAAATCTCTTTGAAATCCTTTCTAAATCCTCAAATCACCTTCCCCTGGTCTATTTCAATGTTTTATAGCGTCTACCTTTACCATTGAAGATTGATATCCCTCTGCAGCACTCGTTTACATCTCTAAACTTCATACTCTGTCTTCTCAGAGTAGGGTAATATGACTTTCTATGTTTCCCACTAAGAAATAACTCTCTTTATCTACTCCAAACTTCTGAGAGTTGAACATACACCTTAAATTGTCTTCTAATGCAAGTCTTCACTTTGAGTTTTGATTCATCTCATCATGCATTATATATACAGTCTATAGATTTCTAAAACACCAGTAAACTACTGTGAGTTCCTTGAGATCTGAGTATTATCCATCCCTAAGACAAAATTTAAAAAATGATCAATTAATAATTTATAGTGAACAATCTCACCACAATGCATTCTTCTCTTACTCGAATGGATGAACTCAAATTGTTATTCTAACTGAAACTCAATTTTGTGATTCTTCCTAATTCTTGTTTGCAAACAACTTCTTCACATGCACTCATGCTTGGAACTCCAAAGTTTGGTTTTTATTGATTGATCAATGAGTTAAAATCAGTTATAAGCATCCTTATATGCTCCCCTACTTGAGTTATAACCACCTAATCACAATTAAACTTTGGTTTACATGCTAGTTACCTCAAGAAGAGGTCATATAAAGGCTAAAATTGCAAGTAGGGGATCACATGAACCTTTAAGAGCTTATTACACCATTTTCACCTTAAAAGGAGGATCCATTAACATAAATTGACTAAAAACAACCTAATACATGCATGAAAAACACCTAGAAATCCCTTCACTAGCCTAGAAAGCCAAAATTGGCTCAAGAAAATTCAAATTTTCAAACTAAGAAAAATGGAGGGAAACCTCCCAATTAAAATTTTGAACCTCTAAATCCTAAAAGGACATAATGAATGACCCATAGACACACCTAAGGACCTATTCAAACAAAAATTTGATTACTGCATTCTTAGACTATCCTTGGTAATGATGTCCCTGCATTAGTGTGAAAACCATTCGAGTACACATATCAAAAGAATCGATGTCTACCCATGCACTATATAAATCATAATTTGTAGTAGAGTGTAGAACGCTAAATAGGTTACCACCTTGGAGAAATATACATGTAAAATGGGGTTCTACATGGTGGAAACCATGGTGGGAAAAGATAAAATTAACTATAGAAACTAGACTAAGATACATAATGACAGCAACAATAACATTAGTGATAGAAACAACATGGATGTAATAGAACTAGCATAGAGTAAAAATAGTGATCACGTGAGAAAAAAAGAAATACCATTTAAATTAGATCCACATCAAGGAATAAAGCCATAAAAATGTGAGAGCCACAATGCCACAAGACAATCAAGGTGTGTAAGCCACATACAAGGGAAGCATGTCACACAAGGAAGGCATTGAGCCAGAAACATGGGACACCCATGGTGTCATAAGACAATCAAGGGACTTATAACACATACAATGAATAACACAAATAATAACATAAGAAATGAGAAAGAATGTATATAAGTTACTAATGTCAAAAAATATAAAATTAATAAGTAATAGGAGAGTATATACACCATAGTTTTGACATTTTCTAACCATTTCATTTGTGCAAGGGTTACTAATTTTTTCTCCTCCTAAAAAAGTGTCATAAGGGTCCTTCAAGGATTGGGGTATGATTTTAATTGGTCATGTGGGATAGAACATGACATTTGAGATATGTTGCTATTATACTTAGTCACCCTATACTCGCCTCATTTCTCCCTTTTGTTCACACATTACACTCATTATGTCAACGTGTCTTAATATGTCTACCTACTTCTTATTATAAGCTATTACCCCTACTTTAGATCACTTTAGACCTTCATAATTTTCCTCAATATTTCTTGTAGACTTTATTCCCCATATTTTCATCCTTTAACCTTTTGGCTTCCTCCAAGCTTGATTTTATCACTCGTGGGTGATGGATCATGTTTTGGATTTTCCATAACCAATGAAATTTCCCGTGGGTGATAGCGTTGAGTATATATACCTATTTGTTTTATTTTTTACTACCAAAACATCACTTTAAAACTAATTTCTTACATATAATTTGTGCATAAGAACTCTTACTCACACTATTGTGTACTTCTTAGATGACTTTAGAGTCTTTAAGATTTCCTGTTTTGCACTTGGGTCACCATAGTAAGTTAGGAATTGATATCTTCTTGTTG
Source organism: Taxus chinensis (assembly GCA_019776745.2). Taxonomy (NCBI): domain Eukaryota; kingdom Viridiplantae; phylum Streptophyta; class Pinopsida; order Cupressales; family Taxaceae; genus Taxus; species Taxus chinensis. The sequence goes on from CM034149.1 coordinate 213,150,576, forward strand.
ATCTTTCCCATTATCCACCCATAAAATTTTTATCTTGGTATTGTTATCTTTGGGGATTATTATGCATAATTTTTAACAAACATGCTAAATTTAAGTATCTCTAACCCTATTTAGTCTCTTATTTTTTATGCGCATTTTATTGTTGGTCATTCATTGCTATATATTATAGTAGATGTATATTTACTTGATTCTATTGATTTTTCTTATTGTTACTACACCTATTGGATTTATTCGTGTCTTTATTGGCTCCCTCATTATTTTATAATCCTTGTAGGATAACTATCTGTATCTTTGTTTTAGGCCTTAGAAACCTATAACTATTATAGGGAAAGGGATAATATCCTTTATATTTACAAATATAGCATTCCCTAAATACCTTTGCATCTACACATTTTGACCGATCTTAGATTGGATCACCATATTTGAAAACCCAAATAAGAACCTCTATTCGATTCACTCCTTTTATTTATCCTTATTTTTCATATTCCATCAACCCCTATGTGAAACCCTACTACACATATGATTTGGTCTGAAACACCATAATATATCATCACACCTTCAACCCCTATATAGATTTATCTATGCAACTAATATTTTTAGGAATTAATATATATCAACCCTTATAAATTCATCTCATATACACCTCTACATGATCAATCCCATTTTCATTTCAAGATAATTTTATGAAGATCATCTATTTCAATCCTCGTCATACTTCCTCTCAGGATCTTCTTATTTAATCAAAACCCATTTAGACTTACTTTATGTTTATCCTTCATTCCTTCATCCTAACTAGTAAATTTTAATTTATATATATATATATATATATATATATATATCTTCCCCTCCCAACACAGATTGACACCATTAGTCATCATGTTGTTCTATGGTTTATCCAACTTCAACCTATATCTCTCCCATCTAACATCATCAACCCTTTTGTTCCAACACAACTGATCCTATCATAAAAATATCATAGGTTGAATTTAATGTATTATAAATAATAGGTATTGACCTAAGGGAGGTTGTTAAAAATCCAAACAAGAATAAACTCCATACTCCTAGTAAATAATGGGAGATGATCAAATTTTAATGAGTTCAGGACCCATAGAAGAAACAACCCTAAAGCCTCACTCTAAACCAATTGATTATTTCAAGCCTCTTATAATTAGAGTGACTTAAACTCAATCCCAAAAAAATACTATAAAGTTATAATACTGAGGCTTCTTCATATAATGGCCCTAATCCACCAATTGATCCTAATATCTTGATTATTAAATTTTAGGATCAAGTGGTAACTATGTAATCATCCATTACCCTTAACATGTTTGATTTATGAAATCATCCCCTAAAGATAGCCTCAGAACAAACTCAGGATCTATCATATCCTAATCAAACTTCAACACCTCATTTTCCTTTAGATTCTAATGGGAATAACATCCTTCCTCCTAGAACTCGCAATAAGTTTATTTAAATGTTGTAAAATGAACCCCTAGCTCCCTACATAGATTCTTTAGATATAGGGGATATCTCCCACCATTTAATATGTTGTATAAATTGATCCAACCATCTATCATAATAAATTTAGAAACATTTCCAAATAATGGATTTAAATAAATACCTATCCTAAAACCAAGACCCTTGCAAAGACATTTGTAAGAGATTCCTTAGAATTGTACAATTAGATTGCTTTGAACTCTATTATCGATCTAGAGAGTTTGGTTTGAGATTTGGTGAAGGAGATTAAACAAAATTCCCTACCTGAATACACATCTAAAAACTTCATTAATTTAAAAAAAAATCGTATTGAATCAGGCCATGTTTTCAGTAAACTATGGAAACTTTTATCTAATCAAGCTAACAATGGCCTTGAAAACTAAAATTTTTAGTTACTCTTATTTAAGACATTTTCCCCTAATCCCCAATACAAGATCTAATCCTTCCATCCCACAACACTGGGAGAGGATTTCAAGTATGAAAAATGATATAAATAACTTAAGAGATAATTTAAGAAAGCGCCTAATTCTACTAACACCCTCAAATATATGTCTAACTCCATTATTTATCAAGCCTTTGCTAAAGGCATATTAGTATCACATGTTGGCATGTTGTTGCATAGGTTTCGTCATTAATGAAAAACCACATTAATGAAAAAGTGGATAATGAATTAGGTTCATTAAATTCAATGGATGATGATGACACAATGATTTAGATGTGTTCATGGTGATAGTAGGTGTTTTAGTGAGGATTACTTGTTCTTGCAAGCCTATTCAAGTGACCTAGGTAGTCTATGTGATGGTGCATGAAGGTTGGAGCTTCTTGTTAGCTTGAAAATCATGTTGACATGAAGGAGAGAATTTTTTTGGAGTACTTGTGCACTAACATGAGTTTTAGGGTGTAGATACAGGTTTGCTGACCATGTTGTAGGTGCTCATTTGGACCAAGTCAGGTTGTTAGATTGCATGAGGATGAGTTATGGAGATATATAAGCTCATGGATGTATGTATATAGTTTTATCATGATGTATTAGGTATGTTTGGACCATTTTTATTTTTTTCATGATGAGTTATGAGGTTTTTTCAGTTGACCCTAGCCTTTATAGTGGAAAACCCTAAGGGCTAGCTATGCAAGTGTCAATGGGTAAAATTATTGAGAAGTATTTTTGACATTGTGATGATTTGAGATGTTAGTAAGATGTTTCCTTGTGTTGTGGGAAACATTTAAGGTTCTCATGATGATAATTTTGTAAGATATGACATTTTTGGTGAAAGAGGGTTAAGAACAAGACAATTTCCATCTTGAATTGGATCTTTTGATGCTCACCATAAATTGTGTTATTTTCATGGGAACTTATGTATTTCAAGGATGTTTCTAAATTGATCATATAATATTTCACGAAAATAATGAGGTCATTTCATCGTCATGTTTTTATGAACGAATGTTAAGAAGGTAAACAACTTGTTATGAGCTTGAAATCCTAGCTTAAAAGTGGTTTAAGAGATTTTCTTCCTAAGTGTCTTGTTTTTATTTTTAGGGCTTAGATGATGATTTGATAATTTAAATTAATACTTAATATTTCCATAAAGGCATGGTAGAGCTTATGGTGATGAGTGGACCCCACTCAAACAGGAAAGTTTTTGAAGAAGTTCAATTTGGGAAAAGGTTGTCCAAAGAATTAGAAAACTAAATAACCATTATGTGAGGTATGTGATTTTTTTTTTGTAAATTTTTTTTTCAGGTCATCGTGATGCAGTTTAATGGTCATGTATGCTTCATTTAGGATGACTAGTTAAAGGGCAGTTAGAAGCAATCTTCAGTAAAATGGACATTACAAGAGCTAAAAAAGGAGTTAGGACATGATTAAAGTTGTGTTATAAATAGGATTAAAATATATTTCCAGTAATATAAGTTTTTTCTCATGATGATGAGTTTTGATGTGGATTCCAAGTCATTTTGTAGATAAGATGATTTTTGTATTATCAAGATAAAAGTGTTTTTCTTGAAAGATTGAGTAGGTTGGAACATGAAATGGATTGGGTGATGATTTATATCACCTGAAGTGTGAAGAGGAGTGAGTTTTAAATCCAACGAATTAATTTTTAGGTCTTGAAATTTTCAAGAAGGGTGCTAACCATCTGCACTTGTAAAACTTATTGTTAGGCTGCTTGTGTTGGTGAAGGTAAAAGTTGTTGTGGATTGAACTAGTGCATGTTTCAAGAGGTATAGCCTACATATATGTGTTCTATAGCTTATTTAATTTCCATAAATTGGTAACATGCCATATTTTAGTTCATCTTGAAGGGTCATGTGGCCCAAAGGAAAATTTAGGTTACTAGAAACATGTGTTTTGGGAAGGTAATGAGCCACTAAGCCCATTAAACAAAATAATTTGACTGGTTCATGAAAATTACAAAAATGGATGATGTTTAAACATCATTTTTAACATGTGTGGATATTTTTTAGAGTTTGAAATAAACTAGTTTTGGTGTTATGTTTTTTTTCTCATTCCAATGATGGAATTTTGAAAATTGTTGGTGCATGGATGAAGGGTTTTTGCTAGGTAGATGTATATGGGTGAATTGTGAATGTTATATTGATTCTTATGGGATTTTTTTAGGATATTTTGGTCGAGATAAATGAGGTAAACTGACCTATTTTTAATTTGAATCATGGAGAGGCTATAAAAGTGATGTTTTAGGTACATTGTAATATTCTTTTTGAACCCCTCTTATTTTGTTTTGAAGAAACATTATATGCAAAGGAAACAACATTTGAGGGAAGTAAAGATGATGATATTTCTTTGATTTTGAGTTGAATAAGGATGGAAGATTTGATGTATTGTGTTTGAATTCTAGTTTCATAGAATGATTTATATCATTGCAGGTTTATGAGGTATTTGTAGGTTTGATATTGAGTCTAAGGCATTTTTAAATAAGTATATCTTCATATATATATTCATGAGACAAGGTTTATTTTCTTGATGGATCTTGATTGTATCTTATCAACTATTGTTGAAGACATATGTTCATTGTCATCTGATTTGAATATCAATAAAAAGTATTGATTATATTTGAATATCAATAAGAAGTGGTATTTTGTATATCTTATGATCCTGGCTTTGAGTACGTTTCTTGGTGAAGTGTATTTTCTAAAGATTATACATTAATAATTTTGTTTCATGAAGATGTGTGTTTTTTGTTTTGAATTATAGAGTAAATTTTTTCAATGGGGAATTATTCACCCCCATCTAAGTCCTCATCACTTTCAAAAATTAGTATCAGAGCATGCCCTTAGAGTTATCCTAACAAGCTAGAGGGAGATATTTGGTAAGAATGATGATGAGTGATATTTATTAAATAATGTGGCCGATTAAAGGTTGTGAAACAAATATGGAGTCATTGGTTGCATCTAATAAGGAAGTACTCGAGGTTTTAAAGACTCAACTTGATGAGGTGCTAGCTGAGTTGAAGATCAAGAGGGAAGAGTGTTTCAAACATGAGGCTGAGAAAGAGGAGATTAAGAAAGATCTATCCACCATGAAAATTAAGCTATCATCTTTTCATGAGAGTTTAGAAAACATTAATAATATGTTAGGAAAATAAAAGGCATATGGTGATAAAACAAGTCTAAGCTTCAAGGATGACTCATCCAAACTAGAGAAAAAAGAGGAAGAATCAATTCAAGGATCTAATTAAAGAAGGCATCCACATATGTGAGATAGTTCAAACCTTCCATCTTATGGAAGATTGTATATCAGATAGCCAAATGCATATAGGTATGGTGTTTTTCATGGTAATTGTTATAAGTGTGGACTTTATGGACATAGAGCTAGTATGTGCATCCCTAAGGTTGAAAAGAAGGATAATTACAAGAGAAAAGTTGAGGAGAATCACTATGAAGGAGGAAGTGAAGAAGAATGTCAAGGAAATAAGGAGAAAAATATAGGACTCGGATACGAAGTTAAATGTTATCTTTGTCATGAAAAGGGATATCTTGCAAAGTATTACAAGAATGGGCCATCAAACTTTAAAAGGTATGAAAGAAAATTCAATGGATATTTCTTTACTTGCAATGGTTATGGACATAGGGATATTGAGTTCAAAATAAGAAAAGTGGAATGATTTAGGTGCCACAAAGTAGGGCACATTGTAAGGTTTTGTGATGCATGAAATTTGAATAAAGAAACTCATGGATCCAAGCGACAAGTTTAGAAGTAGAAAAAGAAGGAAGATGTTAGTCAAAGTGCTCAAGAAGATACCAATATTGTGACTAAACAAAAGGATGAGTCTGTTGTGAAAAATGAAGAGTAAAAAAATAATGAATCGATCAAGGAGTAAGAAGAAGGCTTGAAACCTTTTGAAGTCTCTCATTTAGCCCCTCCATGATGACATATACCTCTACTAGGCTTCTTAGAGGTGTATTGGTTATAATGAAGATTTTGAGGGAGGGGGAGTTATCTTGGTAAGTGTGTGTCTTCTCCATGATATTTAGGTATGTCATTTGAAGTCCTTAAGTAGGTTCCTTTGATTTAAAATGGTTGTTCATGTTGAGTTTTTCAAGATTCAAGTCTTTTTTTTATTCAAAGTATATAAGTCAGTGATGTGTTATTTTCAGAGTTCTTGAGCTCCGAGTTTTCTTTGTCAAGAATAAATTGTATGTCTGATATGTTCAATATGTTTGTGGATCATGAGGAAGTACCATATGATATCTATAATGAACCATTATCTAGGTGAAGTGAATTCTTGTTGTCAAAGGTTGTGGCTTGTATTGTTGTCAAGATTATTGGTTTGTGTTCTTCCTAGTCATAGTGTATTGTAAATTTAAGATGAATCAATGTAAGGAAGAGTCATATTGATTTCATTGAGAGGTTAGTTGAGTCATGTCAATAATTCATTCAGTAAATGTTTGATATGAGTTAGTATATAGCACAATTGTCAAGTGTCTAAGGTCTATGGTGACTCAAAGAGTCCTCTCTGAGTTAACTAGTGTGTCATGAGTTGTCATGAACTTCAAGAGAATGAATTGTGTATTTCCAAGTGTGTATGGTGTGTATGAATATTGAAGTGGTATCAAGGAAGTAAATCATGGTGTGTAAGGTTTCACTAAGTTGGCATTGTCATACATTGTTATGTCATGGTCATACAGTGTTGTCTGAGGTCAAATGTTCTAATTATGGAGTTTCTCTCATAATGTTAAAGTGTTCTAATGAATTAAGAGAGTAATAAAAATGTTCATAAGATTATAATATCAATTTAAAGGGGTATGTGAGTGTGTTTTGATCTAATCAGGAGGGTTTAAGTGCAAATCAAGTTGATTTCAAGTATGTGACTGAGTGGTCATACTTATAACTCATTGTAAAATTCTTATCAGCATTTTAGAGAATTTTTTACTATGTTGGTAGTCTACTTTGGGCCCTTCAAATCAAAATACATACATCTTTTATGGTATCTCAGTCATACAGGTTATGGGTGAGCTTATTAAGCGGTATAGAAGGAAATATGTGTTTAAAGGTCTAAATGGTGGACTCCAAGGCTTAAAATTTGACCAATTCATCTAGGCAAGGGGGAATTCAAGAATCATGTTGTTTTAGACTATGAATATGCTAAACTTCCCTAGAATCTCTGACAGTATTAATCTTTAATAGTGAAGGTGTTTTGAAACCTAATTTGGGATGTGCATCTTGTAATCTGGGTATGTTTTCTTTGGGGTCAAGTTCCGAGGTTCATAAAAATGATAAGAAGGCCAAATGGGTATCCATAATAAGCTAGTTTTTATCATGAATGATTGTGCATAAAAATTTATATGTGATTCCATCAAAAAATTAGGGCTAGTTAGTTATGTATGTGCTTTTTGGTGATGAGAAGAAGGTTAGTGAATTTTTTATGTCCCTCAGAGCTTATAAGGCATGCATAAGAGTATGAAATCCATGAATTATTATGAAAATATTCAAAAGGTTTAAAAGTGTGATGGTTTTCCTCTAATGAATTTTTGGTACTTCAAGACTATGTCTAAGCATATATAACCTATCACAGGTTTGTGAGTCATTTTTTGCTATGTTTTGAGACTTCCAAATTCTCATACATGTGTATAATAGATATTGGAAGTGAGAGTGATCTCATAGGATGCCTATAATGTATCTAAAAATTTATTTCTTACAAAATTAACTAAGGATGGTGAATTCAAAGCTTCTTGATATCAGAAGTTGCAAGTGAGTCTCCACAAGTATAAGGATTGATTTGCACCATTCCTGATAATTCTAAACCATAAGGAGCTTGTGTATATATGGGAGAAGATTTTTATGAGTTGTGTAGTTGAGAAATAAGTTGATCTCACATTTTTGTAGATCGATATGACATTTTTGTTGCTTCACAAAGTGATAATAACTTACTCCATGAACTATGAATGAAAAGGAGAAAGAAAAAGTACCATCAAAGTTGGTTTGGTTCTATTAAATTTTGAAACTAGTGTGTTCAATACACTTCTAGAGTAATATACATGATTCTTCGTATCTTATAAGTTCTGTGTCTGTGCTTAAAGATTTATGATGGTCTATAACCAATGCAAGGGCTCCTATGTAATTGGTAAAGGTTGAAGATGAGTATATTATAGGGTATCAAGAGTCTGAAGGTCATTTCTTACATTTGTAGCTCATCAGAGTTTTTTTTCCAAAACTCATTAAGAGAAAGTTACAAGTTTTTCATCCAAGGAGCTTTAACACTACATAAGACATAGAATTTCATAGGCATTTGTTTACTTGTGTATCAATATTTCCAACAGAGTAATTCTTGGGTCTGTGAAAAATACTTGTAAGGAAAAGGTATACTCAAGAGTACAAGGTATGGTGAAATGGAACTTGTGAGGTTAAGATAAAAGTGTGTCTTGAATGGTCAAATATTTCTAGCATTAAATTAATGACATTATTGTTTAAATATACAAAGGGAATAAAGTCATGCTACAAGTGTTAAGAGTGCTCCCCAGGATTGTTGTGGGATATATAGGGAAGAAATTTCAAAACACTGTATCATGAGAACTCTTCTTGTGTTTGCACATGGGCTTAATGGACTTGAGTTAGATTAAAGTGATGTTCATCTAGATATGGAAATCTAAGTAAAGAATAATGTGGTACCAAACACACCGTGTGTTCAGAGATCTAGCCTTTATGCATCTATAGTAATGTTGTTTAGATTGCAAATTTTTTTGATGGATCTAAAGCTTTAAAAGTTTGTTTATGCATGTGCAAAATTATTATGAGCCCTAGTTTTTTTAAGAAATATGATCTCAGTATTTATGGTGCTCTTATTGCTCTATCAATAAAAACAACTTATTCTAGGTACAGTAAGAGAGGGAGTGGTAGAGCATAAAACATTTTTAGGTATAAAGAGTATTTTGAAATCCTTGAAGATTATCTAGTTTTTCTAGAATGATTTTCATAAGATGTGACAGAGGATCTGGGTACTAAGTTGACAGAGACTATGAATTTGAAGGTGCAATATGCTTATGGTCTTGTGTATAGATTCTATAGGTATATGCATAAGGTATATTGCAAATTTTGTTGAGCCTTAGCCTCAATAAGTTAGTATATGATTATGAAAAGGTGGTCTCTGATAATGCAAGTATATAATGGTTTATATTTTACATCTTGATTCAAATGACATGCTACAGTTTTGAAAGTGCTGTTGAGTATGGAATAAATTATCCTTGAAGAGTACAAGCCGCTACATGTGCATAGGATTGCATGAAAGTGATTCAAGTGGTTTGAAGGTCCTATCATGCATTCCACATGTTCTCAGTACATAAAAATTTCTATAATCTATTATAGTGGAAAAGGTGAGTCCAATAAGATGTTACCTTAGTATATGATAATTCAACATGGAGATGAAGGTATGGAAATGACTAATCAAGTCAAGCGGGGTATTTATCCATTCATAAACAAGATACAAATGTTGTTAAAGGGATATGTGGTCCTTGTATGGCTTGTAAAGTGATGTTGCTAGTATCTTAGCTTATGAATAAAATTGCAATGATCTATATGTGTTACATTAGATAATTGTAGACCTTAAACACTAAAAAATATGATTTTGGACAGTGCACAAATGTTTGTCCTTCATCTAAGAAAATAAATCAAGGTAAAGACAAAAATGTTTGGGTTTTCCACTAGGATAGAGTGGTACTATTCCAGGGGGAGTAATGGGGAGGATCTTCATAAGTTATGTTGACTACTAGTGCTTAGAAAAGTTACTCAATCTTTGACTGAGAATATGCTTTAGGGACATTAGCCCTTACGGTGTTTTTGCTAGCTTTTAAAGAAAAAAATGAGTTTCTTATAGCTATAAGACATAGAAAGTGATAGATGAAAAGAATGAAATTAAGAAGGAGATTTTTATTTCATATACATAATTTTTGGTATGTTTCTCAAAGTTTCTACTTTAAATTCATGACTATTACAGTGATTTCATGGAGGCAAAAATAGAGTTTATGAAGTGAAATGGCTATTCTTGCATGATTTGATGGTGGGTGATGGTGTTTTAGCCAAAAATAGAGGTATAATGATGTTTTATTTGTAATATTTGGTATTCTTAAGAGGTGTATATGTTATTCCCAGGGGGAGTGTTGTGTCTACATGCTTGAATAGTGGCTAAAATTAGGTTTTGAGTGAAATTCAAAGTTTTGAGTGAAATTCAAAGTTTTGAGCTTGTTTGAGACCTGAAAGGAACGATAACTAGATCGTACCAAGCCAAGAACACAAATGCTAATCAAACACCATGATCTATGAGATGAAAGCAATTTTCTGGAATAACTTTACATAAAACCTTTGCAAACAAATGAGCAGCAATATCATATATTATTATGGAACTCAATACAATACATTGAGAATGGGCCTTGCTTAAATAGGCAAGGAATAACAATCTAAGAACCAGTTAAGGTCGTAGATCAAGCCATAAATCAAGGAAATAACTAGTCATCAAAGAACTAGTCAAGACCATAGATTTAAGAGAGAACTAGACATCACTGATCTATTCAATACCATAGATCAAGGAAAGATGTGAAGAGATAGATATCCTTGGTTGACGGTGACTAGGGTGTAAGCAAGTTGATTTTCTATAACAAAGGAGTTGGATGATGGATTAGAATACTGAAACAAAGGATAAGAACATGCAAGGGATGGAGGTAGCTCTTGAACAGAAGAAAAGTACTGATGAGGCCGAGTGAAGAATGACATTACATGGTCAACAGTGACTATGAGAGGGATTGATAAATCTTAAGGAAGGCAAACAAGATGATCAACCTGCAAGAACAGATTTACAAAAAAGAGTTGATGATGAAATTGTGAGCTCTTCTAATGATGATCTAGAACTTAAAAAAGGTTAGACAAAAAAGATACAAGATAATATGATAAAGTTGATTAAATTTATGTAAACAATGACAATATCACAAACGTTGATCTAGATTGACACATGCGCACTACAAGGGGTTATGGGAGGTCTACAATGGCTTCAACACTCTTCATGGATAAAATTTTATTTGCAGGATACAAGGAAAGATTTGGATTCACATGCACTTGATAGAGAACAATAATAAATCACTTAGCTTTATAGGGTCGACGATAACTAGGTTGGGTCGCCACCAATCACGGGGAAAGTTTCCCCAATGGAAGGATTTTCATGATTTTGGCATGATTCCTCCTCTTTTTGGAATTTTTCGAATGATTTAAAGCATTAGGTGGAAAGGTAATGTTTATGGATGAGATGTAGGTGATTTGCAAGTGGAGATAGGTTAGAAAAAGTGTACACAAAAATAGGGGTGTAGATTTTGAATGAAATCATTCCAAAATGGGAAGTTAGTTAGGGCATGATGAGTTAATTAATTAACTAATGTTGATTAAATAGGATTTAAAGGTGATAGGAATTTAATTAATTAATAAGGAACAATTAATTAAATCCAAAAAGGTCATTTTATTAAATAAGGAGGATGAATAATCAAATATGCGTACATAGACGATGAAGGAATAGGTACTGAATTTAGGTGTCTACATTTTGCCCCTTTTGTTGAGTGGTTTTTGCTAATAAGCCACGAGAAAAAAAATAAAAAGGGTTAGATGAGGATAAAGGATTGATGATAAGCTCCCCCTCAAACAGAGATCAATGATGCCATAAGGAACTGATGACACATTTGAAAAGAGATATTTGAAAAAGGGTGGGTAAAATTATTACCAAGGAAAGATGCCCTAGGTAAAAATAATTAACAATAAGGATGGAAAACTATGGCAGTGACTCCAATATCACATCGGTAGGGGAAAAGTGCGGTCTCAACTATGATGGACACCAATGTTGTACGGGATTGTGAGTAGGTGAAGATCATTACAGTATGGATACAAGTCGGGGTGACAAACAAGTCATGGGAAAGTCATAAAAAAAGTGTGCAATTATATGTGAAATGTATGCAAAATCCTTCGTACACGAGGAATCGGGTGAATAGGTATGTGTTTCAATATGAACAGGGATAAAAGGTATGGTGCTCAATGGGACATGAAAATGCCAAGAAGGTAGAGTTTGAAAAATCTGGATGAAGAGATAATATGCCCTAAGAGGGGAAATTATGGCCATGAAGGAAGAAAAGAAAAAGTAAAATATGACCAAAGTGGGGAAAAGGGTATAGACACCAATTAGATTTTGTGTACAATTTATATTAGGATAATATGAGGTAAAATGTCTGAAGGAAGAGTAAATATGGCCATCGAAGTGGACTTCGATATTCAAAAGACAATGCCATCGAAGTGGATCAGAAACTACATTACATGGATATGTAGATTCGGACATGATAGGAGACTTGGACAACAGGAGGAGCACGACAGGTTATGTATTTACGGTTGGTGATACAATGGTGAGTTGGATTTCACAGTTACAAAAGGTTGTGGATTTGTCAACCATAGAGGCTGAGTATGTTGCTGCCACAAAGGAAAGCAAGGAGATGATTTGGGTCATAAGCAGAAAGATGGGAGACTACATAGTGATAGTCAGAATGCTATTCATTTAGTGAAGAACTCGCTACTTTCCACTCTAGGATGAAGCAAATTTAGCTGAAATATCATTTCATCAGGACATCTTTGGAAGAAGATAAGTTGAAGCTGGAAAAGATTCATACTAGTCAGAATCCTATGGATATGATGACCAAGGCGGTCACAAGGGAGAAGTTGAAGTTGTGTTCAACTTTGATTGGCCTTCATGGTTGATAATGAAGGGTTAAGAACTTTTCTCAGTGGAAATAGTCTCTAAGTGGGAGATTGTTGGGGTGTGGAGCCTATTTTTGGTCTTCTTGAATTAGTGTTGAAGTGCTGGAGCTCAAACGGTTAAGTTTGGAGACTTCAAGAGAATTCTACAATCGTTTGCTGTGACGTGTTGTGTAGTCACTGTGTTGTTGCTGTGATGTTTCTATTAACATGTTGTTAATTGGCTGTTAATGTTGGGACTATTTTTCCAGGCATGGGAAGTTGAAAGATCATGACTTTCAAGATTCTAGGGTCGGCTTTAGGACTTGTTAAGAGGATTTTAATCCTATAAGTAGAGGTGTTAGGGTATCTTAAAGATATCTTGAGTGTTCAAGAGGTCTTGAGTCTTAATGATCAAGAGGTGATCAAGAGTGATCAAGGTTAAGCAATTGGGTGTCAATTGTGGTTTAGATGTGGTTTAGCATATTTGGAATTCTGTTGTGAGTTCATAACTAAGAGAAGACTGTGAGAGTTGTTTTACTCTTGTTGATAATAAAATCTGAGCAAGTTCTTGGTGGACGTAGCCCACATTGGGTGAACCACATTAAATCTTGTCTTGTCTTCTTTTGTGCATTATTCACTTATGTTGTTATATTTATGCTAGTATAATTCTACTATATAGTTTCCTACTGTTGTGGTTTGAGGAATTGTTTCCGCATATTTGTTCTCTAATTCCTAACAATTGGTATCAGAGCTTTGGTGGTTTTTTGCTGAAGTTGTAAATCACAGGGAAATTTTAGCTTGAGTGGGAGCTATGGCAGATGAGGGCAGATCGAGGGTTGAGAAGTTCAATGGGCAGAACTTTGGTTTGTGGAAGATGCAAATGGAGGATTACTTATATAAGAAGGACCTCCATGTTCCTTTGGCTGGAAAAGAAAAGAAACCTACAGCCATGTTGGATGAGGATTGGGAGTTGTTGGATAGAAAGGCACTCGGGGAAATTCATTTATTCCTTGCATCTTCTGTTGCTTTCAACATATCGCAGGAGAAGACCACGAAAGGTCTCATCAGTGTGTTTGGGAAGTTATATGAAAAACCCTCTGCCTATAATAAAATATTTTTGATGAAAAAGTTATTTAATATGAAGATGTCTGAGAATGGTTTTGTTGCTGATCATTTGAATGAATTTAATATGGTTGTGAGTATGTTAAACTTAGTAAAAATTGACTTTGATGATGAGGTCAGGGATTTGTTGATTTTTTGCTCCTTGCCAGATAGTTGGGACAACTTGGTTATGGTTGTAAGTAATTCAGTCTCTAATAACTCAAAGATGAAGTTTGAGGATGTAATAGGTGTGATCCTAAGTGAGAAAATGCGAAGGAAGAGCATCGGAGATTATTCTACTTCTAGAAATTCTTTGACGGTGGAGAGCAGAGGGAGACAAAAGAATAGAGGGAAAGGTAACCGTGGGAAGTCGAATGATCATAGAAGGTCAAAGTCCAAGAGTAAGCTATAATATTGGCACTGTGGGAAGGTTAGTCATGCTAAGAAAGATTGTTGGGATCTTCGAGATAAGAAGAACAAGAAGGAGGAAAATAAAGAGGTAAATTTGGTAGTAGGTGATGTTTGTCAAGACGCCTTAATTCTTTCTTTAGATAATATTGCTGAATCTTGGGTGTTAGATTCAAGGGCTTCTTTCCATGCCACCCCACATAGACATTACTTTACTGATTTTGTTCAAGGTGATTTTGGACATGTATATCTTGGTGATGATGAACCATGTAGCATAGTAGGGAAAGGTTGTGTTCAGGTAAAAATGTATAATGGGAACACATGGCTACTTAAGGATGCTAGGAATGTGCCTAAGTCGAGGACGAACTTGATATCAGTGGGACAACTAGGTAGTGATGGCTGTATGGTCAGTTTTACAGTGGATTCTTGGAAGGTTACCAAGGGAGCTCTTGTGGTTGCAAGAGGTAAGAAAAATGGTACTTTGTATTTAACCAGTGGTGTTGATTATTGTAATTTAGTTGTTGGAGATGGAGATGTAAATTTGTGGCACCAGAGACTCAGTCATATGAGTCATAAGGGCATGTAGATTATAAAGGACATGTTACCTAGATTAAAGGAGTTAGATTTGGACTTCTGTGAGGACTGTGTTTATGGGAAACAGAAGCAGGTGAGATTCCTCAAGGTTGGACCTACCAGGAAGGAGGGTAAGTTGGAGTTAGTGCATACAGATGTATGGGGGCCAGCTAAGGTAAAATCTATTGGTGGTTCATGTTATTATGTCACTTTAATTAATGATGCAACTAGAAAAGTTTGGGTATATTACATTAGAAAGAAATCTGATGTGTTTAAAACTTTCAAACTATGGAAAGCCTTGGTTGAGAATGAAACAGGTCTCAAGTTGAAATGTCTCAGGTTGAATAATGAAGGGGAATATTGCAACAATGAATTTCTTGATTACTATTTGGTAAATGGGATCTGCACGGAAATAATGGTTCCAAATACTCCACAAAAAAATGGAGTGTCAGAAAGAATGAACAGGACAATCATGGAGCGTTCTAGGTGCATGAGGTTACATGCAGGGCTGCCACTCATGTTTTGGGTAGAAGTGGTAAGCACAACTATTTATCTGATTAACAGAGGACCCTCTATGTCTTTGGATGGAGGTATACCTGAGGAGGCTTGGTCTGGTAAGAAAATTGATTACTCATTTCTTAGAGTATTTGTATGTGAGGTATTTTTTCACATTGATAAAGATGATAGGACCAAGTTAGAGGCTAAGTATGAGAAATGCACCTTTGTTGGATATGGTGAAGATGATTTTGGTTTCCGTGTTTGAAGTCTTAAAGAAAAGAAAATATTTTGGTCCAGAGATATTGTCTTTAATGAAAAAATCATGTATAAAGATCAGTGGCAGGAAAAAAAAGAGGAATCAAAGACAGAATACACAATGTTAGAGGACATTGTAGACAACAAGGTGTCCAAGGAGCCGGTTTAGGTACATAATGTTCCAGCACAGCCAGTTCAGGTACCTAGTCATCAGGAACCCCAAATTCATGAGGTGAGAAGGTCTTCTAGGGTAAGAAGGGAACCTGAATGATTTATTCCATCTTTGAATTATTTATTACTCACTAACAGTGGAGAGCCAAAGTGATTTGAGGAAGCAGTGCAGGTGGATGCGAGGAAGAAGTGGGATCAGGCCATGGATGAAGAGCATAGATCTCTTATGGAAAACTAGACTTAGGATCTGGTGGAGCTACCCTAGGGAAAGAGAGCATTACAGAACAAGTGGGTTTATAGAATCAAAGAGGAAGATGGAGGCAGGAAACAATACAAGGCTCGGTTGGTGGTCAAAGGATTTGCACAGAAGAAAGGTATAGAATTTGATGAAATTTTTTCTCCGGTTGTTAAAATGACTTCTATTAGGATTGTTCTTGGTTTGTTCTTGGTTTAGTTGCAGTAGAAGACCTGCACTTAGAATAGTTGGATGTGAAGATTGCATTCCTTCATGGTGATTTGGAGGAGGAATTTTACATGCAGTAGCCATAGGGTTATGAGGTCAAAGGGAAGGAGAGGTTAGTGTGAAAATTGAAGAAGAGCTTGTATGGCCTGAAACAAGCTCCACGGTAGTGGTACATGAAGTTTGACAGTTTTATGTAGGAGCAGGGTTACTCTAGGTGTCACTCAGACCATTGTGTGTACATCAAGAATTTTCTTGATGGTATTTATAATATTATGTGCCTGTATATAGATGATATGCTTGTTGCAGGGAAGAACATGCAAGGAATAAAGGTACTCAAGAAGCATCTAGGTGACTCCTTTGCTATGAAGGATTTGGGGGTAGAAAAACAAATCCTTGGTATGAGAATAAATTGGAACAGGAAGGAGAGGAAGCTGGTATTATCTCAAGAAGAGTACATAAAGAAGGTCTTGGAGAGGTTTAGTATGCAAGATGTTAAACTGGTTAGTACTCCTTTGGCAAGTCACTTTAAATTATCAAAGGATCAGAGTCCCAAGACTAAGGAGGATAGAATCCAGATGTCTAGGGTACTGTACTCATCAGCAGTTGGTAGCTTGATGTATGCTATGGTATGCACTAGGCTTGACATTTCCCATGCAGTGGTAGTAGTGAGCAGGTTTATGAGTGATCCAGGTAGAGAGCACTGGCAGGCAGTAAAGTGGATCCTTCAGTATTTGAGAGGGACCATGGGAGCAACAGTATGTTTTGGTGGATCAGACACTACATTACATGGATATGTAGATTCAGACATGGCAGGAGATTTGGATAGTAAAAGGAGCATGACACGTTATGTATTTATGGTTGGTGATACAACGGTGAGTTGGATTTCATGGTTACAAAAGGTTGTGGCTTTGTCAACCATAGATGCTGAGTATGTTGCTTCCATAGAGGCAAGAAAGGAGATGATTTGGCTATATAAGTTACTTGATGAGTTAGGTCATAATCAAGAAGTTGGGAGACTACACAGTGATAGTCAGGGTGTTATTCATTTGGTGAAGAACTCCGCTTTCCACTCTAGGACGAAGCACATTCAGCTGAGATATCATTTCATCAGGACAGCTTTGGAAAAAGATAAGTTGAAGCTGGAAAAGATTCATACTAGTCATAATCCTATGGATATGATGACCAAGGTGGTCACAAGGGAGAAGTTGAAGTTGTGTTCAACTTTGATTGGTCTTCATGGTTGATAATGAATGGTTAAGAACTTTGCTCAGTGGAAACATAGTCTCCAAGTGGAAGATTGTTGGGGTGTGGAGCATGTTTTTGGTCTTCTTGAATCAGTGTTGAAGTGTTGGAGCTTGATCGGATAAGTTTGGAGACTTCAGGAGCATTATGTAGTCATTTTTTGTGTAGTCACTATGTCGTTACTATGATGTTGTTGTTAACATGTTGTTAATTGGTTGTTAACGTCGGGACTATTTTTCCAGCTGTGGGAAGTTGAAAGATCATGAATTTCAATCTTCTAGGGTTGGCTTTAGGACTTGTTAAGAGGATTTTAATCCTATAAGTAGAGGTGTTAGGGTATCTTAAAGATATCTTGAGTGTTCAAGAGGTCTTGAGTCTTAATGATGAAGAGGTGATCAAGAGTGATCAAGCTTAAGAAATTGGGTGTTAATTATGGTCTAGATGTGGTTTAGCATCTTTGGAATTCTGTTGTGAGTTCATAACTGAGACAAGATTGTGAGAGTTGTTTTACTCTTATTGATAATAAAATATGAGCAAGTTCTTGGTGGACGTAGCCCACATTGGATGAACCACGTTAAATCTTGTCTTGTCTTCTTTTGTGCATTATTCATTTATGCTGTTATATTTCTACTATATAGTTTCCTATTGTTGTGGTTTGAGGAATTGTTTCCACATATGTGTTCTCTAATTCCTAACACCTAATGTTGACATGAAAAAAGGGGTTTGAGATGCACTTTTACAGAGGAAAAAGGGTTCTCCAAAAGTTGCATTCCCTAAACTATGCCCCAGCTTTGGGAAGGGGAAAGAGAAAGATGATCAATGTGGGAAGCTATCTTATGATAAAATGGAAGGCAGAATAATGTGGGAAGTCTTCAAATGTCATAATAAGTAGCCATCCTAAGAGGGTATAGTATAATTTTTACAACATATATATGGAAGGCATAATGATAGATGTCCTTCAAGGGATTGATCTATTTATTTTATTTTGATATCATGCTTTCTATTTTTTTAGTTTTTTTTGCATGAACAGTTGTTCTTCGAGGAATCGGTCTATTTTTTATACCTTTGATTTTTTATTTGAGCATCAATGATTTTTTTTTTACATGGGGGAGAGTTGGGACTAGCTAAGTAGACCACTTAGGAGGGGA
Source organism: Taxus chinensis (assembly GCA_019776745.2). NCBI lineage: Eukaryota > Viridiplantae > Streptophyta > Pinopsida > Cupressales > Taxaceae > Taxus > Taxus chinensis. The sequence goes on from CM034149.1 coordinate 213,169,144, forward strand.
TACAGAATGTGCAAGAGACATCCCTAGACCCTTTGCATGGTTTCAATATGTGAATAAAAGGGAAATGGATGTGATGATTAAAGACTTCCCACCAAAGAAGAGAACCTATCCATAAGGAAAATGCTACGGGATAAGTTTTGGTGCCCATATTTAATGTCGAATCTAGGAAGTGACAGAAGACCACATAGTTGCAAATCATCACGATGAGATACGGAAAGGGGCTGAGATGGAGGAATGTATTTCACACAAAATTTTGTTCCAAAATAGAGTTATTTCTATCTTTTCATTCTCTTGAGAAACAGATAAGGGTTAGGGCTAGGAGGAATACCTATTGAGTGTTGGGAAGGTGTGTGCATACCGCAGACAGATCAGAACGATTGTGAAGAGCTCCTTTTTGTCTAGGAAGGACTACCGGTAAATAAGAATGTAAGACCACCAGATTTTCGTTAAACAATAAGTGAGGGAACTACCTTGGGCCTAGGAAATATTAGACTTCCTTTCGAAGGTGGTTAGTTCCCTTTTAATACAAATTAAAGAAAATGATAATAAAGAAGCTATTGTGAAATCATGATTTAGGTACCTCGTTACTAAAAGCAATAGAGACTAAACTGCCAATAATAAAATGTCATGTTGTTTGTTTGGTCACTGGTTATTGATACATTCATATCAAGTTACAGGGATAGACAAGGTTGGATATGAGATTGTTTGGAGGTAAATAGGTGAAAGGTTGGTTTTTGGTATAAGTCACAATAACTGATGCCGGTCACTAGATAACCGACCGTAGTTATAAAACCGGTACTGGTAGGGGATAACTGATATTGATAGGGGCAGGGATTTAGGGGATTTTAAATTAAGGTTGTTTGTAAGGTAGTTACGAGGTTTAGAAGGTTGGTAGATGGTTGAGGGGAGTAGTAGGGTGATAGAGAAGACTCAGAGAGTGAGAAAGTTGTTTTTGGGGCAATATAGAGATAAATGAATGAAGGTTAGGTGCAGGTTGCTGCCGGGTGGTAGATCCAAGAGTGAGCTTAGAATCACTATGAATCAAAAGTTCACAGTGTAGTGTCTATAAGCATACAAGGTAATAAAAGAGACTACTTACTAGCTTCTGATGTAGATGTAGGTCCAAGGAATGCAGTGGCGAAGGCAAGGCTCAGTTGGGATGATCCAAAAATTGGAAGTGAGCTGATGAAACTATCCTCCGACTCTCCCAATGTTTGGATGAGTGTGACCATGATCTAGTTGCTCAGTTATAGTCTTGGGCTCAATACTCCTTTCTGTAACCTCTTCTCTCTCTTTCACTTGTCCCTCTCTTGTAAAATGAATTCAAATCCCTTTGTTTTGGTTGGGGGAGGTCATATACAGGGAACCGATGTCGGTTGTGTAGGGACCGATGTCGGTTAGGTCAAAGTTGGCTATTTTTAGTAAAATAGCCAACTTTCCCTCCTTTTCTCCCAAGGGGTCAGTTGTGGGCTTGGTCAAGTCATTATTAGGTTTGTTTTGGTGTGGGTGAGGGGTGATGAGTCATGGGTGTGGGTCTGGACCAAGTTATAGGTCTTAATTAGGTTAGTTTAGGGTTAGGGCTAGGTCATGGTGAGGTGGCGAGGTGAGGTGGCAGGGTTAGAGATGTGGATTTATTAATTATAAGGTAATTAATAAATAGTTAAGTGTGTAAGGTTTAGGTGGTGAGGTAGGGTTAGGTTGTGAGATGAGATGTAGGGCACAGGGTGTCGAAAGACCCAAATTTGGTGTCTAAAGAATGATCCAAGAATGGGACTAAGTGCACATTGGAAAATGTGCTAACAATATAATGGTTAAAAGTGCAATGCGTTAAGCAGGTCCAATTCTGGTTTACCGTCAAGGGAGGCTAGATGATAGGATCCGAACCCATACTTATGCATGATAATGTATGGTTTGATCCAGTTAGGGGAAAACCTTCCACGCTGAATCCTTTCTAGAGTAGTGGTGTTCTAATTTTCTTTGAGAAAAAGGTCACCAAAATTAAAGTCATGTTAGTTAAGGTTCTTCTTGTAAGCATGTTTGATGCACTCCTCGTAAACATGATGGTGTTCAAGAGCAAGAAGGTGACACTCATCTAGTATCTTGAGTTGTGCTAGATGAGCTTGGTGATAATATTCATCAGAGATAAAGTCACGAAGGGACACACGTAAAGATGGGATTTTAAATTTGAGAGGAAGGATGAATTTAGAACCATAGATAAGATAAAAATACATAGACCCCTCTGAGGTACGAATGCTAGTACGATAGGCCCAAAGGGAAAAAGGAAGTTGAAGATGCCAATTACAACCTGTTTGATTGACAGTTTTGGAAATAATTTTCTGAATATTTTTATTAGTTGCTTCAGCTTGGCTGTTACCTTGGGGATAATATGGAGAAGAAAATCTAAGTTGTATGTTGAATGTATTACATATTTTCTTGAGATATTTAATTTTAAGGACTTTCCATTGTCCATAACAAGTTTGTGGGGAACTCTAAAGCTTCATATATTGTGTTGATAGATAAATTAATGATTGGGACATATTTATTTGAGGTGAGTGGGATTTATTTCACCCATTTAGTGAAATATTTAGTTGAATTCATGATTGAATGATGGTGTTGTGAAAAACATGGATTAATAAGAGCAATAAGATCAAGGCCCCATTATGAAAAAGTCAATAGGTCTTAAACCTGGTGCAAAGCTTGACTAGGAATATGAATGAGATTGGAATGTTGTTTACATTTTTCACACTTCATAACATATTTTTAGAAATCATGATTTAGTGAAGACTAGTAATGTCTAAGAGAAAGAACACGCTTAGAAATGACTACAAAACTAAAGTGTCCACCACAAATACTATTGCGGACTTCCTGGATGGCTTGAGAGGCTTACTGGGATTCAATACATCATAGAATAATACCGTTAAATCCACTTTTATAAAGAACTCCACCGAGGATCACATAGTGGTGAGCGCGCTGAAGAAAAGAAATCTTAGTGTTTTTGGAGAGATCAGGAAGAAGGAAGGATTTGGATAGATAATCAAATATTTGAGAGTACCAAAGGTCTGGTGAATTATATTCAATAAGATTAAATTGAGGTAACTCATGGAAATTCAAGTCATGGTAATGAACGATAATAGGGATATTGGACTACTTTATTTTCCATGGGATGAGATCCGTGAGGGACGCCATCATATCAATGAAACGATTTTACAACTGGGGAACAACTTGTATGGTGTAAAAGTCAAAAGCTTCAAGGAGAAGATGAACAATTTCACAATTTTTGTGAAGATTATATTTTTTTACATTGATACTCACCTATAACTTGTTTGATAATGAGATCAGAATCTCTGTAGATGTCAATAATTTGAACACCTAAGAAGATGACAATTTCAACACCCAAGATGAGGGCTTCATATTACACCATGTTGTTTCTACACTCAAAATTGAGTTTGTATGCAAGTGGAATAGGAGTTTCCCAAGGAGGAATGAGAACAATGTCAATGCTTCCCCCTTGCTAACATTTTGAGCCATCAAAGAAGAATTTTTTTTTGAGAGTGTCATATTTGTGATGAAACTGGTTAATGGATTCATCTGGAAATTTCTCATGAGGTAGATGTGTACTGGGAAGAGGATCTTCTGACAATTGGTCAACAATAGCTTTCCCCTTAATGAGTTTTTGAGATATAAAATCAAGGTCAAACTCTCCCATGAGCATGATCCATTGAGTAAATCAATTGTTGTGATAAGGTTTAGAATGAAATGTATTAAGAAGATGAAAGCTAGTAATGAAATAAGTCTTGTGGTTGAGAAGATAATGTTGAAGCTTAGATGTAGCGATGAATAGGGGGCAACACAACCTTTCAGCTTCAGTGTAGTGGATCTCATAGTCATGAAGACTATGACTGATGTAATAAATGACCTGCTCATGACCTTGGTCATCATGATGTACTAGCATGGATCTAAGAGCATGATTAGTAGTAGAGATATACAAATAAAATGGCTCCCCCTCACATGGAGGTGTGAGAATTGGTGGAGATAGAAGATATTTTTTAAGGTCGTAAAAATATTTTTGACAATTGTGATCCAAATAGAATTCAATGTCCCTCTGAATAAGGTGATGAAAATGTTGACAATGATCAGAAATTTACAAGATGAAATGGAGAACAGATTGAAGGTAGTCTTGGAGGTTGCAAAGTTGCTTAATATTGGAAAGAGGAGGAATTGTAATGATTGTTTTAATTTTTATAGGGTTGACTTTGATTCCTCTAATAGAAATGATAAATCCAAGAATCTTTCTAGTTAAGACTCCAAATACAAACTTGGATGGATTAAGACGAAGGAAAAATAAAATGAGACACTCTAAAGGACTTCGAGAATGGAAAGATGGTCACGTCGATGCTTAGATTTTCCCAAAAGATCATCAATGTATTTTTCAACTATTTTATGGATGAGATCATCAAATATTTAAGTCATGCTCCACTGATAAGTAGCATAGACATTGATTAAACCAAAGGGCATGACATGATAGAAAAAGGTCCCCCAAGGGGTAATGAAAGAGGATTTCTGTTGATCTTTTGGCGCAATGAGGATTTTATTGTAACTAGAGAAACCATCCATAAGATAAAGCATCTCATGACCTACAGTAATATCCATAAGCTAATCAATGTTCGGAAGAGGGAAGTTATCCTTAGGGTAGGCGAGAATGGGATCCTGAAAGTCTATGCATATATGTAATTTTCTTGACATTTTAGCGACGGGGAAAATTTTGGAAACCCACTAGGGATAATCAATGGGAATGATGAAATTTTCTGCTAAAATATGTTACAATTAGTCTTTAATAAGGAGAATAACATGAGGGTTGATGTGGTGAAGCTTATTTTTTACAAGTTTAGCATTGGGATAAGTGATGATATTATGGACGACAATATAGGGGTCAATACCCAACATGTTTGAATATGACCATAAAAATGCTTGGGTATAATGGGAGAGGAATGCGGTGAAAGTATCTAGCTCGTGTGGATCAAGTGATTGGCCCACCTTGAGAATTTGAGGCTCTTATAATGTCTCGATATTGACATCGATGGTGGCTTCGTTGAGAACAGTAGGTGAGTCAGATGGTAAGGTATTCTGAAGATAATAATATTCTACCCCCGTGTGGGAAAGGATGGCATTGTTTTTAGCACACTGAAGGATATAAATGCTAGAAGAGTCTTCTTATATCATCTCCATATGGTAAAGAGGAAGGGACCTAATCTGATTGTCCCACTAATAGGTGACTGGTCTCAAAGTTATGGTGGAGACTAAAAAAATGCTAGAGGCAATGAAAATGGTGTCATCCAGTTCCATGTCCTCAAGATTCAGAAATTATGTGAATGGTATGTTCATGTCCTTAAGGGTCAGAGGAGATTGAGAAAGTAAAGAAGGTATTTCCATATCTTCGAGCATGATAAGATCCTCGAGGGTTGGAAAATACAGATAAGGTAGAGAAAGTATGCCTTCATGTTTGAAAGTCAGAAAAGGAAAAGGAGATGGAGGAGGTATGTCCATGAGGATCTCAGATGGTGGAAAGGAATTAGGGGACTGCCCCTATAGCCTAACCCAAAATTTTTGTAAGGTTTATGAAATTGATCATGAATAAGGCCATGTGGACCGTGTTTATAATGGACCAATCCAAATCCATGCAATGTGTTGGTGCTTGAAATAGTCGTGCCCCATTTTTCCTTTGAAATATATCTATTTATGGCCTCTTCCATATTTTATCCCCCCATGTTGTGCCTGGGAGGTCTCTACTTTCTTTTTTTTTCCATAATTAATTTGTCCCTGGGTCGAAGATCACGTATGGGTCCATTTGTGTTCCTTGTTTCTTTCTCTCTGTAAAACGTCTGTAATTTGGGTCTCCTGTTCTATGTTCATTTAAAAAACTTGGTCCCTCCCGTTCTTTCCATTTTTCACAATCGAGATTTGTTGTCCTTGTCATTTTTTCCCTAAATACTTGAAGGAAAAATGAATGGATGTAGCTCTGAGGGACGTATTTGAGCCTTGTAACATTTTTGAATTCTCTTTCCTTAGAGAAAATTTCATCTCCGGGCTCGCATGATATTTTTCTACATTTTACTAATTTACGGGAATTTCTCCTGGTCAAATTTTCATCATTGCATCAACAGGGAATGTGGCCTCTTTTGGTTAGATGCGGCTCAGTGGGGTACTTCATAATTTTATAAATCACCTCAACTTGAAAACCGGTCTACATGGAAGAACGATGCTCATTTGAAAGTTCACTTTTTGGTTTGGCATTGAAGTTGCACCATGAGGACACGTGGAGGTTTCTGCTACTTCACCTAGAATTAGAAAAAAATTTATGTAGCTGGTACAATTTGGTGGAACAGAGACACGTGGCAAGCCCATGATCATTCAGGGTCTCCACTTTAGGCACAATTTTTAAATTGTGCCATGAAGACACATGGAGGCTTCCGCTGGGTCTTCCCATTCTTAGTCTTTTTCAAAAAAAAAATTTAAGGGGCATGGGACACATGGAGAAACCGTGCATGTTTGAGGACAAGCCCTTGAAGTTTACTTTAAAGAAGTGCCAGGAGGACACTTGGAGGCCTCCTCTCACTTTACATTTTGCTTGGACTTTTCAACAGCCAAAGGAGACTTCCTTGGAGCCTAGCACATGGTGCCTTCCACTAAGAATTAAACCTTCAAATAAATCTTGCCAAGCCAGGACACATGGTGAGTCCGTGCTCTTTTAAGGTCTCAACTTTTGGGGACCATCTCAAATTGCGCCATTGTGACGCATGGTAGTTTGAAAAGTCATAGGGATGGGGAAGCAGACCATTGGAGGAAACATGGATTTTTTGCCTCTTGTTACCAAAAGGACTAAAACATCAAAATGGCTCATAGACCCGGAAGAGAATAGTCAAAAGTTTTCCCCGGTCAATGGCAGAGGTGTAGACCTTCGGAGGAAAATTGGAAAAATTTGCTTTTGTGGAGAAAGGAGTTAAAAGTAGAAAGGGGAGCATGGTTTCACTGGGACCCATGTCAGAGAATAGAAGCAGAAGGGCGGAGCCACAAGGAAAATTTGGAAAATTTTCCCTTTTCCAAAAACGAGGTGAAATAGCATAATTTGGCTATGGATCCTTTGGGACCCACCTTAGGACACATGTCAGGATCATTTCTCAAGGGTGGAGCTGTGGAGAAAAATGTGAAAATTTTACATTTTTCCAAAAGTTGTAAAAGGAAAAAGGGAAACCCCAAGCCCATTTTAAATTAAATCTTCCATGTGGATGCCCCAAATTCTAAGTAAATATCAATGACACATGTGTGTCTGAATATGATTTTCCCTCCATTTTTTATTGAAAAACTCTTGGAAGTACAAGTGCTCATGATTTCTTGCTATTTCCTACATTCCAAATAGAGAAGTGAGTCAATTTTGATATATAAGTTTGGTGGGTGAGATCTAGAGACGTATTTCACCATTAAAATGGTCTGACTATCAGGCTCGTTCTGATTTTTTGTTTTTATTCTCCTGAGCATGCAAGGACCTAGATTTGATAGATTAGGGGTGAAAGTGGTTGAAAATAGAAGGGATAGTGATTTTCTAGAGGAAGTAGTTGAATGCGGGAGATATTCAAAGAGATCTGCCCCATGAGCACCTAGTGACCTTTTGCAGATCTGATTTGGGAATCACGATCATAATCATGGCAAGCACTGGTGCACTCAATGTTTGGGATTTTTGGGGGGAAAACTCAGTTGCAAAATGTTATAAATGGCATGATTTTTTTTGTGAAAGAGGTTGGAGTGTGAGGGGTCGGGACTAATTTTTCTAATCGAAAAAACCTTGATAGATCCCATCCTTTTTGAGAAGATATTTGAGAAGCTTATATATCTCTTTTTTATTTAATTTGATTGTGTCAAGGTGGTTTTGAATGTACAACCATTAACAAGATTTGATATTGTTCTAGAAACATTCCTCTACTGATAAATTTAATAAAACTCGAGTTATTCTTTGTTGATCTTATGTAAAATGTGTTTTTTTATTTCTGAATGTTTGCAAATAGTTTTTCTTGTTCGTGTTGCAATCTTGTATCAAAATTTGTCTCAATCACATAGGTCTCAATCCTTGTGATAGTTTAGTGGCATCTGCAATTTCATTTCTCAGAAGAGCTTTCATTTGGGATTGAAATAAACGATTTAAAATCACTTTTCTTTTATCTGTTGACAGATATTGTCTATAAGCCTCTGGGTGTACCTCAAGCATGATTGGGATCAGATCTTGATGCTTTGTTGGGTTTTCCAACTTGATCCTTTGTGTTAGAATCTCATATATTGTATGAAAAAGTGCTAATCTGGGCCTCCATTGAAGCACATATTATGGTTAAAGAAACATTTTAGCTGCTCTATGGCATTTTATTGGTTTAGTTTTCCATTTTGTAAAATCTCTCAAGGATCTAGTGAATCAAGTTCATCATGCCTCACCTCCCACCAAAATCTATTTAAAAACATCCAATCTTACCCGTACTACCCTTGTTTGTCCTGTGTGTATACAAATTCATAGTTAATATTACCAAAGCATACAGAAACAATCAGGTTTCTAAATATCTTTAGTAACCTTTGCCTTGTTTTAAAAATATCCCCATAATATGGAAGTGACAACTTGTGAGAGTAAGATTTGCTGTGTTTATCATATTTTCCCAAGGTCTTCTCTGTAAAATTTGTGCAAAAGAATGATTTAACAGGATTCTTCAATAATATAGGTTACAAAATAGGTTCTCTTACCTTGGTTGAAAGGAACAACCTAAAATAGTTAGGATCAAATCACATCCTTTTAAGGTGCTACCCACTCCTTTTGAAGCCTGAGTGCTAAGAAGTCAGATAGACTACTTTCCCTAGCTAAAAAATGACATACATAATCATCTATCTACCTCTTAGTATCCTATTAAATCCATGATGCTTCTTAGCCTTTGAAGGAGATTAAAGTTGGGTACCAACACCATGTATAATGATGAAAATAGTTATAGGAAAAAGACGGATTGTTGAGAAAAAAAAACCACCAGTATAAAGGCTGACATATGGAATTTCATCGATATGGGAAGAGGGGGTATCAAAACAACCGTAAATAAGATTAGTGTGATGATGTGGGGGACCAAAAAGAATAATGCCTCGAATGTACAATTGGTACATAGGAGCCTTATCAGGTCTACTAATACGGTTGGGAGTGGCAAGGGTGCCAACATGCCTTTGAAGGAGATTAAATTTGGGTACCAACACGCTTCAGGCACCGTTGCCAGGGACATACTGATTGTAGTTCATATTCAGACCCTGGGAAACACTTCTTGCATTCTCAAAGTGCTAAAATATATATTCAAACATCATTTTGTGTTCGGGCTTGTAATAATTTTTCAAAGTTACATGTGTATGTGCAGATTTTTCAGTTTCTACACCTAATGCGCTAGCTTTCATTGATAAATCTAAGTAAAGAAGACTTGGGTCTTTCAAGAAACAAGGCCTTGATGAGTACTAGTTGCTTAAACTCTATCAAGTGACACTTGTTACCAATCTTTGCAAAGATGGAAGGAAGAAGATCTTTCTTTTCTAGGGATTCTGCTAGGACATTATTTCTAGAGCTAGGAAAAGAAATGTTAGAAGGAAGAAAATCTTGGAGAGTTGTTGGATATCAGAAGACAAGAAAAGGGATCTCCATTGATGAAAGTGATCAGCCTATCATTGAAGACTACTATTCAAGTGATTTTGAGTCAGGTAGTCTTTTTGTGGAATTAAACTCTCCATCTAGAGAGGGGCCTTCATTTGATTTTGAAAAGTTTTCTTCTCATTCTACTCCTGTTTTTTCAAAAGTTGATAGGGACTTCCAAGAAACAAGGCCTTTAGGGGATATCCATTTTGGAAGTTATACTCATGTGTTTCAAAGACCGTCTGTCCCTCATCAATTTGTCTCCCCTCCAAGGTCACCTCCTCAAAACAACATGGACCTTCCCCCACCCATACCTCTATTTTTTTAAATACCTTTGGACGTATAAATTTTGTAGGGATTGTTGGTTATCCAAATGTATTTCCTCAAGATGTAAGGAACATACTACCAAAGTTCCAAGGAAACAACACTATAACTAGTGATCAACATCTAAAGCTTTTTTATCAATATGATGGAAGAATTTTAGATTGAAGATGAAGATGTATATATATATAGCTATTTATCCATACTTTGGAATAGGATGCAAGGGACTGGTATAAAGATTTTCCAGATAATTCAATTGATTCTTGGATAGAGATGAGTAATGCATTTAGATTGCAGTACGGTGATAGAACTGACCCTAGGTTTCTTTTGACAGAATTTGAAAACATCAAAAAGAATCCTAATGAGTCAGTACATGATTTCAACACAAGGTTTAATAAGACCTTGAGGAGATTTCCTGTTAGGATAAGACCATGTGATGAATCATGCTTGATCAAATATTCAGATGCATTTGATAAAAATCCTGCTTACTACTTGAGGGAAAAAACCCTACTAATTTGAGGTAGGCATTCACCATGGCCCTACAAATTGAGAATAACATCAAGGTAATTTAAAAGCCTCCAAAAAGGGAGGGTGTAAAACTAATTAACCTATAAAAACATCAGACAAGAAAGGCTACTGATTTAGAAGAAGTTGTGAAAATTTTGCTGGGGCTGTCAAAGAGATATCATAAAAACTAGCCCAGGTAGAAAAGGGGATTGGACAAAGTTCACAAGGTCAACACAAGCAACAAGGCCAAGAAAAGTTCACAAATCACCAAATATCTAATGAAAAAGGAAAGACACCTATTGGATTTGGAAATATATAGTCTCAAGCCAGGAAAAATAGAATGGTACCTGATCCTCTCGCTGTCAGGGTTGCTATTGTGGAGGAGAAAGATGTCATTAAGTGGTGTGACAGATGTTTCATGACCCATGTTCCATGTGAGGAATATCAGCAAGAAGAATAAGAATAAGATGATGGTAATGATGATGATGTTTGCATGATGGGTTGCTCCATAAGCTTACAATAAGGGGAAACTTCAACTGAAGTGATAGGTGCTAGAACTGCTGCTGATTTTTGGGATTGCATTCACTGGGTGCCTTTTCTCCCTCCCTCTCATACTTTATAAGTATATTTTGTACAATCTTTTGAATTGTCCAGTAATGACTTTGAATATTTAAGGGATTTAATGATAAAGAAGTATGATGGAGGCTTCCCATCTAAGGAGGATAGGTAGTTATTGATGAATGTTGTTGTGGCTTAAGAAAAGGAACACAACACAAGAAGTAGGGTTATCAAAGGAACATGGCCTCAGGTCAAGCCAAAAACTCCATTTCTTTCAAATGTTCCTAAAGAGACTCCTAAGAAAGATGCATCTGCCAAGGGCCTTGTTGTCCCAAACAAAATTCATACTCTGCCTCATGCCCAAGTTGTCAAAAATCTTGTGCCATCTAATGAGTGTATCAACCTTCCTTTCAATGTTGCCTTTCCAAAGTATTTCCCTTAGGATATTGCCCAAGTCTTGATTCAAATCAAGATATTAGTTCCAATTGTTGAATTGATTAGGATTATTGAGCACAAGAAGAGGGCTCTTGAGTATTTGGGGATGAAAGAGGATAAGACTGCCTCAGGAAAAAATATAAACATTGTGGAGGCTCCACCAGTCATTGAAGAATTAGAGGCACCACCAACATCATGAGAGCTAGATGAACCACCTAAGGTTTATTTGGGAACATTCTTGGTAGATTATCATCTGAACACAGATCTATTCTTCACCACTCTGATAATAAAGGACAAACTACTACACAACTGCATGTTTGACTCAAGGGCATCATGCAATGTCATGTCTTTGGAAGCCATGAATGAGCTGAATATTAAGGTTACAACAGCATATGGGAAGTGCACTGTTATGGACTCCAGAGAGGTGTCAGTGGTAGGGTGTGTGAAGGGTCTAGTGGAACAAATTTCATCCTATCTAGGAAGAGACTTGAAGCTTGATGTAGTTATTGTTGATTGTCCAGCCAAGTGGGGTATGTTGTTATCTAGAAAATGGGTTGCAAGTGTTGGTGGGAGTGTTCAAATGGATATGTCCTATGTCACTATCCCAATTGAGGGAATCCTTATCAATTTGTATGGGGAAAAGAAGATGTTGCACCTTATTGAGGATCCTAACAATGCATCCTATGAGGTATTGTACACAAGTGTTGATGCTGATAACTTCATAGGATATGTTGATGGAAAAGAGCAAAAAATTGAAGAGTTCAAATATCTTGAAAAGGCAGGCTCTATTTGAACTCTATTGTTTAATGGGGTGTGCTCCAAGTTTGGGAGTGGTGCTGGTGTTGTTCTACTTTCTCCAGGTTAGGAAAAATTTGTTTTTTCCTTCAAACTCAACTTTGAGTGAACTAACACCATTGTTGAGTATGAGGCATTGTTGTTGGGTTTAAGAATTTCTTGGAAATATGGTTTCAAAGATATCATTGTCAAAGGAGACTCAAAACTAATTGTAAAACAAGTCATAAAATTGTATGCCATAAAGAATCAATGAATGAAACAATACAAGCATGTAGTTTGGGATTTCATTGAGATGTTTGATTCATTCAACATTGTGCATCATGATAGGAAGTTCAATGACTTGGTAGAAAAAATTACAGTGTTGGGGTCTCATTTTGACAATTGTGCAATGTCCCCATATTGTGAATATGATGTTGAGGTATTGACAAGACCCTCTGTCCCTGACAACATTAAACACTGGAAAGTTTTTGATAATGATGCTCAAGTCAGAAGATTTCTGTAGAATAAAGGAGAGTTTTTCAATCAAAATATTGATTAGGAAGTAATGGTGTGTGTAGCATAAGGTAAAGAAACCTTGTTTGGAAAAGGAATTATCCAACTAAAGACTTATAACATTCCTAGAGGGTTGGTTGCTCTTGAGTATAACTTTGATAATGCTGATCGCATTATTAACAGAAGCATAGCAGCCTCAAGGGATATTGAGGAGCACGACCCAGGCACAAAGGAATAACCAAGGAATATCTGGTTAGGAAGCAATCTCAGCAAGGAGGAGAAGCACTCATATATGTAATTGTTGAAAAAGTATTAGGATTGCATGGCTTGGACCTATTCTGAACTAAAAGGATATAGAGAGGACCTGTTTCAACATGAGATTCCCTTGGAGTCTAATGCAAATCCATTCAGGTAGAAAAAGAGGTCAATCAATCCTCTCTTATCTCTTAAAATGCAAGAGGAACTGAAGAATCTAAGAGATGGAGGGATTATTCAGCCCACAAGGTATTATTTTTGGGTTGCAAGCCTAGTACCAATCAGAAAGAAGAATGGTGACATCAGGCTGTGTGTTGATTTCTAAAATATGAATAGAGCATCTATGAAGGACAATTATCCTTTACCAAATATGGAAAACATGTAGCAATTAGTGACTCGTTCTAAATTTCTCTCCACCTGTAAAGCTACACTGACAATTAATAAGAAGTGGTTGCCCCAGTTAAGGGTATAGGTAATCCCCCTCAAATATATCACAGATTGAGGTGACGTGAAATCAGGGATAGGGTTGATAAAGAGTGAATGCTGATGAGATGATGATAAGATGGTGGGGTAAGTTCAAGGAGGTAGACGCACGTTAAAATGTAGTAGTGCGACCAGGGTACACGATTTGAAGAGCAAACAAGCAATACATAGGCAAAGGTCGATAGTTTATCCAAACAAGGTTGATATAATCTTGGTATCCAAGGCATAGGAAGTAGCACTAGGTGATATAACAGGTAAGGTATAGGAACGTTTAGGCATGTTCGGCAATACCAAATGGTTGGTTTGGTTGAGATAAACGTCACGGTCTCGGTCTAGGAAAATTTGGTCAACTGATCAAGTCAAGTATCCTAATCATGCTAAAACATGAACAGGTGAGCCTGATTAAACAAAAAGCTACATTATGGGTCGATAAAATCATAATTTGCAGGTATTGGTCGAGGTACTGAATTGGTGTGATCTTGGGTCAGGATGATTGATTAGTGAGGGCCATGGGTCAGGCCTGATTGGTTGAGGGCGGCCTTGGGTCGGGCCTGATTAAGTGGTTGCGGCCTTGGGTCAGGCCTAATTGGTTGGGTGCGGCCTTGGGTCAGGCTTGATTGGTTGAGGGTGGCCTTGGGTCAGGCCTGATTGGGTTGTTGCGGCCTTGGGTCAGGCCAGATTGGTTGGTTGTGGCCTTGGGTCAGACCTGATTGGTTGGGAGTGGCCTTGGGTCGGGCCTGATTGGTTGGGTGCGGCCTTGGGTCGAGCCTGATTGGTTGGGAGTGGCCTTGGGTCGGGCCAGATTGGTTGGTTATGGCCTTAGGTCGGGCCTGATTGGTTGGGTGCGGCCTTAGGTCAGGCCTGATTGGTTGGGTGTGGCCTTGGGTCGGGCCTGATTGGTTGGGAGTGGCCTTGGGTCGGGCCTGATTGGTTGGTTGCAGCCTTAGGTCGGGCCTGATTGGTTGGATGCAGCCTTAGGTCAGGCCTGATTGGTTGGGTGCGGCCTTAGGTCAGGCCTGATTGAGGTCAAAATAAGGCTAGTCAGCAAAGCCAGGGGTAGGTGATGGGGGAAAAAGTGGAGATTGGTGGATAAGGGTGGGAGTTAGGTGAAGGAAGTAAATAACTGATATCGGTTATGTGTGACCGATATCGGTTAGAAGATCGATACCGGTATTCTAGGGCGCAAAATAAACGGTATCAGTTATAGGTCAAAACCTATAAAAAGAAAAATACAGCCTGTCATTGTTACTTTGTGAATTTGAGGGCCCAAATTTAGCTGTTTGAGGTGGGACGTGATTTTGTTGAGTTTTTGGGCTGAGGTGGCATTATTTGAGTGGAGGAGTGAGTGGTTGGTAGACCCCAGCGATCAGGAGGTAGAGTTTGATTAATGGAGAACCCAGCTAAGGAGATTTGGGGCCATGGCACAGCCAGGAGGAGCAGGAGGTGTTGGACTAGCTGGACCACCGCCACCTATCCCACCACGATGACGTGTAGTCGTACCGGTAGGCTCTGAGCTCTTATCTATGTGAATTTAATGAGTTTAACTTAGATGTGGGTTTTGGGTAGGAATCTTAATTTTAATAAAATAAGGAATGAATGGAGGTAATGTGTAAAATGGAGTGGGTAGGTAGGCTAGTTAGGCCAAAACGGCAAGGTGGGTAGGTTTTTAGGGTTTTCTTGTGGGTAAAAGGGGAGAAATAGAAAAAAATAGTTTTTACGGGCCGTTTTGGGTTCGGCCCCGGAATGGGACAGTGACCGATGTCGGTCACTAGGTGACCGACATCGGTCACTGAATGTGTGTAGAAATTACTTTGTGGGTAGACCGGCATTGGTCATATGTCGACCGGCGTCGGTACGTAAAATGCGCTTGGGGGGACCGATGGCGGTCAAGGGTGACCGGTACCGGTATGTGTGGGCATGATTTGTTTGTTGTTAGAGTTTTGTCTTGTTGTTTTGTGTTTTTGTTTAGGGGTGAAGGGGGAGGGGTAGAGGTGATAGGAAGGGTGATTGGGGTGGGGGGAAATGGGGTTGATGGGGGTTGGTTCGGGTAGGATAGATTAGGTGTTGGGTATGAAGTAGGAGGTGTTAAATTGGCGGGGGTATAGTTAGATGGCTAGAGTATATCAAGGTAGTTGGTAGGGTGTGAGATAAGGAAAGGGGATATCGTAGATGTTATAGGGTAAGATAGGTGGGTGTAGATGTGTGTTGTAGAGTCAGGTTGTGGTTGGGTGGGTAAGTGGGTATAGAGAGTTAAGGTAGGTGTTTATTATAAAGGGTAGGCCTGATGAAGTAGGTTATTTTTTGCAGGCACGCTAGCAACTCACGATGCGGGATCGGATGCCCCCACTATTGAGGCAGATGCAGCCACATGTGTCCGCAGCGCAGTGGGGCATCATGCGAGAGGTTGGACTCGGTGGAGTCCAACGGTATAGGGCTATGGATAGGGACCACAGCCTGATGGTTGCCCTCATCGAGAGATGGGATCCAACAACCAATGTCTTCCATCTCCCTAATGGAGAGATGACTATTACTTTAGAGGATGTATATCACATATTGAGACTGCCGATCGTAGGTTAGGCAGTGTTCCAGGTGGATGAGGAGACAGTGATGGACAGCATCCTACATGTATTCGGGGATGCAGGCCCATTGTTGACCTATCACAGCGTGAGCATTGCCTATGGTGATATGTATCGCGCACATCGACAGGAGACACGGATTGCCATGTTGATGATGATAGGTATCACCTGCTTCGCCCTCCCAGACTCAGAGGGAGGCCGCTTCCCATGAGATTTAATGGGAGTTTTTCAGAGATGGTAGAGGAGCATACATGCTATGCCTGGGCACCAATGTATCTGGTGTAGCTATACAGAGAGTTGTGGGGTTATTTCTGTATGAGGTGATTTGGTATTTGCTCGACATTTTTGTTACACTACTGGGCATACGAGCACATCATCTGTATACGACCAGTAGGGCTGCCCCAGCAGCCAGGGCCACAGATTGTATATAGATATGGATTTCAGAGGTGGTTGGGGGTTGTGGGCCAGCCACGAGCAGTGCTTGCAGGATGGGATGTGGCCTACTATCATCATATGTTGGAGGGATTGACCGCACTGGACATTATGTGGAGGCCCTACAGAGGCCATCAGCCCCGAGGATGAGCCTGAGCATAGATGTGCTGGATCCAGTATAGTTTCTGGATAGCTGGACAGAGGCCCGGGGAGTATGAGCAGATACCCCTAGAGAGGGTACGATGGCAGTTGGGCTTGCGACAAGATGAGCAACCTCCCTTCCCACAGTACCGGAGGGATGATGTAGAGGCCCCACTACCTATACCACAGCCAGTTGACCCCGAATGGGTAGCAGAGAGACCGGCTAACAATACAGTGGATGATGCCGGAGTGATAGGGGCCTTTTTGGTTTGGTGGGCAGGGGAGAGAGCTGCCAAGAGAGCACAGCCCGCACAGCCAGATTTGGCAGCTGTTATAGCGGAGAGGGATCGGCTCTTAGGACAGGTGCAGTTATTACAGGGGCAGCTTGCTGCTGCACAGGCACAGATTGGGGTGCTACAGGGGAGTTAGCCCAAGCACAGGCTCAGGCACAGCCGCAGGCACCAGTACAGCCACAGGCACCGCCACAGGCACAGGCACTAGTACAGGAACCCCCACAGGCACAGGGTGTACCGACAGGATAGGGGCCACTACTATTAGGAGTCAGGGGACCAGCCCCAGTAGCCATGGTGCCACGGGCCCGCTATATGGAGGTGAGAGTGGAGGCCCAGTATTATCAGGACGTCCTCGATGGTACCGGGGCTGACTATCAGCCATATGTGGCACATAGAGCTGAGACATCCCGGAGCCAGAGATCCCAGGGAGGTGCAGCCACAGCCAATGGGTCTGTTACATGGAGGTGGTGAGAGCCAGCACAGGGACTAGCAGGGAGATAGGCCGAGGGTGGTGGAGAGAGCTGAGACATCCTGGGAGCGGCGATGGGTTTTTGATATTGGATATAGACACCGGTCTACAAACCGGATATGTATATAGAGGCCTGCGTGCCCACATATGATTTATTTATTTATGCATATTTGTTGTATATACCGGCCTGCAAGCCGATTACATGTTGTATAGTTGATACCGGCCTGCGAGCCAAGTATATTTTTGACATGAGAGACCAATCTGCGAGCCGAGTCGAGATTTTGACAGGGATAGCGGCCTACGTGCTAGCTTTGTATTATTTTTAGATCACAGAGGCCCCCATGTAGGGCAAGTTGTATATTTTGACATTGATATATATAGATGATGATTTTAATCCACATGGTGTGTAAAAAAAATGTCTTATGTGTTTTGTTGATGGTTTTTGAAATTTAATGTATATAGATGATGAGTTTGATCCACATGGTGTGTAAAAAAAATGTCTTATGTGTTTTGTCGATAGTTTTTGAAATTTAATGTATATAGATGATATTGATGAAATTGTGATGATATGTATATGTGTTGATGGGATTTTGATGACAAATATTGATAATGATGTCGTTATGCAGGAAAAAGAGGCCGGCTCCACTAAAAATTTGTAAAAAATGAAGAAAAGGTCTAGGTTTAAGAAAAGGGAGACATATGACCGATATCGGTTAGCTAACCGATGCCAGTAGATATATGACCGATACCGGTTAGGTAACCGATATAGGTTATGCTAAAAAAATATTTTCTAAAAATAGAAAAGCTTGGGAGACAACTTGAGTTCTTATTTTTAGAGGCATGCAATAAGTTAAATACGAGAATGCGACACTGTTTGACGACTAATACAGGTAATTACATGGGAGAATTGAGTGATAAGGAAGAAAGAGATAGGTAAAGTGATTGTGGGATGAGATTAAGAAGGAAGAAAGGCAAGTTATATTGAAGAGGGTGGTGAACATGGCTAAACAAGGAGAAGCATCCAGCGGGTAGAGACGAGAGGGAAGACAGGTTCCACCTCAAGCTGCTGCGTCCCAATAGGTAAACTGTTTGGTTGTAATTTAATTCTTGCATATTTTATGAATAGGATGAGAGAAGGTAAGTGGATAGAGATGAGAAAGAAAAGGTGATAGGTAAGGGTTTGGGATGGGGTGAGTGTTATGGGGTAGGTAAGTAGGGGTTTCACGTATGTTTGTAGGTGCAGAGAGGAGTAAACGAGCAAAATAATTATCGTAGGGGATTTTTTTAAGTAGGATGTATATGTTTGACAGTGACCGGTATCGTTTAGAGATTACCGGTATCGGTTAGGCAACCGTTATCGGTTATCTATAACCGATATCGGTTACTGTATGAAATTCCAAAATGTGAGAAAAAACACTTGGGGATTTGATTTATTGAATGGTTTGTTTGTTGATTTGATGTATGCAGGCAGTGGCAGGGTTGAGGATGAATGATAGTGTGCCAGCTTTTTTGTCATGAGTATGAGTGGATGTAACACCAGCTGAATAGGCATTGATAAACCATGTGGGGTTAAGTGGAATCCGCTATTATTCACAAATCACATGCAATCATGCTATGTTGCAGGCGTTGATTGAGAGGTGGAATCCGGAAAAGAATACCTTCTATCTGCCAATAGGGGAGATGACAGTGACGTTGGAAGATGTGTTTATAATTTTGAGGCTCCCAATTACAGGAAGACCAGTGTATCAGGCGGGGCCTAGCGTGGCACAGGGAGTGATAACAGCAGTATTTGGTTCAGCTACACAAGATTTGACACAGCAAGGTTTAACATTCACTTATGGTACAATGTATGCAACACACCATGAGGAAACAAGGTTGGCAGTGGTATTAATGATAGCGGTGGGGTATTATGCATTACTGAGGGTGGATGGGGGAAGATTTCCAAAAGCATTGATGTGTATTATTTGGGAAATGATAGAAATGAGCGTGATTTTAGCATGGGCACCCGCATATCTGGCGGAGCTATACAGGGGTTTATGGGCCTGCAGACAAAATCACAGGACGACATTGGATTGTGCATACTTATTACATTGTTGGGCCTATGAGCACATTGTGTGTGTGCGACCAATAGGCTGACCAATCCAGGAAAGAGAGACAGGAGTGTAGAGGTTGGGATTCGGACGATGGGTCCAGACAGAACAAGAGGTGAGATCCCAGGCCGTGATAGATGACATCGAGTGCTATAGGCAGGTATGGGAGATGGTGACGATTGTAGATATCCATTGGAGGGCTTATGGGAACTATATGGTGATAGAGAACATAGCAGAGGATTTGAGGGGTGTAGAGCGATTAAGGTGGATCACGGGGCACAGGCCAGGTGAGTACGAGAGGATTCCTCTAGATCGCGTGCGGTGATAATTTGGATTTGTTAAGGATATACCCATGGCTTATAGACCATACATGAGGATCGACGCTGAGGCAGCATTCTCACCTCCCTAGCCAACACCTCCAGAAGGACCAGAAGAGATAGCAGATGATCGCAGGGTAATGGATGCAGAAGCGACAGAGGCTTATAGATTATGGTGGGTAGCAGAGCTGCGAGGTGTACGTGAGAGGGCTGATCGTCCTGACATAGCTGTGATTACAGCGGAGAGAGATTTCCTGCAGGATTTGGTTTACCAGCTTCAAACACAGGTGAATGAGACAACGATATTGTTAGAGGTTTCGCAGTTACGAGTGGAGAGACTAGAGGCAAGATTCCTCCACGTGAGAGGGCGTATTCGTATGTTACAGGAGATGTTGGCGGATCAGTTGGAGGAACCAATAGCAGTGTCACCTTTGAGGATGGAGAGGCCAGGTGAGTGGCGTCGATGATTGCGATCACAACCTGATTCAGGAGGAGGCGCAAGGGTCTAAGTGAATTTCATAGGGGTATAAGAATAAATAAGGATGCCGACCTGCGCGTCGATGATAGAGAAGATGTATTTGTTTAACATCTAAATAAAACTGAATATGTATGTTGATTTGAGTTATGATAATAATAAGAATGGTTGTGTTTTGAATGTTTTGTTTTTTAAAAAAGGATAAAGATGAATGTGATCAAATAGAAATACACAAAAAGATTTATATTTACCACACATGATAGGTTATGGTAAGGGATGGTCGAGCTAACCTTGGGAGACCCTCATGTCTCCTAAGTGCTGCCTACATAGCCCATTGCACAAAGTAAGGAGGGGCCTCAGACCGATGTAGTTCTCCCTTAGGACCAGAGAGAGGCAAATTCAGGCAATTTGGTTATGGTTAGACAATTTGTTGGTTGGTAAAAATATTGATATTGGTAGGGCAATGTTGTTGGTGTTGGTAAGGAATTGGCGATGTTGGTGTAGGTATAGGTGAAGCGAAAGTTAGCTTACCCAAGTAGTAGGGAACCATGTCCTGATTAAGGTCAACACATAATCCTAAATTTGAGTAAAAGAGGCAAAAGTGTCCCGTAGATGAGAAGAGCTAAACAAACCACATATTAACGTAGGATGAGCTTGAATCCCTAGGTGCCTTGCATAGGTGAGAAGTCGATAAGTGAAAAGAGTTGTATAATCACAATATATCAGATATACGTCACGTCCCTTGAGTTGTGTTGCTTTGACGAATGGTGAGGTGAGGTGGTTGATATAGTTGGGGTGCAGAGAACTTGTTATAAGGTGATTATTCTGACGAAAGAGAACCAAACCTAAATAGACAAGTCCATGACTCAAAAGTGCTTTGGAATACTGCCTTTTACTTTTTTTTTTTTTTTTAAAATTTGGATATAGACTGATCGATGCGGGAAGTCTACATGGGCTATGTATTTTTTTGTTCTTGAGGTCTTCACAAAGCTGATCAATGCTAGAAGCTTCTGATAAAGGCTGACTTTGTATAGCTCTCCTTCAAGGGAGCAGTCTATTTATAGTAGTAGATGTGGCTTTTGTGTATAGCTGTCCTTTGGGGGAGTAGTCTATTTATAGCTTAGAGGTCTTAGATGTCGGTTTGGCATGAAGCATCTAGTTTTGTAGGAAGTTTGACTCAAGAATATCCCATAAGTGTATAATTGAGAACATGTTATTTTGATACTTTTAAGTCATGGACAAGACTAAAAGGGGAAGGCATCTTTAAGAGGAGGTGATGACCAAACCACGTGAGCTTGATTCTATTTTGAGATGCATGAAACAAAGTGTATGAGGTGGTAAATGAGCTCAAGGGACGAGCGCAAGGTAGATAAGAAGTGATATAACACTAAATTCAACAGTAGAATGGTCGAAGATGCAAGGCATTAAGGGGTCCATGCTCAGGTTTACCATTAAGCGAAGCTAAACGGTAAGTGCCTGATCCATAAGTGTGAGTGATAATGTAAGGCCTAATCCAATTAGGAGTAAATTTTCCATGTTTGCTCTTTTCTAGTTTGGTTACATGTTGATTCTCTTTGAGGACAAGATCACTAACCTTAAAGGTACACTCATGAAGTTGCTTATCATAAGCACGCTTGATGCGCTTTTGATAGATTTGAAGGTGGTCAAGAGCTATAAGACGACGCTCGTCAAGAAGCTCCAATTGGGCTAACCACTCTTGGCGGAAATCATAATTGGTGAGAATATCCTGAAGAGATATTCTTAGGGAGGGTATTTGTATTTCGAGAGGTAAGACAACCTCGGTACCATATACCAAAGAAAATGGTGTGGCATTAGTGGAGGTACGAATGCTGGTATGATAAGCCCAAAGGGCAAAGGGGATGTGATCAGGCCAATTTTTTCCAGAATCGTTAACGAATTTCATGAGAATTTTGGTCAGGGTTTTGTTAGAAGATTCGGCCTAACCATTTGCTTATGGATAGTAAGGTGATGAGAAGCTAAGTTTGATACCAAAGTTGTCACAAAGGTCTTGTAGCAACTTATTTTTGAAATATTTTCCATTATCTGTTATCAGGCGATGAGGAACACCAAAATGGCAGATAATGTGATGGTTGATGAACTCTACAATTTTTTCTTTTTTGGTTGAAATGAGTGGAATGGCCTCCACCCATTTAGTGTAATATTCAGTTGCTGTGATTATCCAACGGTGATGTTGCAAAGAGGGCAGGTGAATCTCACCAATAAGGTCTAAACCCCATTGTGAGAAAGGCCAAAGATCTCGTGCGACCTGTAGCGGATGGCTAGGAGTATATTGAAGGTTGGCATGTTGTTGACACATAACACAACGCTTAACATATTCGTAGTAGTCATTATTAAGAGTAGGCCAATAATAGCCTAGGTGAAGGATCCGTTTGGCCATGACAAGGCCACTAAAATGTCCACCACAAATACCGTCATGGACTTGTTGGATGGTATAGGTAACCTCCGTGCCGGTTAGACATCGAAGGAGGATGCCATCAAAGCCATGTTTAAAGAGGAGTCCCCCCATGATGACATAACGAGAAACACTTTTAAGAAAAGCACGTTTGCTGTTACTAGTAAGGTTAGGTGGGAGAACAGAGGTTGTAAGGTAGTCGTGAAGTTGGTGATACCAGGTATCCTATGAATCAGCAGACACATGATTTATCATACAAACATCTGGGGCTGAGTAAGATTGGGAAAAGAGTTGTTGGACCAAGACAAATATGTCAGAGTCAGTTGGTGAGGCAAGAATTTGCAAGGCCAAGCAAGCCATAGTATCCACAAATTTGTTAGTTGAGCAGGGAATGGTTTGGATAGAATAATGAGTAAATAAGGTCAAAAGTGAATCCACGTAATGTTTGTACTTTTGAAGTTCCTCATTTTTACATTGGTAGATGCCCATAACTTGATTGACTACCAATTGAGAGTCGCCAAAAATGTTAATAGATTTTACACCTAAGTGTAACGCAACCTGGAGACCCAAAACAAGGGCCTCGTATTCCGCTATATTATTAGTGCAGGGGAAATCGAGCTGGAATGAAAGAGGCATAGGTTCAGCGTCTAGAGGAATGAGAACAACGCCGGCCCCTCCACCGTGCTGGCATTTGGATCCATCGAAGAAGAGGGTCATTGAATACGACTCCTCACTGAGTGAAAGAGTGGCAATGAGTTTGTCAGGGAAAGTAAAATTAGTAAACTGCTCCCCAGGTAAAGGGGATTCCGCGAGTTGGTTTGTGATAGTTTGTCCTTTGATTGATTTCTGGTGTACAAATTCAAGGTCGAGGTCAGCAAGGAGCATAAGCCATCGTGCGATGCGTTGGTTTAGATGAGGTTTGGTGTACATATAATGGATGGCATCCACGTTGGTGATGACAAAAGTTTTGTGATTCAGGAGGTAATGTCAGAGTTTGGTGGCCACGAATGATAGGGCTAGGCACAACTTTTCTACATGTGTATACCTAGTCTCATAATCCACAAGAGTGTGGCTTATGTAATAAACGGCTTGTTCTCGATGCTCAGAGTCACGATGTGCGAGCATGGCTCCTATAGCATGGTCGGTGGCAGAAAGGTAAAGGTAGAAAGGGTGATCGTCTTGAGGTGGGATAAGCACAGGTGGTTGTAAGAGATAGGCTTTAAGAGCCTCAAAGGCCTGGTGGCACTCTTCACTCCATTGAAATACAATGTCCTTTTTAAGGAGATGATGGAAAGGTTGACATCGATCTGAGAGTTGTGAGATGAAATGCCGGATAGATTGGAGTTTTCCCTACAAACTACGCAATTGTTTGAGGTTAGTAGGTGGGGGCATTTCTAGGATAGCTTTGACTTTAGCTGGATCGACCTCGATGCCACACAAAGAGACGATAAAACCAAGGAGTTTTCCCGAAAGGACACCAAAGACACATTTCTTTGGTTGAAGACAAACACAATATTGTAACAGGTGATCGAAAATAATGGTTAAAACATTGAGATGTTCACTGCGATGTTTAGATTTCTCAAGAAGATCATCAACATAATCCTCAAGGATAGTGTGCATAATATCATGAAAAATGTAATTCATAGCCCGCTAATAGGTCGTACCAGCATTCTTAAGGCCGAACGGCATGACATGATAGCAGAAGGTTCCCCAAGGAGTTATGAAGGTGGTTTTATGTTGATCAGCCAGGGCTACTAAAATTTGATTGTATCCCGAGAAGCCATCCATGAGAGAAAGCATCTCATGGCCCGTAGTGAGATCAAAAAGTTGATCAATACTTGGTAGGGCGAAGTCATCCTTTGGGCAAGCGAGGTTAAGGTCCTAGAAATCCGTACATATCCGAAGTCCCCCAATTGCTTTAGTAACAGGTACGATGTTAGAAATCCATTGAGGATAGTCAATAGGTAAGATGAAGGAAATAGAAATGAGTCATTGAAGCTCTTCTTTGACCAAGAGGGCAATGCATGGATTCATTTTTCTCAGTTTCTATTTAACTGGTTTGCAATTGGGTTTTAGGGTAATGTTATGGACCGCAATGTCAGGATCAATTCCTGGCATGTTAGCATAGGACCAAGGAAAAGCTTGGTTGCGGGCACGTAGGAAGGTAGTGAAGGCCGTTTTTTCTGATGCGTTAAGAGATTGTCCGATCTTCACAATGTGAGGATCATCCTCTGTGTGGATTTTGATTTCTATAGTCAAATAATTCAACATGGTTTGAGTTTTAGATGGTAAGGCGCGTTGAATATAAGATTCATCCGCACCCAGGTAAGTGAGGATGGAGTCGTCATCTTGGCACTCAACAACATTAATTGAAGGTGAGTCCTCTTCAATCATGTTCTGGATATAGAAGGGGAAGAGAAGATGGGTATTCATTATCGTGTTGATAAGTGAGAGGACCCAGGAAGATAGCGTTTATGAAAAAAAAAAGTTAGGAGGGATGGATTCAGGGTCTATCAATTCTGCGGGTGATGATGGCAAAATGGGTGATGATGGTTTGGAAGGGGTGACTTCGTCATCTTCCTGGATACAATGGATATGTGGTGTCTTCAGTGTAGGTGGTTCAGATAATCTAAGACCACGATGATCTTTGTGTTTGCATGTAGTTACAGGAATGATCGTATGTCGGCCTTGTTCATAAAGACAGAAACCGAATCCCTTCCAAGCACAGCGCGTCAAGAAGGTGAGGGTGAAGTGACGATTAATTAGATATTGAAAATTAGATTGGAAGGGAACCACACCAAGGGGAGGTTCAGGGGTGACAGAGGATGTATCGACACCCCCATACGTTAGGTTGGTACGGCAATTAGGTGGTCCGTAGGAGATTACTTCCCCCACACGACGGTCGTAGGTAGGATGCGCATGTAACTGTCTTTACTCCTGTGGGGTATGGAAAGTACTAACATTATATAGGCAATACTCCCCCAGCATAAGGCATTGAAAAACATCTACTAAGGGATCTGAGGTGGGGATGTTGTCCGTGGGAAAGGAAGTGGTATTTGCGGCGGTTTCATTGGTTAAAGGTGTAGGTGCGATTGAGATGGATGGTTGAGGTGTGGTCGAAGTAGATGGTTGGGTTGGATGAATGGGTGTCTTGACTGATACAAGCACATAATTAGGGCAATATAACATATTATAGGTTTTGAAGGGGGGAGCGTCAACTTTAACGGTGTAGGATTTCCCTTCATACTCAAATTTTATGCATCTATGTAAGGTGGAGCGAACGCATCCCATAGCCCGGATCCAAGGGCGACCTAACAACATGTTGTATTGGAATTCTCCCTCAAGGACATAGAAAATTTCAGGTAAAGTACGTGGCCCTACACGAATGTTAAGGATCACAGTGCCTAAGGTAGAAGTAATAGCATCATTGAATGAACACAACATGGTGGGGTTGGCACACATGCAGCTAGAAGGGATATTCATTTGTTGGAAGGCTTTGGAAGAGATGATGTTTAGGCTAGCGCCTCCGTCAATCATAACACGATGTACCCGGATGTCCCAGATGTAAGCTGAAATGAAAAGAGCGGGGTCAGGATCTTCTGCACCAAAGTCAACAATTTCGTCTTCGGAGAAATTAACAGTAGCGGTTTGCTGTACAGGGATGGAAGTGGTAGATTGTTTGGTGAGAGAAGCAACGTGGTTGGGTGTTAAGATGGTGGTAACGGGAAAGGTTTTGTTAGGTAAGACCTCTATCCCTTGAAGGATTTCAACGAGAGCTTGGCGATGAGATTCAGAGGTTTGAATGAGATCATACAGTGTCATTTTTACAGGTGATTGGTTAAGTTGTTTGATCATGGTTTGGTGGGTAGCTCCATCAGAGACAGGGTAGGAAGGTCCATGAATAACCACTTTAGGTGGTGGTGCGATCAGGATGGTGGACGGAGAAAGAGAGGTCGTAGGTGTGCTTTCTTTAGCTTTCCCATTGTTTTTCTACCCTTGAGTAGCAACACTAATCATGTTGATCTCGCGAACATGAGAGGAGGAAGACGGTAGGGATAAGTCATTGTCTTCGAGATGTGGGGTTGTAATAATGATAGATCTTGGTGAGGAGGGGACAGGTGGTATTAGAGAGGAGATTGAAGCTAAAGGCATCTCCCTTCGTAAGTTGCCTTTCTTAACCTTTCTATCCGAGAGAGGTGACTGACGAAGTATGGCTCTCAACACTTTGCATCCCTCTACATCATGTCCTGGTGTGCAGTGGTAAGCACAGATTTTAGACTCATCATAACCTATAGGTCGAGGTGTAGATGGATCATAGGGTCTAAGTGGGGGTAGGGAAATGGTCGCATTCTCCACCAACATATCAAGGATCTTAGCGTAAGATCCTTTGAACGGGTCAAAGTCAGAGGAAGATGAGGCTATTGATTGGGTGGGTTTTGGTAATGTTTGGGTATGGTTGGTTCGTACGGGTGGTGGTTTAGACAAGGGGTTTTGATAATCAGATTTAACTAAACATGGCTTCTTCGGTGCAAAATTTATGTTTAGCAGGTTAGATGATGAGGCCACAAATGATGTGATGGTGGGAAACAACCACGGAGAAAGAGGAGTGACAGCAAACAAATCCTTTGATGATGGAGTTTGTTTAGGGTTGATAGGTGGACATGATACTTGGGGTGACGGTGTTGATACACCCATGGATCTCTGTATGGGTGTAGAATATGCAGGTCATTTTAAAGAAAACGCAGGAGGTATGATGTATTGAGGCAAGGTGGAGGGGTGAGGTCCTAGTATAGAAGGTAGGTGTGACGGCGAGGGTTTTAGTTGTGATAGAGGCATAGATTGGACTTGGGTTTTAGGGGATTGGGTTTGTCTCTTAGGTGGATGAACGACTTTATTTTTGGATAAATCTAACCGTTTAGGTGGGTGTGTTAGGCTGGGTATTGGTGAAGTCCCAAGCATAGGGGAAGATTTGGTTAGGTTAATAGAGGTGGATGAGGTATTTAGTAGGGATGAGGGAGGTGAAGATGAGGACATAGGCATTTTGAGCTTTTGTAAACACCTCAGGTATATGATAGAGGTGTCTGGATCGGTCATCTACATTTGAGTAGAGCATGGTGTACTCAAATGCTCCCATAGGACTCGTCTATCTTCTGAGGGATGACAATATTCACATGTGAATAGGAAATTTGATATGGAAGAGAGGTGGGTTGTGATTCCGATCCACTGTGGGTGTGATATAGGGGGTAAATGAGTCGCTGTATCAATGGGTGTTAAGACGTCAACCGGTCGCTGAAAAGATTTAGGCGATGAAGAACTAATAAGTAGGAAGGCATGTTTAAGGGGATCCATCATGATTAACGAATTTGGTGATGTCGATTCGAGAGGTTTCTCTTCTAAAGATGATAGAAAAAGTGGCGAGCCTTCCTCTTGTACAGCAAGAGTGGTAGAAGGAGATGTTTGGGAAATAGATAAGTTAGATAACATCCGCTCACAGTCTTGCAGGGATGTGGTGTAAGAAGGCTCATCTATGAGAAGAGAACTCTGGACGGTTAATTCCTTTATGGGTAAAGGAATGGCAAGGATTTCGTCTTGTCTTGATGGTGGTGAAGGGGGTTCGGGTCCCTGCGTTAGTGAAGAGGCTTGATTCAGAATTTCCTTGATAGAAGCTTTTGGTTGGGAGTTGAAAACTGCATGGATTTCATGAACACTCTCCTCGGCTAAGATATCTTGGTTTATGTTACTGTTAGATGAGTGGTTCGGGAATGGTTTGTTAAAGATTTTCAAATTCCAGTTAGCAGGGGCATTAGGATTATCAAGGGTTATATCCCCTGCATCAACCATTTCCTGCACTATATTTTTCAACATCTTGTAGTTTTCATGACTGTGTCCCTTCACATGGTGGAAGTTACAGAAGTCATTTTCTTTGTACCAGGAAGGTATAGTGCGGGTGGAATCAAACCCGGAGTGAGGTTTAATAGGAGGTAAGGTGATAGCTCCCGCTTTGAGCAATTTTTCCAAGATGACATCATAAGTTTCTCCCAAGGGAGTGTAATTGATGGGTTCAGCTTTATACTTATAGGTGGTTTTTGGCGGGATATTAGACGGTGCTTGGGATTTGACCATCACTGTGTGTACAACTCCTTTTGATTTCGAAGCAGTCGATGCGTGAGAATTGGTGGTGTTGGGTTTGTTGGTGGAGTCTTGGGTTTGGAAATTAGGGTTTTTGTTATGCAACCGCAATTTCTCTTCCTCTAAGGCTCGAATTTCTAGTTTCCGAGCCATAGTAAAGGCCTCATCAAAGGTGCAGAAAGTTTGAATTTGGAGGGTAGGAGAAATGTGCTTAGCGCAGGCCCGTGTAAAAAGTTCGATGAGTTTGGCCTGAAGCAAGGCATAAGTAAGTTGGTTGATGAGGCCCCACCATCGTCCAATGAAATCTGCGATAGATTCATCTTCAAATTGTCGGATGGCATAGAGGTCGGTGATAGATACTTTCTTAGCAATATTAATGGAGAAATGATCCAAGAAAGATTGGGCTAATTGGTTAAAAGAGAAGATTGAGTGCTGGGTTAAAGAACTGTACCACTCTAAGGCGGGTCCTGATAAGGACATGGGAAAGGTGCGGAGTAGTAAGGCATCGTCATGAGCAATCAGGTAGCAGGCATGTCTAAATGATCGCAAGTGTTGTTGAGGATCTTCCTTACTATTAAAACGAGTAAATTTTGGTAATTCCCATTGAGGAGGATATGAATGAAGGGGGACAGAAGGATGAATAGGCTCCCGACAAACTTGCTCGTATGTCAGGGTGCTATGGCTTCCTGAAATAGAAGCCTCCATATTTTGTATTTTGTCCATCATTTGTTTGATGAAATCAGTGGTTGGATGAGATGATGGTGTGGTTGTTGTAAAAGGAGGAGGATTGGGCCAAGAGCCACCACTAGACAATGGTGGGGTTAAATGTTGATAAGGTATTGAGGACGAATATGTTGAGGTGACTGAATAGGGATGTCCTATATAAGATGTTGAAGTCACCGGATACGTGTGTGGAAATGAAAAGGTGGGCGGAGCTTGAGAAGGAAAGCTTGTGTGGATAGGTGCTAGAGAGCAAGTTATGAAAGGAGCAGTCTGCGAGAGAGACGAGGTAGGAGTAGTCGGTGGTAATGATATGTAGGGCCCCAGGTCAACCAAAGGAAATCCAATCTGTGCCGCATGAACCCCTGAAGCCGCTGAGTTGGGAGACGGGGCTAAGGATGAAGAAGGCAAGGCAGAGTTATCAGGTGGGGAAGGAGCTAAGTGAGCAGCTATACTAATAGGCATACCAACAAGGAGTTGACCGTCGGGTGTACGGTCAGGGGCATGAGACAAATAGTACTGTACAGCGCTAGGATTAGCATCCAAAAATTTCACAAATTCCTTATCTCCTACAGGGATTTTGGGAACCTCACTGGTGTCCGTAGGATTCCCCACAGGATGTGAAGGGGGTGATTCAGGCAAAGTCACAGAACAGGCATGTGAAACCATGGTTGCGGCTTGTTTCCGAGTGATAACAACCATGGAAAAGAGTACACAGTAGGGTTTCAATCTATCAGGATCAGAAACAGCCACAAAAGGTTGGAATTGATAGGTTGCTGGTTTGTCGGGAATTGTGAAAGATAGCAACCGATATCGGTCAGGTAATCGATGTCGGTCAGAATATAGCCGGCGTCAGTAAGTTAACTGATGTCAGTAGAATAGGACCAGTGTAAGAAGCTGTAAGAAGTTGCTGATTTGGGGTTTACAATGCTTAGTATGCCTACCAAACTGTTATGAAGTGATCACTGAAACAGTGTATGACAGAGAAACAGAATTAAAAACAAGCAAGATGCACAAGAAAATCAAGAGACTAACCATAGGATTAGTTTTAATTATTGTGGGCTTATGCCTTAGATGCAAGATGATGTCAATCCTAAACAAAATACCTAAGGGAGATGTCAAGTTTGTTTTGGCTTATAAGGTTACCTCAATCGGGCGGAGGAATACCGCAGAAAAGGGGGGATGTTTGAGCTGTTGTGTTGATTATGATGTGATTTGGTATGTGTTGTGCAGTGAAAGTAAGATTAATTTCTTGTCAATACCGTGGATATCACCCCCACGTGTATGACCTGTTACTTAATCTACGTTCACTAGAATTGAAAACAACAAGCAAGAATATGATGCACGTGTTTTAAAACCCAAATCGAAAATGATATTCAATGAAGCAAAGGAGATGACTTTCACTAATGCAAAGATGTGAAAGCAAGACAAACTCTTTTACCAAAATGACAAAATATTTTTTGAATATTTAGTAGAAACAAACAGCAAGTATGCTCCCTATATGGAAGCAAGCAAGAAAGAAAGAAATCCGAAATGGCTCCCACCGGGCGTGCCAAAATGTTTCGCATAGAATGTTTCCGTTACTAGAATAGAGTTGCTTCTATCCTTGCATTCTCTTGAGAAACAGATAAGGGTTAGGGCTAGGAGGAATACCTGTTGAATGTTGAGAGGGTGTGCGCGTACCATAGAGAGAGATTAGATCGATTGCGAAGAACTCCTTTTTGTCTAGGAAGGACTACCTGCAAGTAAGAATACAAGACCACCAGATTTTAGTTAGACAATAAATGAGGGAATTGCCTTGGGCCCAGGAAATATTAGACTTCCTTTCGAAGGTGGTTAGTTCCCCTTTTTAATACGAATTAACACAAATGATAATAAATAAGCTATTGTGAAATCACGATTTAGGTACCTCGTTACAAAGCAATAGAGACTAAACTACCAATAATAAAACATCACGTTGTTTGTTTGGTCACTGGTCATTGATACGTTCAGCTCGAGTTACAGGGATAAACCAGACTGGATCTGAGGTTGTTAGGAGACAAATAGGTGAGAGGAAGGTTTTGGGTATAAGTCACAGTGACCGATGCCGGTCACTGGATAACCGACCGCGGTTAGAGAACCGCTGCCGTTAGGGGATAACCGACACCGGTAGGGTCAGTAATCTAGGCACTTCTAGATAGAGGTTGGTTGCAGGGTGATTGTGGGGTTTTTTCTTTAGACTGGTGGATGGCTGAGGGGAATAGTGAGATGATGGGGAAGACTCAGAGAGTGATAAAACTATCTTCTGGGAAATACAAGGATGTATGGATGGAGGTTAAGTGCAGGGTGCTGGCAGGTGGTAGATATAGGAGTGAGCTTATAATTACTATCAATCAAAAGACTCAGGAAATGGTGCTTAGAAACATACAAGACACTACTTACTCGTTCTTGGTGAAGATTCAGGTCCAAGGAATGTGGTAGTGATAATAAGGCTCAGTTGGGATGATCTGGTATTGGAAAATGAGCTGATGAAGCTATCCTCAATCTTTTCCAATGCTTGAATGGGGGTGACAGCGATCCAGTGGCTCAGTTGCAGTCTTCGGCTCGATGCCCTTCTCTGCAACCTCTTCTCTTTTCTTCACTTGTCTCTGTCTTGCAAATGAATTTCTGGATCCTTTCCAAAATGTGTTCCCGATCCCTATTTTTGGTTGGGGGAGGCCATTTACAGGGAACCGATGGCGGTTACGTAACCGACGGCAGTCGAGTAGGAACCGATGTCGGTTAAGTCAAAGTGGGCTATTTTTAGTAAAATAGCCAACTTTCCCTCCTTTTCTCCCAAGGGATTAGTTGTGGGCTTGGTCAAGTCATTATTAGGTTGGTTTTGGTGCGGGTGAGGAGTAATTAGTCATGGGTGTGGATGTAGACCAAGTTATAGGTCTTAATTAGGTTAGTTTAGGGTTAGGGCTAGGTCATGATGAGGTGGCAAAATGAGGTGGTAGGTTTGGAGATGTGGATTTATCAATTACAAGGAAATTAATAAATAATTGTGCAAGGTTTAGGTGGTGAGGTTAGGTTGCGAAATGAGATGTGGGGCACAGGGTGTCATAAGACACAAATTTGGTGTCTACACCACCCTAGATGGATTCTTTGGTTATAACTAAGTTGTGGTGAAGGAATAAAAAAGGATCAAGAAAACCTTTACTACTCCTTGAGGGATGTATGTTTATGTCAGGATGCCCTTTAGTCTGATGAATGCTAGAGAAACCTTTCAAAGAGAAATGGATGTTGATTTTTCCGGTTACATCAATGATTTTATTGCTTTCTATCAGGATGATGTGACTATGTTCTCTAGAAATTGAGGTGATCACTTGCTGCACTTGGAAAAGATGCTAATAAGATGCAGAGAATATGAAATTTCACTCAATCCAAAGAAGTGACATTTTAGAGTGCAAAAGGAAAAGTTGCTTTGTCACATTGTGTCACAAGAAGGGGTGATGATTGATCCAGAAAGGGTAGAGGCCATCATCAAGGTCCTTATTCCAAGAACCAAGAAAGGAATTCAATCCTTCTTTGGGTAGATAAACTTCATCAGGAGATTTATATCAAACTTTGCTGAGTTGACCATTCCAATCACTTCCATGCTAAAAAAGGACCAAGTCATCAAATGGGAGGAGGCTTTCATCTAATATTTTAAAGGGATCAAGGAGGCATTAAGGCATGCCCCTATTTTAGCAGCTCCAGAATATAAGAATCCTTTCCAACTATTTTCCTTTTCTTCAGAGAACATTATTTATTCTATCCTACTGCAGAAGGATGATGAAGGGGCTAAGAGGCCAATTGCCTTTTTCAGTAAGACCTTACAGGGGGATGAACTGATGTACACTATGGAGAAGTAAGCATTTTCCTTAGTAAAAGAAACAATGTTTTCAGGCCTTACATTCTAAGTTCTAAACTGGTTTCTTATGTTCCCCACACCATGGTGAAAGATATCTTATCAGAGATGGAAGTATCAAGAAAAAGGTGCAGGTGGGTGAAAAATTTGCAATAATATGATATGGAAATCCAAACCACGAAGTTGGTGAGAGGTTTGGGATTGGCTAAGCTTATGGCTAAGAGAAACTTGTAAACTATTGAGGTGAATGAGTTAGGAGAAGGAAGAGTAGATGTCTTTGAGAAACTAATGAGTTCTGAGTGGTACAAGGATGTGATTTTCTATCTCAGACATTTATACTGCCCTAAGTATTTGAGTAAGAACTAGAAAAGGGAACTTAAGTTGGCTTCCCAGAAATATGTCATTATTGATTATGGGTTATCTTGGAAGAAATCTGAGGGAGTCCTCTTAAGGTGCATCACTGAAGATGAAGCCCCCAAGATAATTGTTGATCTCCATGGGGGAGTTTGTGGGGGGCATTTTGCTGGAAGGGTCACCGTACACAAGATCATGAGATCTAGTTATTGGTGGCTAACTATCTTTAAGGATACAACCTTTTTGGTTAGAAGATGTGAGAGTTGTTAGCATTTCTCTAGAAAACTGAAAGCTTCAGGCTCCCTTCCTTTGCAGCCTGTATCAATTGAATCCCCATTCAAGCAATGGGGAATGGATTTCATTGGTGAGATTTTAGACCCTTCAAGTGCTGGACACAATTGGATTCTTGTAACAACTGATTATTTTACTAAATGGGTGGAGGAAATCCCCACCAAGAAGGAAAAACACCAAATTTTCATGGATTTTTTGTTGAACCACATCATTTGCCGGCTTGGAGTGCCAGTCAAGATTGTAGCCATGAGTTTCAGAGCTAAACCTCTGGTGGAAATGTACAAAGAGTATGGGATCAAATTTACATATGCCTCTAATTATAATCCCCAAGGAAATAGATAAGTTGAGTCCAGTAATAAAAACCTACTGAATATTATTAGAAGAACCTTGGAGCTGAACAAGAGAAAATGGGGTGAACAGTTGAAGTTTGTTTTTTGGGCTGATAGAATCACTGTCAAAAGAGCCACTGGAAAGAGTCCATTTGAGTTCGTGTATAGAACTCAGGCCATACTGCCCCTGCATATGCAACTATCCTCATATAGGTTCA
Source organism: Taxus chinensis (assembly GCA_019776745.2). NCBI lineage: Eukaryota > Viridiplantae > Streptophyta > Pinopsida > Cupressales > Taxaceae > Taxus > Taxus chinensis. The sequence goes on from CM034149.1 coordinate 213,203,817, forward strand.
TTCAAAAATTGGAGGATCAAGAAGTAAGTCCTTATGATGATCGCATTAACTAGATTTTTGAACTTGATGAAGAAAGGAGGGCATCCCACCATAGGCATGTAAAGTTTAGAGAAAAGCTAAAGAAGTTATTTTACAAGAATGTCACTCCCAGAGCTTTCAATGCTTGAGATCTTGTGCTATTATGGGATAACAGACATGAAGATAAGGGAAATCATGGAAATTTTGACTCATTATGGATGGGCCCTTACTTCATTGATATTAGAATTGGTGAAGATACATTCTTCTTAAAGGACTTGGATGGTGAATTTCTCAAACTACCTGTTAATGGCAGGCATTTGAAGCATTTCTTGGATTGATTCCCTAGAATCAAGGCAAAAATATTTTGTACAGTGTATAGTTGGTTGTTTGTTTCTTGTTTTTGTGTTTTTTCTCGTTCTGGTCCTTAGTGACCTATTTTTGCTAGTTTCTTTGTTCATTTTTTGGAAGATGGCTCTGTTTCTTTGCTCTGCAAGCTAACTCCTTTACCCAATGGATATTTTTGGCACTTGGTCTACCATTATTCTTGTGGCACTCACAGAGAGTGCCAATCCTCAAGTCAGAGCCGATGTTAGTGCTTGAAATAGTCTCACCCCATTTTTCCTTTGAAATCTATCGATTTACGGCCTCTGCCATATTTTTATCCCCCTGTGTTGTGCCTAGGAGGTCTTTGCTATATTTTTGTTGCCATAATTAATCTATTCCTAGGTCAAAGATCACGTATGGGTCCATTTGTGTTTCTTGTTTCTCTGTCTCTCTAAAAAGGTCTGTAATTTGGGTCTCTCATTCTTTGTTCATTCAAAAAACTTGGGCCCTCCCATTCTTTCCATTTTTCACAGTCATGATTTGTTATCCTTGTCATTTTTTCCCTAAATACTTGAAGGAAAATGAATGGATGTAGCACTGAGGGATGTATTTGAGCCTTGTAACATGTCTAAATTCTCTGTCCTTAGAGAAAATTTCATCTCTAGGCATGAATGATTTTTTTTCTGCATTTTATAATTTGACGGGTGTTTCTCCCGGTCAAATTTGCATCCTTGCATCAACAGAGAATGTGGCCTCTTTTAGTTGGATGCAGATTGGTAGGGTACTTCATAATTTTATAAATCACCTCAACTTGAAAATTGTTCTACGTGGAAGAATGAAACTCATTTGAAAGTTAAATTTTTGGTTTGGGCTTGAAGTTACATCAGGAGGAAACGTGGATGTTTTCACTACTTTACCCAAACTGGTACAGTATTTATGCAGCTAGTACAATTTGGTGGAATAGAGACACGTGACGAGCTTGTACTCATTCAGGGTCTCCGCTTTGGGCACCATTTTGAAATTTCACCATGAAGACACGTGGAGGCTTCCACCAGGTCTTCCCACACTTAGTCTTTTTCAAAAACAGTTTTTAAGGGGCCCAGGACATGTGGAGAAACCGTGCATGTTTGAGGACCGGTCCTTGAAGTTTACTTTAAAGAAGCACCAGGAGGACACTTGGAGGCCTCCACTCACTTTGCATTTTGTTTGGACTTTTTAGTGGCCAAAGGAGACTACCTCAAATCCTGACACATGGCACTTTCCATTGAGCTTTCAACCTTCAAATAAATATTTCCAGGCTAGGACACGCGGTGAGCCCGCGCTCTTTCAAGGTCTCAACTTTTGGGGACCATCTCAAAATGCACCCTTGTGACGCGTGGTAGTTTGAAAAGTCAGAGGGGTGGGGAAGCAGACCATTGGAGGCAACTTGAATTTTTTGCCTCTTGTTAGCAAAAGGACTAAAACATCAAAAGGGCCCATAGACCCGGTAGAGAATAGTCAAAAAATTTCCCCTGTCAACGGTGAAGGTGCAAACGTTTGGAGGAAAATTGGAAAAATTTTCTTTTGTGGAGAAAGGAGTTAAAATTAGAAAGGGGAGCGTGGTTCCGCTGGGACCCATGTTAGAAACTAGAAACGGGAGGGCGGAGCCGATGGAATTTTTCTAAAAATTTTCCCTTTTCCAAAAAGGAGGTGAAATAACATAATTTGGCCATGGTTCCTTTAGGACCCCACCTTAGGACACGTGTCAGGCTCATTTCTCAAGGGTAGAGTTGCGGAGAAAAATGTGAAAATTTTACATTTTTCCAAAAGTTGTAAAAGGAAAAAGGGTTACCCCGGGCCTGTTTTAAATTGAATCTTCCATATGGATGGCCCAAATTTAAAGTAAAGATCAATGACAGTTGTGTGTATGAATCTGATTTTCTCCCCATTTTTTATTGAAAAACTCCTGGAAGTGTGAGTCTTCACGATTTCTTGGTATTTCCTAAACACCAAATAAAGAAGAGATTCAATTTTGATATTTAAGTTTGGTGGGTGATATTTGGAGACATCTTTCTCCATTAAAATGGTCTGACTATGGGGCTCGATCTGATTTTTTGTTTTTATCCTCCTAAGCATGCAAGGAACCAGATTTAAAAGATTAGGGGTGGAAGTGGTTGGTGAATAGAAGGAAGAGATATTTTCCAGAGGAAGGAGTTGAATGCGGGAGATATTCGAAGAGGTATGCCCCCTAAGCACCTAGTGACCTTTTGTAGATCTAATTCTAGGAATCTCAATCATAATCATGACAAGCACTGATGCACTCAATGTTTGGGTTTTTTTGGGGGAAAAATCTATTACAAAATTTTATAAATGGCATGATTTTTTCCATGAAAGAGGTTGGAGTGTGAGGGTTCGGGATTGATTTTTCTAATAAAAAAAAGCTTGATAGATCCCATCCATTTTGAGAAGCTATTTAAGAAGCCTGTATATCTCTTTTGTATTGAATTTGGTCATGTCAAGGTGGTTGTGAGTGTACAACCATTGAAAATCTCTGATATTTTTCTAGAAACTTTCCCCTACAGATAAATTTAATCAAACTCGAGTTATTCTGTGTTGATCTTATGCAAAATGTGTTTGTTTTATTTCTGAATGTATGCAAATAGTTTTTCTTGTTCCTGTTGCAATATTGTATCAAAATCTGTCTCAATCACACAAGTCTCAATCCTTCTGACAGTTTAGTGGTATCTGTAATTTCATTTCTCAGAAGAGCTTTCATCTGGGAGTGAAATAAAAGATTTAAAATCACTTTTATTTCATCTGTTGATAGAGATTGTCTGTAAGCCTCTGGGTGTACCTCAGGTGTGATTGGGATCAGAGCTTGATGCTTTTTTGGGTTTTCCAACTCGAGCCTTTGTGTTATAATCTCATAGATTATATGAAAAAGTGCTAATCCGGGCCTCCATTGAAGCACATATTCTGGTTAAACAAACATTTTAGCTGCTCTGTGGCATTCTGTTGGTTTAGTTTTCCATTTTGTAAAAGCTCTCAAGGATCTGGTGAATCAAGTTCATCCTGCCTCACCTCCCACCAAAATCTATTTAAAAAATCCAATCTTACCCGTACTACCCTTGTTTGTCCTGTGTGTATACAAATGCATAGTTTCTATTACCAAAGCATACAAAAACAATCAGGTTTCCAAATGTCTTTAGTAACCTTTGCCTTGTTTTTAAAATATCTCCATAATATGGAAGTGACAACTTGTGATAATTAGATTTGGTGTGTTGATCATATTTTCCCAAGGTCTTCTCTATAAAATTTGTGCAAAAGAAGGATTTACCAACATTCTTCAATAATAGAGGTTACAAAATAGGTTCTCTTACCTTGGTTGAAAGGCACAAACTAAAATAGTTAGGATCAGATCACATCCTTTTAAGGTGCTACCCACTCCTTTCAAATCCTGAGTGCTAAGAAGTCAGATAGACTACTTTCCCGGGCTACAAAATGACATACATAATTATCTATCTACCTCTGAGTGTCCTGTTAAATCCATGATGTTGCTCGGCCTTTGAAGGAGATTAAATTTTGGTACCAACACCATGTATAATGATGAGAATAGTTATAGGAAAAATATGGATTGTCAAGAAAAATAAAACCACCAGTATAAAGCTTGGTATGTGGAATTTCATCGATGTGGGAAGAAGGGGTATCAAAACCACCATAAATAAGATTAGTGTGATGATGCAGGGGACCAAAAGGAATAATTCCTCCAATGTACAGTTGGTACATAGGAGCCTTATTAGGTCTGCTAATATGGTTGGGAGTGGGAAGTGTACTAATCATGAGAAGGTGATACTCCCCCATTGTAATTTTGTTCACCATGTCATCTAGGGATTCTTTGTCAGGGAGTTTGGATGAGGGAATGGATGAACTAGTGGATGGTGTAGATGGAGTGTCCTTAGTGATGAGAATGCCATTTGGTCTATAAGTCATGTTGCATCCTTGAAAGGAGGAGTTTCCCCAAGAAACATCAATATTTTTCCCTCATGCTCATATTTAAGGGAACGATGAAGCGTTGATGGCACACAATGCATTGAACAAATAAATGGTCATCCAAGGAGAACATTGTATTAAAATTATCTTTAATGATATAAAAGTTTTGATGGATGATATTCTCACCAACACAGATGGGAAGAATGACCATTCCCAAGGCAGGAGTGATAACATCATTAATGGTACGGAGGACCACAGGTGTTTGAGTGACGGATTCCTTTGCAACCTTAAGTTGATAGAAAGAATGCAAAGGGATGATATTAATACTCACCCCACTATCGATCATGGACCGTAAAATTAATCTATCATTTATCCTAACCATAATAAAGAGGGGAAGGTCGTGTTGTTTCGATTATATATCCAAAATTTTAGTTTCATTAAATGATATAGTAGTAGAAGCAACAAGCATTCCTATGAAGGATGTGAAGGGATGATCTGCATCATCAGGTGTTGGAATGTGTTTCAAGGATTCAATAAGATCATGTTTATGATCTAGAGAGATTTAGATGAGCTCGTAGAGTGACATTTAGATAAGGGGCTTGATGAAGCTGTGTAACAATACTTTTTTCGATAGGCATAGGGGCTACTAAAACAAACCTTTGGTTTTGATGATGTGGCCAACTCCTTAGGAGGAGAAATGAATTGATGAAAAAAGGATTGGAATCACTAGATGAGTCATATCCTAAAGGAAAAATAGCAAATGTCAAACTCGATTCTAAAGGCAGGGACTAATTCGGTCCAAGGGAAAGTCTTCCCTCTTCAATAAGATTATGAATAATTATCTAGAGCGCTCTGTAATGTTCAACTACATGTCCAAAGGTGTGATGAAAGGCACACATAAGGTTAAGATTTAACCATAGAGGATTCTTTCCTTTTGGGTCGAAGGCCTTGATAGGAGGAAGAATAATTGCAGAGGTTTGTAATAAGTGTTGGAAGATCTCTATGTATGATCTAACTAGAGCAGTAGAAGATGTCATATGTGATACTTTGGATGTTTGAGATATGCCCCGAGTGTATTGATGCTTTGAATATTTGGATTCATTTTTACTATTGATTGGTGTTTTAGTGTAGGATGATCTTATATTCACGAGTTGAAATGTTTGTGGTTCTAGAGCACATGATTTTTTATTAGACAGTTTACATCAAGGAGAGATCATAGGTTTTGTATTTTGGGACACACTATCAGGAGGAGCATCAACAATATTAACTAGGGAGTTGGATGGTAATGCTATGCTTGGTTTGGGTACAGGAAAAAACATTTGTCTGAGATAATCCACAGAAGATGAGGATTGGGGGGATTGTGTTGATGACATGGAAGAGATATTTGAGGTCATTTTAAGGTAAAGTAATTTTAAAAAATCCTCAGATGATGGATTTGGGATAAAATAAGTGGGTGGCATGGATGTCACCATATTATTTGGTATGGGTAAAAGAGTGGGATGAGGGACAGGTATGGGTTCCACGGATGGTATGACAGGGAAGGGTGGAATAGATATAGGTGAGGTGGTCAAGCTTACTGGAGTGGATGAAGCAGGTGATGAAGTAGATAAGGAATTTGATAAAGGACCAACCCCATATGTGGAAATGGGTTGAAACAATTGTTTCATGAATGTCTCTAAGGTTATAAATGATATATTTGCTAATGGGGTTTTGGAAGTTATAGATATACGAGTAGACACCGAGACTCATGTAGATGTAGCAGATGTGGGAAGGATGTCAAAGTGAATAGAGGTGGTCATTGATGAAGTTGTAGATGGAACAAGCTCCTTATCATTAGTGTTTGGGGTGTTTATATTATGAGCATTAGGAGCTTGGGTTTTGGTAGAAGTCGTAGCTTGGCTTATCGATATATGATTTGGAAAAGGTTATTTGAAAACATCAAGAGGTTAATTGGGTGACACATTTGGATTTTCAATTTGAATATCACCTTGATCAATGACTCTTTGGACCAAGTCCTTAAAAGTATGACATCTTTCTATGTTGTCACCTTGGACTTGGTGATACTTGTAGTAGTGATCTTCACGATACTATACAGGTTTCAGTCTCGACTCAGAAAACCGGTTGGATATGAGGAAGTGTGATAAGGTTAGCTATCATTAATTTTTCAAATATCATATTGTATGACTCCCTGATGGGGGGTATAGTTGGGTACTAATTGAGTGAATCTTTGTTTTTAATGAAATTACTTGTATAATTAAAATTATGAGCATAAATAGAACACAAAAAAAAAATTGTAGATAAATGATCTCAATATACAATTAAAAAATCTTTTCCACTTTGAGGGGGAAACCTCCAAACCATATAATAATAATTAAATGCTCAAATAATGATGAAATACTATTTAAAATCCCCTATATATACTATTCATATGTTATGGCCATCACCAAGGCCGATAACCATGATATAGTAAAATGATATGGTAAGCCACAAGTCAGCTACTCATATCATAATACAAGCAATAGGTTAACAGTGTAACATGCCCTTCCCCTTCAAACCAACATTTTACTCAACGTTGAATAATCTTGGATGTTGTTGCAATAAACCTTCATCCTCCCAGGTCCCATCTTCTATGCTCAGATTCTTGCAATTGATCAGATATTCCTTAATGTCTCTGGTTCTCAGTCTCTTAGTACATGTTTGTAGAATCTTCTCTATTTGTTTTCAATTCCGAATTCTCCTTCAAACCAATCAAAACTTGTTGTTGATACTAAATGTGTTCCTCAACATCTATGACTGTAGTTTACATCCTGAAGGAAGAAGTGATAGATGGTGGATGGTAACCATATAATGCAAAAAATGGGATCATTTGAGAAGAGGTATGAAAAGATGTGTTATACCACCATTCTACAAGTGTTAGCCATTTAACCCATTGTTCCTTCTTATCTGATAAAAACAAGTATAGATACCCCTCTAAGAATTTATTGACCATTTTCATTTTCCCATATGTCTGAGGATGGTAAGATGAACTATAAGCTAGCTAAGTACCCAAACATGCAAATAAGTACGTCCAAAAATTACTTCTAAAAATAGAATCATGATCACTTGCAATTATCTTTGGGGTTCCATGTAGCCTTTGAACTATCTCCAAAAAAAAAATAGTGATTGTACTGCTTGCAAATGGATGTGATAAGGCACAAAAATGGGCATATTTTTTGAGCCTATCCATAATCATTAAATTAAAATTCTTACCCTCTGAACAAGGCAATACTATGATGAAATCCATAGAGACCTCCTCCCATATCTAGCTAGGAATTGGTAATGGTTGCAATAGACCTGGAGTCTTAATGGTTTCACCATTTTTCTATTGGCACACCAAACACTCTTATACAAATTTATTTTACATCCCCCTTAAGTCCTTCCCAAAATAATTCTCTTTTAATTCTATGATATGTCTTCAAAAACCTAGAGTTTCCTTGAATAGGTGATGCATGTAGCTCTGTAAGAATATTATCCTTCAACTTAGAATCGTTACACAAGAATAACCTGTCCTTGTACCATAGGGAATTACCTTTCCATTAAAATTTGTTAGATATTATAGAGCCTTGCTTGATATTCTATATTAGATATTGTGTATATGTGTTCTAATCTCATTCCAATCTTGCTTCATTCACCTGATCGAGATTCAATATGGACATTACACATAGTAAGGCATCTATGGATGTATCCATTCTAGATAGGGCATCGAATACTACATTTTCTTTACCCTTTTGGTATATGATTTCAAAATCATAACCCAACATTTTTGTTACCCACTTTTTTTGTTCCTCAGATGATAACCTTTTCTCCAAAAATAATTTGAGATTATCATGATCATTTTTACCTTGAAGTTTCTACCCATTAGATAGGGCCTCCATTGTTTGACTGCATGAAGAATAACCATCATTTCTTTCTCATAGATAGGTTTGAGAAGATATTTTTCTTTGAATTGGAGACTCTCAAATGTAATTGGTCTTCCTTCCTGCATTAGAATTGCTCCCAATCTTGATCTTGAAGTGTCACATTAAACAATGAAGGGTTTTTAGAAGTTGGGAGTAGCTGAAAATGGGGTGGTGCACATGGATTCCATCAACTGCTCAAAAGATTTAGTGGTTGCATTTTGCCAATGGAAGGCATACATTTTTAGCAATGCAGTGAGTGGAGTCATGATTCTACCATATCCCCTCATAAATCTTCTGTAGTACCCTATTAGTCATAGGAACCCTCAAATATTTTGGAGAGTTTTGGGCCTTGGCCATTCCACCATAGCTTTGATCTTCTAAGGATCAACTTTGACACCTTTATGGGATACAATATGACCCAAGTACTCTACCTCTTGTATACCAAAAGAGCATTTGGATGGATTTGCATAGAGTTTATGTTTCTCCAAAACTTCCAACACTTTATTTACATGTTACAAGTGTTCTTCCCATGTCTTACTCTAAATACATATGTCATCAAAGAAAACTAATATAAATTTTCTTCAAAATGGCCTAAAAACAATGTTCATCAAGCTTTGAAATGTTGAGGGAGAATTTGTAAGACCAAAAGGAATTACTAAAAACTCATAATGGTTGTCATGAGTCCTGAAAGTTGTTTTATGAACATCTTCCTCTCTTATTCTAATTTGATGGTACCTCGAATAAAAATATAATTTTGTGAAATAAATAGCACCATGCAACTCATCAACTAAATCATCAATTACTGGAATAGGAAACTTATCTTTAATGGTGTACTTGTTGAGTTCTTGGTAATATATACACATCCTCCATTTTTCATCCTTGTTACATACCATGAACACTGGTGAAGAATGTGCACTTTGGCTATGCCTGAAGATACCTTCCTTCAACATTTCTTGCACCATTTTCTCGATCTCACTTTTCTAGAAATATGGGTATCTATATGGTCTTATGTTAGGTGGTTAGCTCCCTGGAATCAACCAAATAGCATGATCATGATCCCTAACTGGTGGTAGTACCTTTGGAATTTCATCAAAAATAGACTAGTGAATATCAACAATCTTTTGAAGATCGGGTGGCATTGAAGACTTTGTATTTTGTACCTCTATGGAGAATAACTTTGCTACAAATCCATCTACTCCTTTTTTGAGAACCTTTTATACCTAATGAGAGATGATAATCTATGGAGACTTAGCTACCATCCCTTTCAATTATATTTTCCTTCCTTTTGAATGAAATTGAATGAATAATTCTTGGAAATTCATTTCTATAGTACCTAAGGTTGTGAGCCGTTGGATACCCAAAACAATATCTTCCCCTCCCATAGAAATAGAAAAAATAGGTGAATATAACATGTAGTCTCCCATGCAAAGGTTGATACTATGGAAGTTTCATGTGAACTTGATTATCCCACCATCCACAATCATAACTTGCATTTTTGGAGCTGGGTAAATAAAACAATTGAGGTGGGTAGCTAACTTACTATTTATGATGTTATGAGTACTCCCTAAGTCAATCAACACTGTCACCTTCTATTTTTTGAGATAGCCAATAACCTTGGGTGTTTGAGGAATATTAATACATGACAATTCATGGAAAGAAACTTTAGGTTGGTTATCCTATACTTCATCTGCTACTGGTTCCTCAACTTCTCCTATAATTTAAGCTTCTTCTTCATCCTCATTTCCTCCTTCAATATAGAAAAACTTATTCTCATCACATTTTTGTCCCAATCCATATTTACTGTTGCAGTTAAAACATAATCCTTTGCTATTTTTTCTTCCATTTGTTGAGGAGTTAGTCTAATTGGCCAAGTGAATGATGGGGAAGGTGTACTACGGTCTCTGGTGTTAATGAAAGCTTTCCTCCTATTACAAAGAATTTTTTCCTCTTCTCTATGTGCCATGATAGAAGAATCAAAAATCTTGAGTGGATTAAACATACATACCTCATGCTCAATGTGGTCCTTAAGACCCCCAAGAAACAAGTCATTCAAGTTATCTTCTGTAATATTATCCACCCTTAAGGATAGGTTCTAGAATTGATGCACATAATATTTGACTGATCTTGTTTGTCTTAACTTTTCCAATTGAATAAAGTAGTTATCTAAAACACTGGAACTATAATGTAATTGAAAATCCTCAGTAAAAATTTTCCAAGTGACACTGGGACCACTCTTCTACCTCTGAGCACATAACCATCAATACTAGATGAATTGGTCTAGTTTAAGCTACAAGGATGCCAAGGTCACCTTTTGTCCTAATGGGGTTTGATGTAACTCAAATAAGTTGTCCATTTGATTTATCTAATTAAGTGGACCCTTCCAATCAAATTTGTGCATCTCCACTTTCAGCTTCATGTTCTGTGGTTATGAATATTTTAGATTCTGATTGGGCTAGAAAAGTGATCCAACATGGTTATTTTTCCCATTATTATAAAATGAACATCCTCCTTGGTTGAGTTGGGACTGATTTGGGACATACAGTTTACCCTTTATATGTTGCACCATATCATCCAACCGCTGGTTGATTTTCTCTATGTCTCCTTTACAGGCTATCTCAGATTGTACATGTTGTAGTTTATACTCAAGTAGACTCACCTTATGATCAACTGAGGTAAACCCTAGTGCTGAGGAATCTTTACTTACCCCTTATGAATCCATCTCTTCTATCACAACCCCATATTTATTTGGGGTTTTATCCAGAGTTACCAGATTCTTTTTGGCTCTTGTGGAAGGCCCCACCATGATGTCAAACCCTAGGGTTTAGTGTTTCCATACAAATTAGGATGAATAGGAAAAAACAAAAAGAAGATACTACCAATATGTTTTTAAGGGATTTCTGAAAATGTAAATAACTTGGAAAAATTCCACAAATTTCAGCCGAGGGAGTGATTTTATGAAAAAACCTAAATTTGTAATACCTTTTGCAAAATAAATCAAAAAATTCTAAAAATTTTAGGGAATCTTACTTAGAACTATTTGCAACTTTGGTAAAAACATTTCTGACAAAATATCTTTGGTTCACAAAATATATCAGACATAAAACATTAGGTTTTTTGCCCTAATTTTGGCCTGGATCGCAGCTCTGATACCACTTGTAATGAAATTACTTGTATAATTCAGATTATGAGAATAAATAGAACACCAAACAACACAATATTATAGATAAATGATCTCAATATGCAATTAAAATAGCTTCGCCACTTCGAGGGGGCAACCTCAAAACCATATAATAAGACTCAAATGATCGAATGATGATGAAATATTTCCTACAATCCCCTATATATACTATTCATATGTTATAGCCATCACCAACGCCAACCAAATAAGCATGAGAAAGTATAAATGATATAGTAAAATGATATGGTAAGCCACAAGTCAGCTACTCATATCCTAATACCAGAAATAGGTTAAGAGCGTAGCATTGTTTAGTCCATTTGCTAGATGTAGATGCAAGAGTTGAAATAACAACCACGGCATTGGCTGTCACCTTTGATTTTTCATTTGGCATGGATGATTTATCACACTCATTTTTGGGTTTATTTGACTTCAGTTTTAAATGGATCTGTTTGAGGGTGCATGTTTCAATTTTGTGGGCCATGGTGAAGGCCTAGTTAAAGGTTCAGAATGATTGGATTTGTAAAGTTCAAGATATATGCTTCACACATAAATGTAAGATGAGGTCAATGAGGTTAACTTATGGAAGAGGAAAGGATAATTGGATTATAGTGAGGTGCCACTGTGCAAAAAATTCTATAATGGATTCGTCTTCAAATTTCTTGATGGTATATAGATCATTAATGGTTATTATTTGCACAGTGTTAATAGAAAAAATGTTCTATAAATAACTGTGTGACTAGGGAGAAAGACAATATTGAATATTAGGGGATGTTATTATACCATTACAATGTGGGACCATCAATGGACATGGGAAAAGTGTGAAGCATCAAGTCCTGTTCATGCACAATAAGATAACATGTTGTTTTAAATGCAAGAAGATGTTATTGTCGATCCTTTTTTCTATTGAAAGTGTAGAGGATATGGTTTAATTGGTATGGATGGGTGGATGGGATCATTGCATATTTTCTCATATGATAATAAGACCTTGGTACCTAAAGTTGTAACTTCAAGGTTGGCTAACCTATTTATGAGGGCATGCATGGGATCATTTGAAAGAGTTTGTTAGCAGATGAGGGGTGGTGGCTTCATGTCAGAAGTAGTTGGATGGGTTTGTTGATAAAACTGTGGATGTATTGGTGTTTGGAGAATTTTTTTGGGGCAAGCCATGGGATTTAATTGAAAGAGTGGTTGTTTAAAGAACTATTACTGGGATTAGGTAGGCTGCTGTGGCAGGTGCTGAGCAGGAATGTGGTTATGAATAGGTTTATATTGTTTTTGAAAAGGGTTAGATAATGCATAATGTTGGATGTAAGAAGATCAGGCTTCCTAGACAAGGGATATGATGTTTGGCCATATTAAGTACAGATACTGATTGGGATAGCGACCAAAGAAGTGAGGGGAAGAGTAGTGTTTATTGTTTTGTTGATCAGTTGGATATTGTAACACATAGGGATGACTATCTTGGTAATGAAGGAAGTAAGATGAGAAATTTCTCATTCGTAATGTAAGTGTACAAGCTACTAAAGAAATTAGTAACTCAGATGGATGCGTGAGGCTTGATAATGGCGTTTAATGATGAAGTTACTACTCCAAAAAAACTACAAAACTGAAACATATTGGATTACATAGATAGGGCAGGGGCTTCCTAGAAGCATTAACTTCCTCGGTTGATGTTAGCTCTCACCATTAAAAAAAGAGATGTAATCAAAAGGATATACTGATAATATGCAGAGACTGAAAGAGTATAGAATATGAATGAAATATTGGTCGATCTAGATATTGATCTGATTAAATAACTAAAAGATAAATGTACCTGATATGGGTTGACAACGACCTAGGAGGATGGTTCAGGAAAATGAGGAAAAATTCATATTAAGTAGGATCTAAGTATAATCAGGTGGCTGCAAAAGTATGAAAATGTTAGGATCTTTCTCCAGAGAAGATTTGAAGAGACAAAAACCAGGAAAACGATAGAAAAAAGGTTTATGGGGAATGATTGAAACTATGTCCTTAGTTTACGAAAACTGAGTGCAAGTGGGTTTATTTTTTTGTAATAGAGGAAATGAATGAGGGATTAGAAGACTGAAATAGAGGCTAGGAACATATAGGGGTTGAAGGTAGGTTTGGAACACAAGGTAGGCACTACTAACGATGAGTCAACAATGACCTAACAAGCTTGATGATGACTATGATAGGGATTGATAAAGCTGAAGGAAGGAAAGCTATATGATCAACCTACAAGAATGGATTTACAGAAAAGAGTTGATGAATTTTTGAGCTCTTCTGATGATGATCTAGACCTTCAAAAAGGATAGATATAAAATATACTAGATAATATGATAAATCTAATTAAATTTATGTAAACAATGAAAATATCAGAAAATATGATCTTGATTGACACATGTACACTACAAGGAGGTCTAGGAGTTCTGTAATGGCTTTAAGAATGTTCAGTCATGAAAGATTGTTTGCAGGCTACAACAAAAGATTCAGATTCACATGCACTTGATGAAGAATAGAAATAAAGAACTTAGCATTATAGGGTCGATGACGACTGGTTTGGGTCGCTACCGATCATGGGGGATGTTTCCCCAATGGGAAGATTTTCCTTATTTTGGAAAACTTCCTCATCTTTTTAGAGATAGCCGAATGCTTTAAAGAATTATGTGGGAAGGGGTTGTTTGGGTTGAGATGTAGGCAATTTTTTAGTGGAGATAGGTTAGAAAAAGTGTAGGGAAAAGCAAGGGTGTAGATTTGGAATGAAAACATTCCAAAATGGGAAGTTAGTTAGGGCGTGATGAGTTAATTAATTAACTAATGTTGATTAAATAGAATTTAAAGGTGATGGGAATTTAATTAATTAATAGGGAATAAGTAATTAGATCTAAAAAGGTTATTTGATTAAATGGGGAGGATGAATAATAAAATATGTGCACAGATGCAATGATGGGATAGGTACTAAATTTAGGTGTCTACATGCATTTTCAAAGAAGTATATCTTCAAATATATTCATGAGAAAAGGTTGATTGTCTTTATGTCTCTTGATTATATCTTGTCAACTATTGTTGAAGACATATATTCATTGTAATCTAATTTAAATATCAATAAAGAGTGGTGATCTGATTTGAATATCAATAAGAAGTTGTTTTTTGTATATCTTATTATACTTTCTTTGAGTATGTTTCATGGTGAAGTGTATTTTCTTGCAATTATACATTGATACTTGTGTTTCATGAAGATATGTATTTATTGTCTTGAAGTATAGAGTAAATTTTTTGGGGGACTAATTCATCCCCCCTCTCAATCCTTGTCACTTCCAACATCACATTATTCTTATAATGATGATAGAAAAAAATTCATTTTCCATAATTCATATTGTCCATCTTTATTGCAGAACAAGCTATTAAAGCTCCTTCCTACCCCTCGTATCTTTTCTCCAAATAAATAACCAATGGATTCATCTAATCCTAACGTATTTTATAAATCCCTTGAATTCCCATTTTACCTATTTTATCATTCCCATGAAGGTTTTAGGGTCCTTAGGAAAGCTTCCCTTGAATTATTCCTCGAGCCCCAATTTGATACAAATGTTGTTATTCAAGAATGCCAAAAGAAGTATTAAGCCCGTCTTCGATCCCATGAATAAAATCATTTTAGGTATAACCTTAACAAAGAAACCATGAAACACTGAATATGAACAATAGAATGTTCTTATGACTACAATTACCTCAATTTGCAATATGTGAATGTAGATAAATTCAACTACTTGATACCTCTCACATAGTAGGTCAAAACAATCCTTGATACCTCTCACAAGAGACCAAGCAATGATCCCACTCTTCCAAATGAGCCTCATCTAAAACAATTTGTGAAAGAATCCCCCATGAATCCTATCTTACCTTCCTCAAATAAGGTTACTCAATCATGCAAATAAATCTAACCAATGGGAATTTCGTTTCTTATCACTTGCCAAAATACCATTACAACACTAATCCTAGGCCATAATGGAACTTCCTTGACAAAATTAATTCCATGAATTGAAAAAACCCCTTGATGTAACTCATGTTCACTTCTCTACAATATAGTAAATTCCTCATGCAACAACTATATCACTTGAAATATGTTTTCAAAATAGTGTAGGAATCTCCTCTTACCCCCACATAATCTTGAAATTCACAGTTTTGAAAGAGTTGTTCATCGTTCACACACCATAACCTTTGATATTGAATTTCCTAAAAGAAATATGATCAACAATGAGATATTATGTTGTGCTGATAATCCTCCCCTCATTATTATTGTCTTCATTCATAGTGCACAACTAAGATTGGTATTGGTGGACATAGATTTTGGCATCAATGTTTCCTCTTTTTCACTTATTCATTTTTTTTTTATGACCTAAAACATACTAGAATCACATGTCATGCGTTTGATAAAACTCACCAAAATCCCCATGGTTGTGTTTGACTACCTATCATAGTAGGCCCCAAGACCATCCACACAAAGATCATGGTTCTTCATCTTCCTTCTAATTAAATTACTTATATAGTTGTGAATATCATCATCAATATAACACCAAATAACACTTAAAAATATCTAAGTGATCACAATATTCAAGTAGAATGACATAGCCACTTGAAGGGAGAAATCTCTAAACCATATGATAAAACTTAAGTTCCTAAAATGATGACCATTTACCAATTACTAACTCTTATATATACCCTACTATGTTAAGTAAAACACGAATATAGATCTATTAAGAATATTAAAGAATAAATAAATATGATATGACATGTTAGCAGATAAAATTATCCATATTTCAAATATATATATATATATATATTTATTTATTTATTTATCTCGATAAAATACCTAGGGCTTAGGGCGTAGCATACCCCTCTTGATACAAGAACATCACCTTAGAGTGATTCTTAGAGTCAAAATTTTCATCGTGAGCATGATTATAGTGTAAAAGTAGGTTATTTGATGTGACTAGAAGGTCATTAGAGTGCTTAGAAATTTAAATTTTTGTCTATATGAGTTTTCCCTCCAAAACTCAATTTGAAATTCCGAGTAAGGTATTATCACCATTTTGTCAATTTTGGCTTGTTAAGTGCTTAGATATGTATTTAGGTTCAGTGGAGACTGCATGAATAATTTACAATCCCTTATTGAAGGTCATAATATATTGTTCTAGGGGATTGAATATATTAATTCCCTTTTAGTTTCTTGACTCAAGTGTATAACTTGAGTTTCTGGGTTGGTACAATTTAGTCACGTAGATAACCAAAAATAGTTAGTTATGAAGGAGGGATGTTTAAATGAAAGGAGTTTGAAGAAGAAGGAGAGAGGTGTTTAGGGAAGAGAAGATATGAATTACTCTAGTTTTTTTGAAAAAGAATACTATGTGAATAGGAAAATGGTCAAGATGATGTAATGATGAATACGCAATACAATGTTATTCTCAATATATGGAAGAGTCTTTTGATCAATCATTTATTCCAAGGTTTTTGGATCATATCATTTTTGGTTTCAGTGTTGAATAACCTCATATGGTGATTCCATGTAATAAAAACATGACAAACTCAAGTCTCTCAAAATTATGATTGTGTAAGGTGTCTTTTTGAACCTTGTATGACTATAACAGTTCACTTTGTATGATTTTTAAGGGAGTTCATGATCTTAATTCATTCATGTAGATGGTTATGGGTGGAATAGACCTCTTCTTAAAATTTCAAGGATTAAAACTTCAATTTTCATTTAATTTTTTGTGATTAATCCAGTGGAGCATGTCTTAAAACCCTACCCAGGGTGTATAAAAAATAGCGTTTAAAGCTCTTGAAAAACATTTCTTTAGCTAAAATTTGTCCTGTAGAATCTGTAGTGGAGGAAGAATGAGATATGTATGTTTTTGGTTCCTAGAATACTATCTTGTATGTGTGAAACAATGAATTTTCAACGAGGAACTTTGTTTTAGCTTTGAAGGCCTAATTGAGTACAATTTTTTTAGATTAAATATGTATATATAGAGAGTTTGAAAATGAAACTTGATAGGTAGCTAAAACTTGGTAATGGGTATTTAAAAAGTCTTATAATTTGTTTTGAAAAACCCTGAGGTAAAATTTATACTTGAAAAACCCTTTTAGTAGGGCTATAAGAGAAAAGTCCTAGTTGAACAAAATTAGGTAGAGGAAGAAGGGGGGCCTTTGGAGTTGAGTGATAAGATTTTGTATGAAGCATAATTTCCCTAAAGGGTACTGTTATCGAAAATGAGCCCCTTGCTCATTTTGTGGCTAACTCCTTTCATTCTTCCCTCTCTTGTGCCTCAGTCATAATTTTTTTCTTTTTAGGCACTCAAAACCTTCTGGAAATGGCACCATTGGATAGAGATTTTTCTCAGCTTTCCAGAAAGGTAAAGTTTTCCTCCTAACTCCATGTATTTTTGAAGTTATGGCTCGGCGGAGATTTTGTGGGAAATTTTCCCCTAAAAAGCCCGAGCCAATAATATGAGGCCACGTGTCCTCGGAAGGGTGGAGGCGGAGGTAAACTTGGAATTTTTTTTACCAAGTGTTTGGCAAGGTTTCAGAAGGAATTTTTTTCCCCGACGGCCCGCCAGTGAATAGGATCATGCCACGTGTCCAAAGGGAAGAAATTAGGAAAATTTCCTAAGTATCGGCACCGTGGAAAAATCTCCAGAAAAGGCCCGAGCGAATCAAATCAAGCCACGTGTCCCAGGACCAGCAGACCATGAAGGGAGACTTAAAAATTTGGCAAAGTGTTTTGGCTAGAGGAAATGAGAAATATTGGCCCATCGGCCCGCCGACCAGTTAGGTCGGACCACGTGCCACCGCGACATCGGGGGTCGGGGGTGCGAAAAGATTCTTTCCTTTTTTCACCCAAGTGTAAAAAATTCAAAGGGAAAGCCACTCCCCAAGGCCCATAGCCAATAAGGAGAGGCCACGTGTCTCGGGGGCGTCGGAGCTTCGGCCGCCGGGGAAAAATTGAGAAAAATTTCCCAAAGGTTGGAGAAAAGGAGAAAGGTTACCCCCAAGGCCCGCGTCGAATGGGAGCAGGCCACGTGTCCCAAGACCGGTGGAACGTGGGGGAAAGTTGGGAATTTTTCCCAAAGCAAATTCGAAGGAAATATTGAAATGGAGAGCCCGCCCCCTAAATCCCGAGCCAATCAAATCATGCCACGTGTCCATGTGGCGGCAAAAAACACAAGGCAAGCCACAGGGAAAAATGGTAGGGAAGGCCCGCATCCAAAGGGAGCTCGCCATGTCTCTCCTCAAGGAGAATGGTCTAGAGCAGGTGGAGAATTTGAAAGTAGAGGCCTGTAACGAATCATATCACACCACGTGCCCTCAAGTCATCGGCCCGGTGGAGAAATTTTGGAAAATTTTCCAATGGCCAAAACAATGGAAAATGGAGCAGGAAGAGCCCACGACCAATGGGAGCAGGCCACGTGGCACCAGGAGTGGTGGAGCGTGGAGATTTTTGGGAAAATTTTCTCAAATGCAAAAAGTGGAAAAAGTTCAAATTTTCAGCCCGCCATCCCGTTTTGGCCCTATTTTTCCCTAAATCTTCAAACAACCATAAATTTCGATCCAGAGCTCGGTTTTTCACGTCCTTTATATCAATGGAAAGATGGTGAAAATATCTACATGATTTCAAGCTCAATTTTGTATTTTTATGGAGTTTGGAGAGATAAAATTGGAAAATGCCTCTAGCACGTAGAAAACAACAGAAATGACGTTTCAACCACCATTTTAATGAAGAATGGCTCGCATTTTCTCCCAGCATGGTGAAAATGTCAGGGAATGGACCTGTAAGGATGCCCATGTTGTTTTATTACATTTTGGTCAGTGGTTGGAGCTCCTCTAATGTTTTCTCACATTTCTCTCTCCTGGACTCTATTTTTGCATTGTAAAAGCCAGAAAGGGCTCAATTTTTAAAAATAAGGAGACACTCTTTTACCTCTACAACTTCCCTTTTTCTTCCCTTTTGGAAAAATTTGTGGAAATTTTACCTTTCCATGCAAATACAACACCTATTTTGCCTCTTGGTCATTTTAATGCACTGTGTTGGACCTGGAATGATAATATATGCTCTGTGATTAAAAGTTTTCTCAATCCTTTCACATGTTTATCATTGTTTTCCTAACCTCTCATCACATTTTGACAATTTGTGTTGTATTTATCTCTAGAATGTGTATGTTTTAAAGTAGCAGGTTTCTACTACTCCCTTGGTGCATCACCTTATCAACATTAGTCTCATTTTTCTTGCATTCCCTATCTCTGTCCCCTTAGAATTTAGAGTAGGAATTAGGAATTTAAGCCTCTGTAGATTTCATGCATATACCTGATAAGAGGAATTGAGGAACCAACCTCTAACCTGGAGATTCTTTTCCCATTTTTACAACCTGGAGATTATTTTCCCATTTTTACAAGTCCCACACTTGGGGAAAAGATTTAATGTTGTGCAATCACACTGGATGTCCAAAATGTCAAACTATAAATCTGATCAACATCCAGGGGTTCTGCTGATTTGCACTAATAGTTTTGGCACACCCGGTGGGACCTTAGAGGTCTTCATCTTCATTACAACAAATTGATGTGCATTTGTTGCAAGTTTCTTGCTTAAAAGATCCTTAAATTACACATCTAGCGACTCCAAGGAAGAAGAATCAGCTGGTTTTAGTAGTGCATACCTGAAAACTCATGAGAAGAATCACCACAAGGTCAAGAGTTGGAGAAGAAGAGGTGTTGTTTGAGTATCTGCAATTATCTCCAAGAAGAAGGCAAAGAGGAAGGAGAATTCAAAGGTCTCCATCTCCACCAAATAGAACTCTATCAACTCCTCCACCTGGTAGACCTTTCATTCAATCAACAAGGGTTCTAAGGCCAATCAGAATGGCACAACACAACCCCTATGTCAATTTCACTGGTAGCATCCCACTTGCTCTCAATGCACAAAATCCAATCCCAGTTACAACATTGAAGAACATTCCATACTTTACTGGAGATAATCAGACCACTCCTAGTGATCATGTCAAGGATATTGCTAATATTTGTGTAATCCATGAGATTAATGAGATGCAATTTGCTGTCAAACTGCTAGCATCTTCATTCAAAGGGAAATCTTTGCAATGGTTTAGGAGTCTTGCCTCATGTTCTATTCAAAATTGGAACCAGCTATGTATAGCTCTCCATGAGCAGTTTGAAGAAAAGTTAGATAACTTGTCCCTTTTGGAACAATTGACAACCATCAAGAGAGCTCCCAATGAGTAGCTGACTAATTTCAACTTCAGGTTTGAAATGACTTGGGAGAGAATTCCAGTGGCAGTAAGGCCAACAGAAGAAGGTGCTTTTCTATATTACCTTAAAGCTCTAAATTATGATACATCTATGTTAATTCAATCCATGGGGGGCACAACTATCCCTGTTGCTTATAGCATTGACATTAGAGTTGAAAATTGTTTGATTCAAGCTGGCAAGCTAGCTCCTAGGCCTCTAATGCCATTGTATCCAAGTTTAGAGAATGCAAGTACTAGTCAAGTGCCTATTTTAGCTCCCATTCCCACTCCTAGAATTCAGAATTCAAGTGAAGCTTCTACTTCATCTTCTAGTGCCTCAAATGAACTTCAAGAAGTCATGAAGCAATTGCAAAATTTAGGTAATGAGCTGGTTACACTCAAGAGGCAGCAAGCCCAAGGTTTTAGACCTCTTTCCAGCCTCAAGCTCAGTCTAATAGGCAGCCATACCAGCCTCAAAGACCACCCAATCCAGCTGAAAATTTAAGTCAAGCAAAACCTCTTGCCAACAGACCATTTCAGCCCTATAATCCCAATGCTACATCTTCCTCTAAAGCAATAGTGCCAGTGTAAAACAACATAGCTCAAGAGTATGATTGGTGTTTCCCATGCAATGAACCTCACAACCAGTCTATGTGTTTCAATGATGACTTAAATCAAGCATTAATGGTGACAACTACTGGTGTGGAGGGTGGTGGGAGTCAAGGAAATAACCAACAACAAGAAACATTCCAGCAACAATCAGTTCCAAATGATGCCTCACTTGTAAAATGGCAGGAAGAAGATTTTTGTGGCATGAATCAAACAATCTCCCAAAGTGTTGCAGCCAACACGAGGTCAAAAAGGAGAAATTTGGGTGAAAAACAGCCATTGGCTCCAAGTAATCCACAACCTTCTACCACTCCACAAATTATTGGCAAACAAAATATAGTTCCAAGCATGCAAGGACTGCCTAAAATAGCTCCTAGGCCAACTCAGATGCTAGTTGTTGCTACCCATGTGCAAGGAATGAATGTGTAGGCCAAGGGATAGTAAATAGATGCTTCATCTCCATTCAACATTATTAATCAGATGAAGAAGACAAATGTAAACATATCAATGTGGGAATCACTATCCATCCTAGGCCAAAGAGATTTGCTACAAGCTACCGTGAAAGACTGGTCAACTTCAAATAAGTAGGTCCAAATGCAAGAGAAGGTACTCACAAATGTTTCCCATCCTGAGAGGAATCATGGAGGACAACAAGGTAAAATTTTGAAGCCCCCTCCATTCTATGTTTCATTGATCATTAGAAACCATCTAGTACACAACTGTATGATTGATTTCGAAGCAAGTAGTTCAGTAATGCCCAAGCAAATAGTTGATCAGTTGGGGCTTCAATATGAAGTCATATCCAAAGTGGTAGTACAATTGGATGGGGCAACAATAACTACAGTTGGAGTGATAAAAAATTTGAGTCTTACTTTGCATGCATGCCCCAATGTTGTTATTTTGCAAGATGTCTCAGTAATAGACCTTCCACCACTCTTTGCCCTATGTCTATCAAGGGATTTCACAACCAAGATTGGAGGGTACTTATCTGCGGATTGGTCACACATGTTGTTCAGAACAAGATATGGAACCAAGGCCACAATTAGATCTGAACCTATTGAAAACTTTCACATTGAGCCTCACACTCCAAGCAAAAACAATGACCAATTGTTCAGCGTTTGATCAAGAAGATTATCCAAGAACTGATGAAGCTGATACCAAGGTTGGAAGTAATTTGACCTGATGAATGGGCAAATAAGGTGCATGCTTTTGATCCTTATCAAAAAATAGAAGAATTTGAGCTAGGAGTCTATTGCATGCATGAAGAAAATCAGCCTATTCCTAGCATCACCAAGCCAAACCACAATGATGATAATGAGGTATGGCAGTTGTTTTTTGATGGATCAAGGAATAGACATGGTGCAAGAGGGGGAGATATGCTTGTTTTAGCTCAAGGAGTTAAGTATTATTCAGCTTTTAGATTTCAGTTTGCATGCTCTAATAACACTATCAAATATGAAGCTTTGATACAAGGATTGCATTGGTAAATCAAGAGAGGAATAAAGAACTTGCAAGTCTTTGGTGACAGTGAGTTGATTGTCAACCTAGTTAAGGGGCAGCATGCTATCAAGAATGATATGATCAAGTGCTACAAATACAGGGTGTGGGACCTCATTGAAAATTTTGAGGGCTTTGGCATCAAATCCATTCCTAGAAAAGAGAACCACGCTGCTGATAGGCTTACAGCAGTTGGAGCAACCTTTGATGTTGTTAAAACCATCCAAAAAGACAAGGTACAACGAAAAATCCATTTAATTGTAAGCCCTTCGGTGCCAAACAATAATGTGAGTTGGAAAGTGTTTGAAAATTATCAACAAATCATCCATTTATTGTAAGAAGAGGCTGAGTTCTTAGCTAAAAATTAGGAAAACTTGGAACAGCAGTATGGTGACCAAGTGTTACAGCTAGGAACAAACAAACTATCAAAGGGATTAGTCACTTTGGAGTTCATTTTCAATCCAAATGATCAGTTTAGGAAGGAGAAAGAAAACATCCAAGTCAAGGGAGAAGATTCATTGTCCATCTTGGTGGAAGAAGGAAAATCACTCCAAGTTGGTAAAGTGACAACTTAGCGAGAAAGGTATGAGTTCATAAAACTTTGTGAAGAATTCCCTGATGTGTTTGCTTGGAGCTATGAAGATTTGAAATGTTTCAATCCTGAGTTAGCTCAACTCACCATTGAATTGGATCCAAGTACTAAACTCATCAGGAAGAAACAAAGGCCAGTCAATCCACATATTGATCCTCTCATAAGAAAATACTTGAATAAGTTGATAGAGTCAAGTATCATATTCCCTATCAAGCATTCTAGTTGGGTGGCCAACTTGGTTCCAGTTAGAAAGAAGAGTGGGGAAATCAGATTGTGTGTTGACTTTAGAGATCTGAATAGAGCATCTCTCAAGGATCATTACCCACTTCCTTCTATGGAGAAAATTTTGCAAGTTGTTGCTGGATCTGAAAGGTTTTCATTACTTGATGGCTATTCAGGGTACAATTAGATTATGGTGAAAGAAGAGGATCAGTTCAAGACAACCTTTACAACCAAATGGGGAACTTATGCATACAGGAAAATGCCATTTGGGCTGTCCAATGCTAGAGCTACTTTCCAAAGGGAAATGGACATGGTGTTCAAGGGTTTGATTAACAACATGGTGCTTCTATATCTTGATGATATCACTGTTTTTTTTTTAAATGCAGCAGACCATCTCTTTCATTTGAGACAAGTGTTCCAAAGGTGCAGAATATTTGGGGTATCCTTGAATCCTAAAAAGTGTATTTTTCTAGCCCATAAAGGAAATCTCCTTGGCCACATTGTCTCCAAAGAAGGATTAGAAATTGATCCAGAAAGAGTTGAAGCCATAAGAGCACTACCATTGCCAAGCCACAAGAAGGCCCTTCAAAGTTTCTTGGGAAGAATAAATTTTTTTCGGAGGTTTGTCCCAAATTTTGCAGCCCTAGTCAAGCCTATCACCAAGATGTTAAAGAAAAGAATATATTTTAAAAGGATATCATAAGGCAAGGAAAGTTTTGGAGCAATCAAAGAAGCCATCTCTCAAGCCCCAACTCTCATTAACCTGGATTTATCCAAGGATTTCATCCTCTATGCATTTGGGGGTGATGATACTATTTCGGCAATTTTGGTACAGTAGAACAAAGACAATGATGAGAAGCCAATTTCTTTCTTCAGCCAAATCCTGGAGGAATATGAGGTGATGTATTCTTTCATTGAGAAGCATGTTCTTGTAGTAATCAGGAGCTTGAAAAAATTCAAGCATCTAGTCTCAAACAACAAGGTTCAATTGTTGGTTTCTCATGTGGGAGTTAAAGAATTCCTCCTCAACAAAGAACTGAATGAAAAGAAAGTAGGTTGGATTAATCATGTCAAGGAGTATGACATTGAGATCAAAGTCACCAATTTGGTCAGAGGAAAAGGATTGTGTGAGCAGCTGGTCTTGAATAAATCCAAGGAAGCATGCAATGAGAAGGATGTTGTTTTGGCGTTGCAAGACAACCATGAGCAAGGAAACACTCAAGAAGAAAATGATAGTATCCTCACTCCTTGTTTGACCCAAGACGTAATGCACTTCCTAAACATAGATCTATGCCCTCTAGAGATGAACAAGACCAAAAGAAGACACTTCATATTGCAGGCTATCCTATATGCCCTTGTTGATGGTGAGAGAGATGTGAATGGAGTACTACTGAGATGCATTGGTAAAAATCAGATTCATAGGGTGTTGGAAGAGTTCCATGGTGGACCAGCTGGTGGTCATTTTTCACTGAGAGTGACAAATCTGAAGATCATGAGGGCTGGGTATTATTGGCCCAAGATTTTAAGTGATTGTTATGCATGGATCAAGAGGTGCAAGAATTGTGCATTCTTCACGGGTAAGGAGAGACCAGCTGCCCTTCCATTGCATTCAATTTCAGTTGACCAACCATTCATGCAATGGGGTTTAAACTTCATTGGATTCATTAATCCAAATTCAAGCCAAGGGTGCAAATGGATTCTAATAGCAACAGATTATTTCACCAAGTGAACTGAAGTAGTAGCACTCAAGGAAGCAAATGAATCTAGCATCCTAGATTTCTATGAGGGAATAACAACCAAATTTGGCATACCTTCTACAATAATATCAGATAATGCATTGGCATTCATTGGGTCCAAGGTAGCTGAATGGGCTATCAAGAATGGAATCTACCTAAGCACTTCATCAAATTATTATCCTCAGGGTAATGGCAAAGCTAAATCTAGAAACAAGAACTTGTTAAGAATCAGTAGGAGGACTCTTGATGAAAATAAGAGGTCTTGGCATACTAAGTTGAAATCATCCTTATGGGCTGATGGAGAGTTACCTGTATGGAAGAGAGACAATTTTACCCATGTCACTTGAGTTGCCAACATTGGAACTCATGAAACAGTTGCAGTTGTTGGAGTTTGGACCCATGGAGGTTAGATATGCATAATTTATGGAGCTCCAAGAAATCAGAAATCAGCCATCCCAAGCAATGGAGAAGGATCATGCTTTGATCAAGAAGACATTTGATAGAAAGTCTAAGGATAGATCTTTCCAAGTTGGATATCTAGTGTTAAAATGGGATGCAAATAGAGAAAAACCGGGGAGGCATTCAAAATTTGATACCATTTAGAGTGGCCCATACGTGGTCACAAAGTGTAAGGACAGCAATGCCTTCCAATTATCTACATTGGATGGTGAAGAGTTGCAGATTCCAGTCAATGGAATCCATCTGAAGCATTTCTATTGAAATAAACTCTCCACCTTGTACATATTAGCTTAGATTTTCATTCCTCCAAGTGCTTATACACATTGTTTTGTTGTAGTTTAATTTTGCTTTCCCTAAGTGCTTTGCCACAAACTTGTTGTTCCAAGAAATGTGTTTTGCAGGCCTTGCTCCAATCAGATGGTGTTCTACCCTCCATCTTCCTCCTTGCAGTTTTCTAATCAGTTGGGGTACAAAATGGAGAATTTGATGACCCCATGCCCAATGATTTGCTTCAAGCAACTGGTAACTTCATCCAGCAGGCAGATGACCCCTCTGAGTCGCCAAAATTGTTATCCAAAATGAGCCCCTTGCTCATTTTGTGGCTAACTCCATTCATTCTTCCCTCTCTTTTACCTCAGTCATAATTTTTTGCTTTTTAGCCACTCAAAACCTTCTAGAAATGGCACCATTGGATAGAGATTTTTCTCAGCTTTCCAGAAAGGTAAATTTTTCCTCCTAACTCCATGTATTTTTGAAGTTATGGCTCGGCAGAAATTTTGTGGGAAATTTTCCCTTGAAACGCCCGAGCCAATAATATGAGGCCATGTGTCCTCGGAAGGGAGGAGGTGGAGGTAAACTTGGAATTCTTTTTACAAAGTTTTTGGCAAGGTTTCAGAAGGAAATTTTCACCCCGATGACCCACCAGCGAATAGGATCGTGCCATGTGTCCAAAGGGAAGAAATTAGGAAAATTTCCTAAGTATCGGCACCGTGGAAAAATCACAGAAAAGGTCCAAGTGAATCAAATAAGGCCACGTGTCCCAGGACCATCGGACTGCGGAGGAAGACTGAAAAATTTGGTGAAGTGTTTTTCTTAGAGGAAAGGAGAAATATTGGCCTGTCGGCCCACCGACCAATCAGGTCGGACCACATGTCACTGTGGCATCGGGGGTCGGGGGCACGAAAAGATTCTTTCCTTTTTTCACCCAAGTGTAAAAAATTCAAAGGGAAAGCCACTCCCTAAGGCCCGCAGCCAATAAGGAGAGGCCACATGTCCCAGGGGCGTCAGAGCTTTGGCCGCCGGGGAAAAAGTGGGAAAATTTCCCAAAGGTTGGAGAAAAGGAGAAAGTTAGCCCCCAAGGCCCACGTCGAATGGGAGCAGAGCACTGTCCCAAAACCGGTGAAACACGGAGAAAGTTGGGAAATTTTCCCAAAGAAAAGTCAAAGGAAATATTGAAAGGAATTTTTCGCCCCCAAATCCTGAGCCAATCAAATCACGCCACGTGTCCATTTGGCGGTAAAAAACACAAGGAAAGCTGTAGGGAAAAATGGCAGGGAAGGCCCACGTCCAATGGGAGCTTGCCACGTGTCCTGTTAGGGAGAATGGTCTGGAGCAGGTGGAGAATTTGAAAGTAGAGTCCCGCAATGAATCATATCACGCCACGTGCCCTCAGGTCCTCGACCCGGTGGAGAATTTTTGGAAAATTTTCCAATGTCCAAAACAAAGGAAAATGGAGTAGGAAGAGCCCGCGACCAATGGGAGTAGGCCACATGGCACCAGTAGCGGCAGAGCGCAGAGATTTTTGGGAAAATTTTCCCAAATGCAAAAAGTGAAAAAATTTCAAATTTTCAGCCCCCCATCCCGTTTTGGCCCTGTTTTGCCCTAAATCTTCAAATGACCATAACTTTCGATCCAGAGCTCGGTTTTTCACGTTATTTATATCAATGGAAAGCTGGTGAAATTATCTACATGATTCTGGGATCAATTTTGTATTTTGATGGAGTTTGGAGAGAGAAAATTGGAAAACACCTCTGGCATGTGGTGGAAAATAATAGAAATGACATTTCAACCACCATTTTAATGAAGAATGGCTTGCATTCTCTCCCAGCATGGTGAAAAATGTCAGGGAATGGACCTGTAAGGATGCCCATGCTTTTTTATTACATTTTGGTTGGTGGTTGGAGCTCCTCTCACATTTTCCCACATTTCTCTCTCCTGGGCTCATTTTTTGCATTGTAAAAGCCAGAATGGGCTCAATTTTTAAAAAGAAGGAGACACTCTTTTAGCTCTGCAACTTCCCTTTTTCTTCCCTTTGGGAAAAATTTGTGGAAATTTTTACCTTTCCATGCAAATACAGCACCTCTTTTGCCTCTTGTTCATTGTAATGCACTGTGTTGGACCTGGAATGATAAAATATGCTCTGTGATTAAAAATTTTCTCAATCCTTTCATATATTTATCATTGTTTTCCTAACTTCTCATCACATTTTGGACAATTTGTGCATGTTTTGTGCTGTATTTCTTCCTGGACTGTGTATGTTTTGTAGTAGCAGGTGTCTACTACTCCCTTGGTGCATCACCTTATCAGTATTAGTCTCATTTTTCTTGCATTCTCTATCTCTGTCCCCTTGGAATTTAGAGTAGGAATTAGGAATTTAACCCTCTGTAAATTTCATGCATATACCTGATAAGAGGAGTTGAGGAACCAACCTCTAACCTGGAAATTATTTTCTCATTTTTACAAGTCCCACACTTGGGGAAAAGATTCAATGTTGTGCAATCACACTGGATGTCCAAAATGTCAAACTAGAAATATGATCAACATCCAGGGGTGCTACTGATTTGCACTAACAATTTTGGCACACCCGGTGGGACCTTAGAGGTCTTCATCTTCATTGCAACAAATTGATGTGCATTTTTTGCAAGTTTCTTGCTTAAAAGAGCCCTAAATTACACATCTGGTGACTCCAAGGAAGAAGAATCAGCTGGTTTTAGTAGTGCAGACATGAAAACTCATGAGAAGAATCACCACAAGGT
Source organism: Taxus chinensis (assembly GCA_019776745.2). Lineage (NCBI taxonomy): Eukaryota > Viridiplantae > Streptophyta > Pinopsida > Cupressales > Taxaceae > Taxus > Taxus chinensis. The sequence goes on from CM034149.1 coordinate 213,232,687, forward strand.
CAAGAGTTGGAGAAGAAGAGGTGTTGTTTGAGTATCTATAATTATCTCCAAGAAGAAGGCAAAGAGGGAGGAGAATTCAAAGGTCTCCATCTCCACCAAACAGAACTCTATCAACTCCTCCACCTGGTAGACCTTTCATTCAATCAACAAGGGTTCTAAGGCCAATCAGAATGGCACAACACAACCCCTATGTCAATTTCACTGGCAGCAGCCCACTTTCTCTCAATGCACAAAATCCAATCCCAGTTGCAACATTGAAGAACATTCCATACTTTACTGGAGAGAATCAGACCACTCCTGGTGATCATGTCAAGGATATTGCTAATATTTGTGCAATCCATGAGATTAATGAGATGTAAGTTGCTATCAAACTGCTAGCATCTTCATTCAAAGGGAAAGCTTTGCAATGGTTCAGGAGTCTTGCCTTAGGTTCTATTCAAAATTGGAACCAACTATGTATAGCTCTCCATGAGTAGTTTGGAGAAAAGGGAGATAACTTGTCCCTTTTGGAATAATTGACAACCATCAAGAGAGCTCCCAATGAGTAGCTGACTGACTTCAACTTCAGGTTTCAAATGACTTGGGAGAGAATTCCAGTGGCAGTAAGGCCAACAGCAGAAGGTGCTTTTCTATATTACCTTAAAGCTCTAAATTATGATATTTCTATGTTAATTCAATCCATGGGGGGCACAACTATCCCTGTTGCTTATAGCATTGCCATTAGAGCTGAAACTTGTTTGATTCAAGCTCAGCAAGCTAGCTCCTAGGCCTCCAATGCCATTGTATCCAAGTTTAGAGAACCCAAGTACTAGTCAAGTGCCTATTTTAGCTCCCATTCCCACTCCTAGAAATCAGAATTCAAGTGAAGCTTCTACTTCATCTTCTAGTGCCTCAAATGAACTTCAAGAAGTCATGAAGCAATTGCAAAATTTAGGTAATGAGCTGGTTACACTCAAGAGGCAGCAAGCCCAAGGTTTTAGACCTTCTTTCCAGCCTTAAGCTCAGCCTAATAGGTAGCCATACCAGCCTCAAAGACCACCCAATCTAGCTATAAATTTAAATCAAGCAAAACCTTCTGCCAATAGACCATTTCAGCCCTATAATCCCAATGCTACATCTACCTCTAAAGCAATAGTGCCAGTGCAAAACAACATAGCTCAAGAGTATGATTGGTGTTTCCCATGCAATGAACCTCACAACCAGTCTATGTGTTTCAATGGTGCCTTAAATCAAGCATTAATGGTGACAACTACTGGTGTGGAGGGTGAAGGGAGTCAAGGAAATAACTAACAACAAGAAACATTCTAGCAACAATCAATTCCAAATGATGCCTCACTTGTAAATTGGTAGGAAGAAGATTTTTGTGGCATGAATCAAAAAATATCCCAAAGTGTTGTAGCTAACACGAGGTCAAAAAGGAGAAATTTGGGTGAAGAACAGCCATTGGCTCCAAGTAATCCACAACCTTCTACCACTCCACAAATTATTGGCAAACAAAATACAATTCCAAGCACGTAAGGACTACCTAAAACAACTCCTAGGCCAACTCAGATGCTAGTTGTTGCTGCCCATGTGCAAGGAATGAATGTGCAGGCCAAGGGACAAAAAAGAGATGCTTCATTTCCATTCAACATCATTGATCAGATGAAGAAGACAAATGTAAACATATCAATGTGGGAATCACTATCCATCCCAGGCCAAAGAGATTTGCTACAAGCTACCATGAAATACTGGTCAACTTCAAATCAGTAGGTCCAAATGCAAGAGAAGGTACTCAAAAATGCTGCCCAGCCTGAGAGGAATCATGGAGGACAGCAAGGTAAAATGTTGAAGCCCCCTCCATTCTATGTTTCATTGATCATTGGAAACCATCTAGTACACAACTGCATGATTGATTCTGGAGCAAGTAGTTCATTAATGCCCAAGAAAATAGCTGATCGGTTGGGGCTTCAATATGAATTCATATCCAAAGGAGTAGTGCAATTGGATGGGACATCAGTAACAATAGTTGGAGTGATAAAAAAATTGAGTCTTACTTTGCATGCATTCCCTAACGTTGTTGTTTTGTAAGATGTCTCGGTAATAGAACTTCCACCACTCTTTGCCCTATGTCTGTCAAGGGATTTCACAGCCAAGATTGGAGGATAATTATCTATTGATTGGTCACACATGTTGTTCAGAAAAAGATATGGAACTTAAGCCACAATCAGATATGAACCTATTGCAAAATTTCACATTGAGCCTCACACTCTAAGCCAATTCAATACCAATTGTTCAGCATTTGATCAAGAGGATTATCCAAGCACCGATGAAGCTGACACCAAGGTTGGAAGCATCCCAGATTTGACTCTTGATGAATGGGCAAGCAAGGTGCATACTTTTGATCCTTATCAAGAAATAGAAGAATCTGAGTTAGGCCCCTCTTCAGTCTATTGCATGCATGAAGAAAATAAGCCTATCCCTAGCATCACCAAGCTAGACCACAAGGATGACAATGCGGTATGACAGTTTTTTTTTGATGGATCAAGGAGTAGACAAGGTGCGGGAGGGGGAGCTACACTTGTTTCACCTCAAGGAGTTAAGTATTATTCAGCGTTTAGATTTTAGTTTGCATGCTCTAATAACACTGCTGAATATGAAGCTTTGATACAAGGATTGCATTGGTCAATCAAGAGAGAAATAAAGAACTTGTAGGTCTTTAAAAACCAGGAGGTGACAGTGAGTTGATTGCAAAACAACACGGATTCAACCAAGTTAAGGGGCAACATGCTGCCAAGAATGATCTGCTCAAGTGCTACAAAAATAGGGTGTGGGACCTCATTGAAGATTTTGAGGGCTTTGGCATCAAATCCATTCCTAGAAAAGAGAACCAAGCTGCTGACAGGCTTACAACAGTTAGAGAGCAGCCTTTGATGTTGTTGAAAGCATCCAAAAAGACAAGGTATAGCCAAACATCATGAAGGAAAATAAGGTAAAATGTTGAAACCCCCTCCATTCCATGTGATACACAACAGCATGATTGAATGTAAGGCCTTCAGTGCCAGACAACAATTTAAGTTGGCAAGTGTTTGAAAATGATCAACAAATAATCCATTTCTTGCAAGAAGATGCTGAGTTCTCAGCTAAAAATCAGGAAAAGTTGGAATAGCAGTACGGTGGCCAAGTGGTACAACTGAGAACCAACAAACTACCAAAGGGACTTATTACTTTGGAGTCCATTTTCAATCCTAATGATTAGTTTAGGAAGGAGAAAGCAAACATCCAAGTCAAGGGAGAAGATTCAGTGTCCATCTTGGTGGAAGAAGATAAATCACTCCAAGTTGGTAAAGTGACAACTGAGCAAGAAAGATATGAGTTCATACAACTTTGTCAAGAATTCCCTGATGTGTTTGTTTGGAGCTATGAAGATTTGAAAGGTTTGCTAACCCTGAGTTAGCTCAACACACCATTGAATTGGATCCAAGTACTAAACCCGTCAGGAAGAAACAAAGGCCAGTCAATCCACATATGGAGCCTCTCATGAGAAAATAATTGAATAAGTTGATAGAGTCAAGTATCATATTCCCTATCAAGCATTCTAGTTGGGTGGCCAACTTGGTTCCAGTTAGAAAGAAGAGTGGGGAAATCAGATTGTGTGTTGACTTCAGAGATCTGAATAGAGCATCTCTCAAGGATCATTACCCACTTCCTTCCATGGAGCAGATTTTGCAAGTTGTTGCTGGCTCTGAGAGGTTTTCATTACTTGATGGCTATTCAGGGTACAATTAGATTATGGTGAAAGAAGAGGATCAGTTCAAGACAACCTTTACAACCAAATGGGGAACTTATGCATACAGGAAAATGCCATTTGGGCTATCCAACACTGGAGCTACTTTCCAAAGGGCAATGGACATGGCATTCAAGGATTTGATTAACAACATGGTGCTGATATATCTTGATGATATCACTATTTTTTCAAAAAATGCAGCAGACCATCTCTTTCATTTGAGACAAGTGTTCCAAAGGTGCAGAAGATTTGGGGTATCCTTGAATCCTAAAAAGTGTATTTTTCTATCCCATGAAGGAAAGCTCCTTGGCCACATTGTCTCCAAAGAAGGATTAGCAATTGATCTAAAAAGATTTGAAGCCATAAGAGCACTACCATTGCCAAGCCACAAGAAGGCCCTTCAAAGTTTCTTGGGAAGAATAAATTTTGTTCGGAGGTTTGTCCCAAATTTTGCAGCCCTAGTCAAGCCTATCACCAAGATGTTAAAGAAAAGAATAGCTTTCAAATGGACATCAGAAGGAAAGGAAAGTTTTGAAGCAATCAAAGAAGCCATCTCTCAAGCCCCAACTCTCATTAACCTGGATTTCTCCAAGGATTTCATCCTCTATGCATTTGGGGGTGATGATACTATTTCTACAATTTTGGTACAACAGAACAAAGACAATGATGAGCAGCCAATTGCTTTCTTCAGCCAAATCCTGGAGGACTATGAGGTGAGGTATTCTTTCATTTAGAAGCATGTTCTTGTAGTAATCAGGAGCTTGAAGAAATTCAAGTATCTAGTTTCAAACAACAAGGTTCAATTGCTGGTTTCTCATGTGGGAGTTAAAGACTTCCTCCTCAACAAAGACTTGAATGAAAAGAGAGCAGGTTGGATTACTCGTGTCATGGAGTATGAAATTGAGATAAAAGTCACCAAGTTGGTCAGAGGAAAAGGATTGTGTGAGCAGCTGGTCTTGAATAAATCCAAGGAAGCATGCAATGAGAAGGAGGTTGTTTTGGCGTTTGCAAGACAACCATGAGCAAGGAAGCACTCAAGAGGAAAATGATGGTGTCCTCACTCCTTGCTGGACCCAAGACATAATGCACTTCCTAAACACAGGTCTATGCCCTCCAGAGATGAACAACGACCAAAAGAAGACACTTTAGATTGCAGGCTGTCCCATATGCCCTTGTTGATGGTGTTTTGTTCAAAAGTGATGTGAATGGAGTGATGCTGAGATGTAGTGGTACAAATCAGATTCACAGGGTGTTGGAAGAGTTCCATGGTGGATCAGATGGTGTTAATTTTGCACCGAGAGTAATAGCTCTGAAGATCATGAGGGCTGGCTATTATTGGCCCAAGATTTTTAGTGATTGTCATGCATGTATCAAGAGATGTAAGAATTGTGCATTCTTCACGGGTAAGGAGAGACTAGCTGCCCTTCCATTGCATCCAATTTCAGTTGACAGCCATTCATGCAATGGGGTTTAGACTTCATTGGAGTCATTAATCCAAATTCAAGCCAAGGGCACAAATGGATTCTAACAGCAACCGATTATTTCACCAAGTGGACTGAAGCAGTAGCACTCAAGGAAGCAAATGAATCTAGCATCCTAGACTTCTATGAGGGAATATCAACCAGATTTGGCATACCTACTACAATAATATCAGATAATGCATTGGCATTCATTGGGTCCAAGGTAACTAAATGGGCTATCAAGAATGGAATCTACCTAAGCACTTCATCAAATTATTATCCTCAGGGTAATGGCCAAGCTGAATCTACAAACAAGAACTTGTTAAGAATCATTAGGAGGACTCTTGATGAAAATCAGAGGTCTTGGCATACTAAGTTGAAATCAGCCTTATGGGCTGATAGGATAACTCCCAAGAGATCTACAGGTAACTCTCCATTCAAGCTTGTTTATGGAAGAGAGGCAATTTTACCCATGTCACTTGAGTTGCCAACATTGGAACTCATGAAACAGTTGGAGTTGTTGGATTTTGGACCCATGGAGGTTAGATATGCAGAATTGATGGAGCTCCAAGAAATCAAAAATCAGGTGTCCCAAGCAATGGAGAAGGATCATGCTTTGATCAAGAAGACCTTTGATAGAATGGCCAAGGATAGATATTTCCAAGTTGGAGATCTAGTGTTAAAATGGGATGTAGATAGAGCAAAACCGGGGAGGCATTCAAAATTTGATGCCATTTGGAGTGGCCCATACATGGTCACAAAGTGTAAGGACAGCAATGCCTTCCAATTGTCTACATTGGATGGTGAAGAGTTGCAGATTCCAGTCAATGGAATCCATCTGAAGCATTGCCACTTAAACAAACTCTCCACCTTGTACATATTAGCTTAGATTTTCATTCCTCCAAGTGCTTATGCACATTTTTTTGTTGTAGTTTAGTTTTTCTTTCCCTAAGTGCTTTGGCACAAGCTTGCTGTTCCAAGAAATGTGTTTTGCAGGCCTTGCTCCAATTAGATGGTGTTCTACCCTCCATCTTCCTCCTTGCAATTTTCTAATCAGTTGGGGTACCAAATAGAGAATTTGATGACCCCATGCCCAATGGATTGCTTCAGGCAACTGGTAACTTCATCCAGCAGGAAGATGACCCCTTTGAGTCACCAAAATTGTTATCCAAAATGTTCCCCTTGCACATTTTGTGGCTAACCCCCTTCATTCTTCCCTCTCTTGTGCCTCAGTCATAATTTTTGCTTTTTAGGCACTCAAAACCTTCTGGAAATGGCACCATTGGATAGATATTTTTCTCAGCTTTCTAGAAAGGTAAAGTTTTCCTCCTAACTCCATGTATTTTTGAAGTTATGGCTCGATGGAGATTTTGTGGGAAATTTTCCCCTAGAAAATCCCGAGCCAATAATATGAGGCCACGTGTCCTCGGAAGGGCAGAGGCGGAGGTAAAATTGGGATTTTTACCAAGTGTTTGGCAAGGTTTCAGAAGGAATTTTTCACCCTGACAGCTCACCAGGGGAATAGGATTGTGCCATGTGTTTAAAGGGAAGAAATTAGGAAAAATTCCTAAGTATCGATGCATGTGGAAAAATCTCCAGAAAAGGCCTAGGTGAATCAAATCAGGCCAAATGTCCTAAGGATCAGTTGACCACGGAGGGAGACTTAAAAATTGGCAAAGTGTTTTGGTTAGAGGAAAGGAGAAATATTGGCCCGTCGGCCCGTCGACCAGTCAGGTCGGACCACGTGTCACCACCGCATTCGGGAGTCAGGGGGTACGCAAAAAAGATTCTTTCCTTTTTTCTACCCAAGTGTAAAAAATTCAAAGGGAAAGCCGCTCCCCAAGGCCCACAACCAATAAGGAGAGGCTACGTGTCCCAGGGAAAATTGAAAGCTTTGGCCACTGGGGAAAAAGTGGGAAAATTTCCCAAAGGTTGGAGAAAAGGAGAAAGGTTAGCCCCCAAGGCCCGCGTCGAATGCAAGCAGGCCACGTGTCCTAAGACCAGTAGAATGTGGGGGAAAGTTGGGAATTTTTCCCAAATAAAAGTCAAAGGAAATATTGAAAGGGAGAGCCCACCCCCCAAAGCCCAAGCCAATCAAATCACACCACGTGTCCATGCGGTGGCAAAAAACACAAGGCAAGCCCGTAGGGAAAAATGGTAGGGAAGGCCCACGTCTAATGGGAGCTCAGCCACATGTCCCATCAGGGAAAATGGTCTGGAGTCAGGTGGAGAATTTGAACGTCAAAGGCCCGCAACGAATCATATCACGCCACGTGTCTTCAGGTCATTGGCACGGCGAAGAATTTTTGGAAAATTTTCCAATGGCCAAAATGATGGAAAATGGATCAGGAAGAGCCCGCGACCAATGGGATGAACATGCCACATGGTAGCAGGAGCGGTGGAGCGTGGAGATTTTTGGGAAAATTTTCCCAAATACAAAAAAGTGGGAAAATTTCAAATTTTTGGCTCGCCATCCAGTTTTGGCCCTGTTTTGTCCTAAATCTTCAAATGAGCATAACTTTCGATCCAGAGCTTGGTTTTTCATGTTCTTTATATCAACGGAAAGCTGGTGAAATTATCTATATGATTCTTGGGATCAAGTTTTTGTATTTTAGATGGAGTTTGGAGAGATAAAATTGAAAAAAACGCCTCTGGCACATGGTGATTGATACAGAAATGATGTTTCAACCACCATTTTTAATGAAGAATGGCTTGCATTCTCTCCCAGCATGGTAAAAAGATGTTAGGGAATTGACCTTTAAGGATGCCCATGCTGTTTTATTGTATTTTTGTTGGTGGTTGGAGCTCATTTAACATTTTCCCACATGTTTCTCTCTCCTAGGTTCAGTTTCTTGCATTGTAAAATCCAGAATGGGCTCATTTTTTTAAAAAAAGGAGACACTCTTTTAGCTTAGCAACTTCCCTTTTCTTCATTTTGGGAAAAATTTGTCAAAATTTTTACCTTTCCATGCAAATACAACACCTCTTTTACCTCTTGGTCATTGTAATGCATTGCGTTAGACTTGGAATGATGATATATGCTTTGTGATTAAAAGTTTTCTCAATCCTTTCATATGTTTATCATTTTTTTCCTAACCTCTCATCACATTTTGGCAATTTGTGTATGTTTTGTGCTATATTTCTTCCTGGACTGTGTATGTTTTGTAGTAGTAGGTGTCTACTACTCCCTTGGTGCATCACCTTATCAGTATTAGTCTCATTTTTCTTGCATTCTCTATCTCTGTTCCCTTGGAATTTAGATTAGGAATTAGGGATTTAACCCTCTATAAATTTCATGCATATACCTGATAAGAGGAGTTGAGGAACCAGCCTCTAACCTGGAGATTCTTTTCCCATTTTTACAAGTCCCACACTTGGGGAAAAGATTCAATGTTGTGCAATCACACTGGATGTCCAAAATTTGAAACTAGAAATCTTATCAACATCCATGGGTGCTACTGATTTGCACTAATAGGTACTCAAAAGGGTTCATACTTTTCTTGGAATTATTGTAGATTTTTTCCAACTATAAGATTTGGGTGGTGATAGAGAAGAATATGTTAGGGTAGTCAAGAAAGGAATTTATTGAAATTTTAAGTTATCCTTTGTTTCCAATCACTTTGAATTTTGATATTTCATGTGAAAGTCAAATGAACAAGGTGTGTGAAGTGTAAATAACAAACAAGAATCTAAAGAACAAAAATATTGATGTTTTAGAAACCATTTAGGCTCGAAAAGGATAATGATATAACAAAGGGAAAGGACAGTTTTATTGATTTTTTTTGCTATTTTATTGAATTGATGGTGATCCTTGATAGGCCTTGCATAAATTGGTATAAGAGCTGGTGTTTTAAGATGATAAAGAATTAAACAGGTGAACTCTTGAGAAGAAACAAGAAGCCATGAAGAAAAATAACAAGACAGAAGAAATAGAATGGGACAAAGAGATAACTGAATTGAGGAATGATTTGAAGAGGTTTTAGATCTTGGAGAGATTGTATCTACATGAAAGAAACTAGGTATACAGTTGGTTGTTAAAGAGAAGAGTGAAGTGGCTTATAGAGTCACTTTTCAAGAAAGAAATAAGACAAGGAATGAATGCTAAGAGAAGAGGAGGAAAAGAGGTAAAAGCCTGATGAGCATTGAATAATAGAGAGTTCCCAAGAGAGAAACGTGAAAGATAAAAATTGAAAATATTTCTCATTGTGGAGAAGAAGGAAAAAATTAAATAAGGTTGGAGAAGAGGAAAAGTTAAACAATAAGCACTTGGTGAAGAAATGAAGAAAAAGAGGAAAGTGTCCAAGATACATCATCCCCAATGCTAACCATTTGAAGAAGATTATTCAAACAAATATGGTCCTCAATGTTGATGATATCTTGATTCAAGTATAGGAAAATTTATTATTCCCATGTTGTAAATTCATCATCTTGAGTCTTCCTCTTGATTAGATACTCAGTAAGTACTCTCTTCATCACCCGTTTGATGCCCATATGAATAATTTTGTCATTTTTCAAACTGATTTTTCCTTTTTTGAACCACTCAAGTAACTTTATTTGGGATGACATATATTTTTTAATGACATTCTCCAAGAAAAAAATGTGTTGATTATGTAAAATTGAAAACAACTATTTGAGACTAGAGACATTCAAATTTCAAAAATCTGAATCTTATTACCATGTAATTAAACTTCCTTTAAATATTATTTTTCCCTTCTCCTTCTCCTCCCTTCTCCCCCTTTTTTTCTTCTTCTTCTTCTCCTTCGTCATCTTCTCCTCATCTTCCTCATCCTCCTTATTTTTCCTCTTTTTTTCTACTTGTTCTTTTTCTTCTTCTTTGTAAAAATTATTATTTTACTTCTCATCCTCTTCTTCTTTTTTCCACGCCAAGAAAACTTGTTCCATTTTTTCCGAAGACCAATTTAAACTTTGTTAATTCAATTGATAGACCCAATTTTATGTTTTACCACCAAGAAAAAATGAAAACAAGCCCATTTCCATCTATATTAAATATAATCATTCTTAAATTTGACCAAAAATTATTTAACTTCAATCACTCCATTTCCATGGAAAGGTTGTATCCCCATGATGCACAAAAATTAGGGTTTCAAAAATGAGCTCCTTTAACCAAAATTTAAGTGCCTAGTTTCAAAATTATTTTGGATTAAAATCATGAAATATAGATAATAAAGCCCCTCTTATAATTTTATAACTTTATGAAAATATAAACCACTTTGAAAAATTCCAAAAATTGTGGTTTATGGAGAAAATTTATGAAAAAAGCTAATATTGCAATAAATTCCAGAAAATGGATCAAAATCATCTGAAGTTTTTTTGGTAGCTTAATATTAGAATTTAAAAACTCCACAAAATATTTTCAAATAAATTCACAAATAATTGTGAGATATAGGTGAGCCCTTAAAATTATGGTTTCAACTTGATTTTGATTGAAATCGAAGCTTTGATACAACCTATACTGAAATTTCTTGGATATATTTAAATATCAACAACAATATAACATGAAATAACACCAAAATATATAGAAATGTTCACAATATACAAATTTAATTACTAATCCACTTTAATGGGGTAACCTCCAAAACATACGGTAAGACTCGAGTGCTTAATATGATGATCATCTACTACTTACCAACTCCTATATGTACCATACTATGTTATATAAAGCACCAAGACTGACCTACTATGCATATGAAAGCATAAATTAATATGATATGACATGTTAGGAGATTTTTTTATCCACATGTTGGCTATATATATATGATCTAGAACTAAGGTTGTAGCAGCCCCCACTCTTATAACCTCTTACTTGGCCACTCTTAGACACATCACATGTGAAAAATCACTTTTTTGGGGTACAAGTGCATCAAATTCATCAACTATAATCAAGAGTTAAACATTATGATAATCCAAATCCTTGTGAAATACACACACCCTTTCCAAAAAACCTTTCCATATTCCTACCACCCCATGGTACCTAGAATTCCATAACCTGAGTTCTATGACTAAAAACCTCACATTCACGTCACCATGGAATACTTGGATGATGATGAACCTAATGACCTACCAAATGTGCTTAACAATAACGAATTACCCATCAACATAACAAATGGATTCCTATAGTTCTATTACCTTAAGATCTATTTCCTCCCATCTTAGAATCCAAGGAACCTCTTTGGAATGTTTCCTTCCCTAATAATACTTTTCAAAGTGACTAACTTGAGATCACACATCTCTTTGTGGATCCACCCTTCCCATTATCATTTAGTAGGAAGGGAGTCATAAAATGTGATGATTCCATCAAATCCAACATGCCTGGTAATGATTTCATAATCCACACTACTCCCACATCCATTAATGATGAAGACTATATTTTGTCTCATGTTTAATTATGTCATCTCAATATTCTTCATTAATAACATATATGATGGAACCAAAAATCAAGTTCTTTGTTTAAACAATAAATTTATCTTTCAAAATCATTCATGATCATAGTACCATGTACTATGTACACAACTCAAGAAGCATAATTTTCTTGCAAAGATCAAATTGACTTCAAAAGTTATTCTAGGGCTAACAATTCCTTTCACTTGCGGTCATACATCAAACAAAAATAATTAAAAGCCTCAATAATTTTTCAACCAATACTTTTAGCTCATTCACCATTTATTCCTTCATCCAAATGATTAACAACCTCAAGCATTTCCCAACCAATAGTTTTAGTTTATTCACCATTTAGAATTTTCTAGCCAATAGTTTTGGTTTATCACGAAAACATTTCACAAATTACTAGATGTCACTGTCAATTTTTTTAAGCACCCATTTGGGAAATTCATCTTATTCTCAAGTTTTAGAACCTAACTCCAAGCCCATTGGATTTTATTCCCATTCTAGTTTTTTCAAGTAGCCCTTTTTTCTAACCATCCAAACACACAAAGATCATAGGTCAGAACAATATATAAAATATCATGAAAAAGTGGTTAGTTTTCCTACTACCCATTAAGGATTTATTTCTTCATTATTAATCTCATTCTCTAACTCTCAACTCAACTCTCCCAACAATAATTTCTTCTTTTTGGTTAACTCTAGTTAACTGTTTGGTATTACTACGGTTGTAACTGATTCCTTAGGGTTTTATAACTTATCAATTCACTTCGACCTTTGAATAAAATTACACAACACCTATACAATCTATTCAAGACTTATCAATGTTCATTCATCCTGTCTATCATCAAATATGCAATGTTCACAAATTTGGTCATCTAGGTCTTCTTACTTGCCCTTAACATCATTATCTTCTCTATACCTTGTTCTTATCTTTTCCTTGGATTTATTAAATTATCTTATCACTCATATTGTCACTCTCACTTCTACTTCTTAACACCCATCTTAATTCATGGATTTATTCTCATTCAAGGGACTTACTACCAATTGTTCACTTGTTCCACTTAGGATTCTCCTAAGACTATAGCAGGATAGTTATGGATTCCTTATAGTTTGATGGCTCTAAGAGAATATTTTCCACATGTCAAGGTTTCTAACATACATAAACCCTCATAAACATGTTTAATCATTATTTCTTTATAAACTGGCCTCCTAAGACAACTATTTCTCACCAAATTTTTTGAATGTCACATATTTTTAGAAGACCGTGCATGCATTCCCTTTTCTCCCTAAAAATTTAATATTTATGAGTTCATACAATGGTTATTGTTCCTTCATTCCATTCATAATCCTTCTCTAAATTTTTTTACAAGAATCCATAAACTTCAAAGTTGGGATGAGACTATTTCACTTAGAATATTTTCCATCTAAGCCCTCAAAACTGGGCATTACACAGTCAAGTCTGAATTTTACCACTTTGAACTAGGAGTCTTCTTTTCTATTGTATTAACACTTCATTCCCACCTTAATAAATCATAAAATTCACTTATCATCTTGTCTAGCAGGATTCAATGTTTCTTACTTAGCATTAACAACATTTTTAGTCTCTAAAACCCTACAACAAGGTATCCCCAAACTAAGGGGAGGTTTCTTTTCATATTTCACTTGGTTTAAACACTATGAGCGTTCTTGATGACTTATAATACTTTTAAAGACCTTTTTTTGACTTTAAAATATCCATTATCAGACTCTCACTCTATGAATTGGGTTAGAGTTACTCAAACAAGCATTCACAAGATTGTCATACCAAAGTAAATAGTTTTAGATTCTTTCAAACTCACATAAAGGATTGTTAACCATTCTTCAAAAATTGATGATTGCACACTTATTATACTTAATTTAAACCCTTAATACATATTTTCATTAAATTTATCACTCCAAATCCTTTTTTTTCATTCAATTACTCATTCACATACTTACCCCATTTCACAAAGTCTTATAATCTTACATATGATTGTCTTCATTTGCATTCTAGTGTATTTCAACTTATTCTATGCCCTCCATAAGCCTACAAAAGTCTCTTTAACATGTAATATCATTCACACACCATATACAAATAAGTTTCATTCATTATTCCTTAAACATTCAAGCGCAATATCACAGTTAATCATCGATGCACAATTTTACTTTGAAGAATCCTAAATTATTAGGAAAAAATGGAATTACAAAGCTTCTTGATCCTTTTGGATCTGATAAAAAATTCCTTTCTCCTCTTTAAAATCCTCTTACAATTTACACACACCTATTCAAATTATCATTATGTTAATGAATTAAATATAGGTAGTTAGGTTTTTTCATCCAACTAACTCACCATGGTAAGGATCACCATAGTCAAATAAAAAATGTGAGGTTTATAAGGACCTTATATAGAGTGTAAAATTGTTCCATGACCCCAATTAAATAAATTACTAAGCCAATGCTAACTTGTATACATCTAACAAACACAAAGACACATTCAAACATTTGAATTGTGGTTTTGGGGGGAAACTATAAATACCACTTCTTACAATGCTAAAATAGTCTGAATGGACTAGAAACATGTCATGATTGCCCAAATGGACCTTTCAAAACTTAACACACCTATGTAAACTAAAATTTGATTATTTACATAAGGTGATGCTCATGCATCATTCTCATTAGGTGGAATAATTGTATGATAGCTTCTTTTTATTTTTCCAATTGTATTGTTTCCTTGATTTCATTTTTCTTATAGCAGTATCTTCTTCATCTTGTTTCTTTCCTTGTCTTCCATATCTTTGTTATATCTTCTTCTTCATGTTCTTTTCCTAAAAAATAAAAGTATTTTCTTTTATCTTCTTTATTTTATCTCTTTTAAAGATTATCTTTCAATAGATTTCACTTCTTTATCTAGTATACTTACACAAAAATGATCACACCAAATATTATATATAAAACATAAACACTTTGGAGTCTCCATCACTTTATTTTACATGTCCTTTAGCTCCTTCATCTCCAAATCAGCCTTGAAACATATTTTATCTTCATTTCCACCTCCAAGAAACTGATCTTAATCCTCAAAATTTATATAACCATCATAATATATTTCTTCAACTACATTCTTTTCTTGATTTCTGAAAAAATATTCATTTTCATCCTCCTTAAGACAACATAAAAAGCTTGTTACCAATTATTTTTCCTCAAATTTATGATTTTATTCATAAAATATGTATTTTATGAGCTCTTTCTCTTGATTTTTTGCATTCTTATCCATTTTCCTCATCTTCATCTCTTATTTTCTAATCTCTTCCCTCAGTTGTATTTTGTGTTTTATCTTCACAAGTAGCCATATAGGAAACTTAACTCTTCTTTTCATCACAATTCCAACTTCATTGTTTTCTTCCTCCATTCTCATTTCTTTCTTTAACTCCTAAATATTTTCTATATCCTTCCTAATCTCTTTAAATTCTTTTCTAACCCATAAGTCTTGTTTTATTTCTTCCACACTCCTCTTTTCTTGTGTCCTCTTTCTGTCTCTCTCATATTACTTCTTCTTATGGCTAAGTAACATAATAAACCCCTTTATTATCTCTTGTTCATATATTTCCCTCTTTATTTCTATCTAACAATTATTTTTCACCTTGTCTTGTGTCTCACCTAGGTTCTCTTCCACACCTAGTCTTTTAACATGCTTCTCTACTTATCTTTCATTCAATTATTTCACTCTTCTCAGCGAATTTTCACTTTCTTTCTCTTATCTCTTTTCTTTCAACATGTCAAATTTTGTTTATGCATTTATACAAGTTATTTGTTATCATAAGAAACATTCCAATCTCAATATAAGCCTACTCTAATACCACTTGATGGCAACAAAAATAAAGTTCTTGGTTTAAACAACAAATTTAGCATTCAACATCTTTCAATATCATATTACTATGCACTACATGTACACAACTCAAGAAGTCTAAATTTTATTTCAAAAATTAAAATGCCTTGAAAAATGATTATGAGGATAATAACCCCTTTCACCTACTTGCATACATCAAACACACATGATTTTTTATTATCGGTAAAGAAGGATTAAGGGGGGCCTACCCCATACAAAGAATTAGTTCAAAAAATCATAAATCCCATGCCAAGGGTATACCCATTAAATCCCTCAAAGTAATAGGAAGTACAAAATTAACAACATGAAAATCAAACTACAAACCATATATAATATAGGAGCAAAAACAACCAGCAAGGGTGTAAAAACAACCAAAAAAATGTACCTTCATGCTCCACATAAAAAAACAGTTAATCCTTAACAATTTTAATCAAATTTTTTATGTTGTCAATCTATTATTTATCAAGATATGTTATGGTCACTCTCCACCTATCATAATCAGGTTCAATCATCTCTTTCTTGGGGAAAATATCATTCTTTTTCATTTGTTTGGCTCTTTGCATCGCATTAACTAACACAGCCAGATCATTTTTAGGTGTGCAAGAGTGGTTTTCATGTTAAGGATATGAAGGCTTTTAATTTGCAACATAGCCTCCTTAATTCCAATAATTTTGTTTTCCATGTTGTCACACCTATTGTTAACTTTTTCCTATTGATCATTGACCAATAGAGAATTAGTTTTTTCCACTCTTTCTTTCACCTCTCTCAGCTCACCAGACACCATCCTAATCCTATGTTTTTTAAGATCTGTATCAAGTATGCAATAATCAAATTCTTTCATGAAAGTGTTAACTTTCACCACTCCTTGTTGGACTGAAAAAATATACCTTTGAGCCACTTTGAGTAAATTGAGATTGTCAATGGCTTCCTCAATATTCTATGTCCAAGTTTCCCTTTCCTCATCCATCTCTTGGCCATTAGGAGAGCTCTCTCCTGGCTTACCTGAATATTCCAATTCAGATTATTCCTTCTTAACCTAATTTTCATTTTCCTTATCATTATTACTATCCTTGGAACTGTCCACATCATATTTCTTCCCAACTTTAGGATCCCTTTTACCATCCTTTTGTTCAAGATCCAAATCATCATTCCTTTCACCCTTCTAAATTGAAAATATAAATGTTCTAGACCTAGTTCGCTTCCCCAAAGTCTTCCTAACCTCCGAGGGCCCTGGCTTTTCCAAATTTGGGGCAATTTTCTCAGTCATGCTAACATTTGGTAACCCTCTACGAACCAAGGATTTGATAAGGGATTGATGGAGAGTGTCAATGAAAGTCCCATTCTTCACCTATTTAATTTATTTTGATAGGGATCTAAACAAAAAATTAGGAAAACAGTGAAGTTTCCCTGATGTGGTTCAACATCAGGAAATGATAGGAAGAGACCACTTTAAACCTTCCCTCAAGTGTCACATATTGCATAAAAATAATAGTAATTTCATTAAAGGAAAGTGGTAGAGATTACCTATAAAAATAGTAAAAACTTTTTTTAAGGGTTTCCTTACAAATTAATAAATTGTCAATTTACATACTACAATTAGTTTTCAGCTTGTAAATCATTCTTCCCTCCATAGGTATACCAGTAACCTTGGAAATTATCTTAGGATTGATTGTGAAGGAAAAACCCCTAAAAATACCATTCCATCATTTCACAAATTTGCAACATCCATACTTAAATTCTCATCGTGGCCATTAAATTTTTTGAAGAAGTCATCCAAACCTACACATTTGATTAACTCCTTAGCTTCCTTACTGGTCTCGATCATTGTGTCGAGATCTATTCTTACCAAGTCACCTCCCATACGTGAAGCTATTAGAAGACATGTACGAGCTCTACTCCAAAGTTGTATGGTAAAATGGTGTTTGAAATTCCTTCTCCTGCTTTTCCCACAATCTAATAAACCTTTTTCCCCCTCCTCAAAATTATTACCGCACTCCTTCCCATTCCTCAAATATGTGAAAGGATTGACATTATAATCATTTTCGTGACTCCGTTTGTCATTTCTTTTAATGACCATGTAAATCCACTTCTCATTATAGTTTTTAATTTTAAATACCGTCATTCTCTTTTTGGTATTGAGGTTCATTAAGATGTGGTTAGGATCTATTTTCCTTGTCAAGTAAAACCCCGATTTGATCATCCATACACTCTAATTTATTAACTATATATAATTTTGTAACTAGAACACCCTTATTGGTGAACTTTTCAGAAATCACATTTCCTTCTCTATATATATTTTGGAAAGTTATGGAATTGAAGAAGGATAGATGTTGATTGATGCCTTTGATGAAGTATTTTATAGAAACTGAGACTATATTTTTCCATTTCAGGCTAGAATTAATATTTAGTGATTATTCTTCCATTAGTAATGATTTAAATCCTCTCTCCATGGCTATCTTGACTCCCCAAAATATCATTTCCTCTTCCTCCATATGGTTCATTTGGTTCCCAAGGTTGAATTAATACATAATCAAAAAGTTTTCATTGGAGTCCCGAAAAACCCTTCCTCCACCTGCCTTTCAAAGATTTCCTTTAGTTGTCCAATCAAAGTTAAGTTAGATTAAACGTTCTATTTATCAGCTCCACCTCACCCCTTCTCCTGGGTTCCCTTTCTGAATAATCCTTCCATTTGACAACCCCCATCTCCTCACGACAAAAACATTCCTTTCCAAAATCTCATCCTCTTTCCTTTTTAAAATAGAAAAAATGTTTCTAACATCTTGGATCCATATTTTAGTGATTTTATTAGGATTCTCCATTTTTCCCCTAAAGATTCTTCTATTTATTTCTTTCCACAATTCCCACCATAAGTGACTAATGCTAAGAATCCATAAAAATTTTATACCTTGGATTTTGAAATGACATTTCCATTGAACCCATAAATTCTACACCCCTTGTGGACAAGCCCAAACAACTGTAAAAAGTGATAAGATAGAATTTACTATTAGCAAATAAATGGAAAATTCCACAAATAGATGATTTTTAGTTTCCAAATCATTTTTGCATAGAACACATCTGTTAATCAAATTGAAACCTATTTTTCTAGGTTCTCAACAATGAGGGGCTTGTTGAGAAAATTTAACCAGTTAAAGATGTTAAATTTGAGTTTCATATTTTTGTTCCAAAACTTATTCCATATAAATCCCTCTGCTACCTGTTCTTCTTAAAAATACTGGGAGTACGAAGATTAGATAGAGAAAATGCCCATTTCCTCTTTGTACCATATAATTGTTTCTTGGTCACTCTAATTGAAAATGAGTTGGTCACCTAAGAAATTATTGAGTTTCTCTAATTATTGGTTTAGGTCATGACTTTCCATTTGATATTCTTCCAAAATTTGAAATTTCCTTCCTCCTAAAGATATTTTTTAATAAGAGTGCCATATTTCCTTTCCAATATCTAAAAACGTTCAGGTAATTTTTCCTCCATTGAGAACTGGCTAGACCATTTATCTTTCCAGAATAAATTCTTTACGATGTATCCTATTTTCCATTTCCATCCCTTCTCTAAGATGGCATTTCACCAATTGATCAATTTCCAAATGGTTAATCCATTAAAGGTTGGCATTCTAAAAATCCATCTATAATCTTGCACATTTGTCTAATACTTCTTTTTACAATCTTTGTCCAAACACTATCTTTATTAAATGATCTCCAAAAAAAAAATTCTATTAAGGATTGGTTCATTTTCACCCAATTCATAATACCCAAGCATCTATGTCTCTTAGGTTTGCATACCTTTTTCCAGGAAACCAAAGGAATGCAGTCCTTGATTTCCATTACGCTCCATAAGAAACATTTTTTTATGCTTTCGAGTTTGTCTTCCACTTTTGTAGGGAGATAAAAAAGTGTGATATAACATAAACTGAGAGACTTTGTAAATAACTTTTTAGTAAAGTGACTTTTTCAGCCTGAGATATAAGGTTATATTTCCACCCAACAAGTTTCGTTTCAATCCTTTCAATAAGGAATTTTATTTCATTTCTTTGGGGTCTTTTTTCGCCAAAAGGCATACAAAGATAAAATGATCGGAAGGGTTTAATGTAAAACTCCAAAAATCTAGTTATTTTTCTTTCCCTAAATTCTGGGGTGTTGAGGAAAAATATCACACTCTTCCTATAATTGACGAGCTATCCTAAGACTTAGACTATATAGTCATCTAACAACAACTTAAAGGAGCATGCTTCTGGAACCGATGCTTCTCCCAAAAGGATTATATCATCCAAAAAATGTTGATGAGATACATTTTCAATGCACATAGCAAGGGAAATTCTTTTAATATTTCCAGCCATAGTGGCTTCATTAAGTTTCCTTCTCAAAGCTTCTACCACAAGAATGATGAGAAAAGGATACAGTGGATCACCTTCCCTTAAACTCTAGGAACTTGGAAAGAAAACACAAGGGACTTCATTGATAATAACCAAGAAGTAAGCATTTGAGATACATGCTTTTACCATACATATAAAATATTTTTCAAAACCAAATTTCTCCAAGAAATTATCCAAGAAAGTCCATGAAACCCTGTCATAGGATTTAGCAATGTCCAATTTAATGACCATAGTTGCTTTCTTGCTAAGTTTGAAAGAGTTAATTATTTCCTGAATATTTATTATTCCATCTTGGATTTATCTTCCCATGATGAAATCTCCTTGTTGTTCTGAAATAATGGAAGGAAGAAGCAACTGAAGGAAACGAGCTAAAATCTTGGTGCAAACTTTTTATAAGGTGTTGTAGAGGCTTATTGGATGAAAATCCTTGAACTTCATCGCATTACCAATCTCTGAAATAATATCCAAAAAGGTATAGTTTACCTCCTTCAACATATTTTTTTGATTAAAAAGTTCCTCTACCACTTTATAAACATCCTTTTTTATTATGTCCCAAAAATGCTGGTAGAAAAATGCCGATAAATCCTCTGGTCCTAGGGCCTTTTTTGGACTCATATTTTTAATAGAAAATTCCACCTCCTCAAGAGACGGGGCCTTAGAAAGTAGGATATTGACCTAAATGGATACAAGAGAAGGAACACATCTAATTAAGTCATCTTCCTTTTCTGAGTTATCCCTTCTCTGATCTATCAACATATTTTTGAAATAGGAAATTATCTCCTCTTTAATTTCCTTTTTTTTTTAAAGAAGGGTTCCCTCAACACATCTTATTTTACCAATTCTATTAAAAATTCTTCTTTTAAGGGTGGTAAGATGAAAGAATCTTGTTTTTTTTGTCATCCTCCTTAAGCCATGTTACTCTAGATTGTTTTCACCAAAAAATTCTTCCTTAGCTAAGATGTTATGATATTATGAAAGTGAAAGCCTTTCCTTTTAATTTTCCATAGGATCCATACCTAGGTCTCCTTCTTCACTCATATTTTGGATGTCCATAATTTATTTTTCAACTCCATTTTATCCTAAAATATATTTCCAAAACAATATGTATTCCATTTTTAAGGTTCCTTTAAACATGTTGGAGTTTTTTTTACAGTCTATAAATAGTTGTTCCCTATACATTAAATCTCCACCATTCATTGATAAGGTCTGGTAATTCCTCACTTTGGAGCCACATTTTCTCAAACTGGAAGGGATTTTTCCTTCTAGTTGAATATTTCATAGTCAGTAGAATGGGGTTATTGTCAGTTGAAGATTAAAAAGGAAGATGTCCTTCTTAAACCATTCTTCTGTAGCAAGCACCCTATCCAATATTACCTATATAAGATGGGATCCTTCTCTCATGTTTGACTAGATGAATTTTTTTCCTTGTAGGTCAATTTCCATTAAGTTAGAATTCATCAAGAAATAATTTAGGTCCTCCATACCTACCATAAAATCCATGGACCCCCTTTTTTCTTTGAAGGTGATATTGGTGTATTAAAATCTCCTAACACCAACCAGTCAGATCTAGAGATAATGTTTTTGAAGTTTAATAAATGCTGCCATAATTTTTTCCTTTCTTTATGAAACCATAATTTCGTTAAATATGGAAATTTTACTAAGAATCTAGATTTATACTATTATCATTTCTGGTTTGATAATTGTTGAAATTGGATTCCTAAATTTCCATTATTGGTTTTTATCTAGTGTGATATCGGATTCCAATATTTACACTATGTCATACAAGTATATTCCTAATTCTATATTGAGTTTATGAGAATGGGAATATGCCCATTCTCAACACACTCATAGTACAACTACGTTCCTAATTCTTTTTATGTGTTTCTGATTTATCTCATTTTTTTCTATGATTCCTATATGAGGCATTTTGATCCCTTTCGAATATTAAAAAAATGTGATATGGGTACATGTTTTATGAAATAAGAAGAAACTATTGAGTCTATGAGAATGGACATATGCCCATTCTCATGACACTCATGGTACAAGTATGTTCCTACTTTTTCTTATGTCTATCAATTGTATATTTTTTCTTCTTCTATGATTCATATATGAGGGATTTTGACCTCTTTTGAAAATTTATATCTTGGCAGAAAATAGGTTAAGTCATGGTGCATTTCCAGACACTTTTGTTGAGAGAATTAAATAATATATATTGGCACTCCCAATACTATAGTTTTGCATTCACGAATTAGGGAATTCTACGCATAAATTTAGTATGTACAATTTAGATAGGTTTACATTTTAGAAAGTTTTAGAACAATTAAAAAAATAAGTTATCTAGACTTATACACATAGCTTTAGGAAAATACCATATAATTTTGTGGTTGTAATGAATACATAAATCAAGACTAATTTCTAGAAAAATACAAAGCATTAATCTTTTGAAATGAATTCCTTGTAAATCACATCCACCTCCCATTGATTCAAAAGATCCAGCTCCTTGTAAACTTACTTAGAGCATAATTAAGGATTTTTTTTTCAAATTAAATTAATTGCATGGTGGAAATCATATTATTAATAATACATTAATAAGATTTAAGAGTTCCATAAGCAACACAATGTTTTATAGAATTATATTATGGAAAAATCTTCCAAAGTAATATAATACCCAGTATATCATTTAATTATCAAATAATAGTACAACTATACAAATTTATGGGACCAAGGTTTGGAATATATTTTTTTAAAAAACTCACATCTCGGGCCAAGAATGATTTCACATACAAATTTATGAACTTGAATAGGTTTCTCTAAGACAACATTCGTTATCAAGTTATAGTAGTTCAAGGTATGATTTAATGGCCACATGTCCTTAATCGAGTATCTTTATGGATCCACTTTGCTAATTTTTGTTTAGTGTCCATGCCCTGATGATGCCATCCACACCGATATTTTCTTTAGGTTCGCTTGAGATTGTCCAAATTTTATTTGGCTTTAAATAATCCTGATACAATGTTGTACCTTCTCCTCTCTCTGCAAGTTTCCAATATTGAACTCTCACCTTTTTAATTGCATAATTTCCTTCTTGTTGAAGGAAAATATCCCCATATGCCCTCCCTATCCATATAGATTCATCATAATTTCCTGGCTGTATAAGTAACATTTGTCCCTTGAACACATCCTTCAACGGATTGAATTCTTGGTTAGATCTTCAACAAATAGGCCCAACGCAAATATATTTTTTACTGGGGATATGTTGACTAATTTAGTCTTCTTTGTGAATATGTGTGGATCCTATTATATTTAGTCATATATGTCTTTCTCTTGTCCTATTTTTGGCCAAAAAAAACATATGACCTCCTACTAAAATTTAGAAATGGTCTATCCAAAACATGTAAAAAAAATTCCCAATACATAATCTTTGGAAGCCAATAGTTACTAGATTCTCCTACTGCACTTTTCCTCTAATTCTCAATATATGCTTTTATTCCATTTTTTAGATCTTCTATTTCTTCGATTTCCTATAAAGGTGGCAAAAGAGGTTTCCCTTCCAGCAAGCTTGGTTCACCATTATCCTTTCTACGCCATATATGGATAGAACAATATAATTAGTGATCCTTTAATCTTTCTCTTTACTCCATCACTTGTATGCCATCCACAACATGGAATCTGAAAAACTTCGGTTTGTGGGTACACACTATGTTATGGTTTTCATCCAAGAAGAATGGCTCCACAAATTCCTTGAATTTTTACACTTCCTTAAGAAGATAAGGAGTGAATGTACTTGACCCTTGTTAGCATGTTTTGTAAGATTCCATGATATGTGGAAAAGAAAATGTGTCTACTTTATGTAATGATGTTACTAATCTTCCAAAATTCCCATCTATATCCTCATGGTTTTTTCCCACTAAAGGAAGCTTACATACAAAATTTTGAATACCCTTTATGTTGTCAACATTGATACAAATGCAAATAATGTACGATTCTTGTTATCACTTGAAGCAATATCCAATTACAAGTAGAGGATCGATAGTTTCTTTATGAAAGAAGTATTTGCACTAGCATCACTAACTGATTTTGAATGGTTAAATATTTCCTTGTACCTTTTACATTTTTCATGCACATCATTTTGTAGTAATGCATCATGAAATTGTTGTTTGGATGATCGACAACAATACGAAAAATCTCCATACTCATCAATTACAGGTTCTTCAAGATTCCTGAGACAAAAATCTAATGATGTGACTGTATAGTTTGCTCCACATTCAACATATGGCATGCCAAAATGGCCGAAACCCTCGGTCTTGTGTCCATGTCTGAGCATACTAGTCAAAGTAACTAGTAGGTTCATAACATTACTTATTAACTTTGCTTTTTTACCCATCCTTGGTATGGAATTTTTCATTTTATCCATTTTTATCATGCTCAATGCTCAAGAATCCATGAGGCTATTCCTCTGACTGTAATCTCTGGGAATAGTAAGTTGCACGACAACTTTGAATATATTCATTGTGCCATGTTTGTTCCTCCTCAATCTTTGCAAGTGCTTCTAGGTATGTGTTGGCTCTACATTTGTTGAAAAAACCTTTTCACTCATCACAATCGGCAAAGAAATTATTTTTTGCAATGGAAACATATGGAGAAATTTTGTTCATTATGTTTTTGAAGCTTGAATTCGACACATGAGGAAGTTTCAAGAATTCAAGCTCCTCA
Organism: Taxus chinensis; assembly: GCA_019776745.2. Classification (NCBI taxonomy): domain Eukaryota; kingdom Viridiplantae; phylum Streptophyta; class Pinopsida; order Cupressales; family Taxaceae; genus Taxus; species Taxus chinensis. Next base: position 213,257,316 of record CM034149.1, read on the forward strand.
TTGAATTTTTTTTTGCAGTATATTTTGGGTATAGAATGAAGGAAGAAATCTTTGGGGAGATTTTACTCTATCCTATCCTATAGACTGAGTCAAATGTAGATAGATATCTGAATTTTTGCTAACAATTCTTGATATGCGGGAAATTGTTGTGGAAGTATTTGACCTTTGTTTCTCTTTTCCAATGTTGTCATTCACTACAAGACTATTTTTGCTTATCCATTCAAATTTATGTTTATAGAAGGGACTCATTGGGTACGCATATACTTTGTGCCATGCACTCTGAAAAAAATCCATCCCATCAAATCTCATTTTATGTATCTCCATATTTTTCTTACCAACATTGAAGATGGAATTTGTTGTCAATGCATGAAACAACAAAAAATCTTCTATCAACTTCATCAAGGATCTAGTTATGTGTTAATTTTTTTGAATTATAGCTGAAGCAAGAGGTAGTTTTTGGATACAATTAGATTTACAACAACTAAAATTTGCATTTTCCACTTCTTCTAAAAATATTGACCATTTTTTATAGATCCCTTGAACTTCAAATTGTGTTGATCACTGTGTACAAGGTGCAAACCAACCAGCTGAGCACTCCCTTGCTTAATCATAAGGGAACTTATTGTTTCATTTAAAATTGAATGTTTAATTGGCCAAACAATTGATTTATTAGGTTATAGTAAGTCTGAGTATTTTGAACACATATTTACAACATTTTCTATGCATACACCAAAATTCAAAGGACCTAACCTATCTCCATTGATTTCATGAACTTATAACACATGAGTTATATAACCCATGGCGATGTCATCGTCTCTACTGCATGATTTTTTTTAGAATGACAATGTCTGTGACAAAATATTTTCTATCTAAATAGGACATGTATTGATGGTGATTTCACTATCATCACTACAATCTCCATCACTCTATGCATTGTAATCATTTGAACCACTACAATTTTTTTCACTTCCCAAATTGGGGGGAATGGATGAATTTGGATGCTTTGAAAATCCACTCTCTTCCCAAGCAATAAGGTATCTTTGCTCCCGAAATATGCCAAGGTTTCAAATTAATTAACTAAGAAAGGAAATTTTACTATCCCATCCAATATTGTGTTAACACTAACAACAACAAATCCTCTTCACACATTTTTACAATGTAGTGCCTTCCTACTTGGATATACTCTTCCCTCTCCAACTTTTGTTCCTTTTAAAAACAAGTACACATGATCATACTCTACAAATGTAAAATCCCCTACTATTGTAACAAAATAAAATACAAAGTTTGTGAGATGATGGAAAATCTATTTAACCATTGCATTAAATAAATTAAAAATTATCATGTATGTACAACTGTAAGTATATTGAATACACATAGCACGTGAGATGTGAACTTCTATAATTTAGTAAGGATTGGAAATACTTCAAAATTATATATATAATTAAAATTGACATAAATATATTTATAACATGATTTACAAACTATGATTGAACTTGAATCAATTGAATTTAATTGATGAGAAATAAATAGATGAGGTTGAATTTAAATGATGAGAAATAAATAAATAGAGGTTAAATAGATGTTAATTAGAAACTTGATTGCTAACCACTTAATCAAAATAGCTTCATCATATATTACTTTTACAAGAATTCCTCATATGTCTCATATTCGTTGACTATGAGAATGGGCGTAGGAGAATTTGTCTTTCTTTCTATATATAGTTTATGAGAATGGTCATATGCCCATTCTCATCACGATGATAAAAACATTTGTTTGTATTAGAAATGGCATATCCCCATTCTCATCACAATGATAAAAATATTTGTTTTTATGAGAAATGGAATATCCCCATTCTCATCACAATAATAAAATTCTTTGTTTGTATGAGAATGGGTATATGCCTATTCTAACCCTTCTAACTCATTGAAGCAATATTGAGCTTAATTGAATTTTAATATCACTATAGAAGATGTGAGAAAGGGAAACTGTCCATTCCAGAACAAATTAAATATTACCTCAATTTTTTCTATGATTTTTATACGAGAATGGACATATTCCCATTAAATACAACATAAAAATATTTATTTATATGGGAATAAAAATATGCCCATTTTGTCTATGTGTATTGCCTCAAGATGATACCTCTATTTTTGTTCTATGATTCTTATATGAGAATGGGCATATGCCCATTCAATATAAGATAAAAATGTTTTTTTTTACGAGAATGGACATATACCCATTCTTTCTATGCATATTTCCTCAAGATAATAATATTTTTTTCACAAAAAGGAATAAAAAATAATTCCTCTGAATGTTATTCCAAGGTACTATCTAATCATTTAGAACATCTAATATTAAGCTTTGATGTGATTACTATAACTTACATAGTTTTTTATCAATTTCACAACCATATTATAATATCAGTGATTTTAACACAAACAAGTGGGAGATGTAATTATTTTCAAGTAAATTCAAGATATTTACAATGAAACTTGATAAATATCGAAGATACCTATCGAAATATATTAAAAAATACAACTCAAGGTTAAATGTGACAAAAAATCCAAATAAGCAAAAAAATTAGATATCATAAAATATGGTATTAATACCAAGTAATAGGATTGTCCTTTGTAATCAATGAAGAAATAATAATATATGTTTTGGATTGATCCGCCCAATCCCCTCTTTCTATTTATGTTGGCATTCCCATCTAGTGTTTAGAGAGTGGTTGAAGCAAGTCAACGATTCAACATTTGAGTAATTTCGTGAAAATCACGTGTCATATATAGTTTCCCTAACTATCCCCTCTCTAGTACAAATTAGTATCAATTAATTTCAAATCCGAAAAATACCCTAAAACATTGCTATGATAATGTTTAAAAATTATATTTTATTTTAAATGTAAATAACCTAAATCATGACTACGATAAAATTTAAAACTTTTATGTATTTTTCTATATGCAATAAACCTAAAACATGACTATGAATTTTTCGTAAATTAAAATTTTATTTTAAGTGCAATTATTAAACCTAAAGCATGACTACCATATTTTTAATATTTATATATTTTTTTACCATAGAATAGTGAGACCATTAATTTGCAAATAAATTGTTTTCCACCGTTAATTTGCAAATAAATTATTTTCCATTGTTAATTTTTTATTAATTGAAAGTACTTTTATTTTATTAATTGAAGTTACTTTTTTTTCAAACACTTCTTCGACTTCCTGTTGGAGGGAAATTGGAAAAATTAATGGAAATTAATTCACACCACTTCATGGCACTATAGAGAGAATGACAATGGTTACTATTTTCAATGATGGGATAGGTCTTGGGAATTGCAAGGTTTACCGTGGGTTGGTGAACCTATCCCTTACTTGTTCATCCTTCCACTTTATTTTTCATCCAATTTCCACTTTTTTTGTTTTTCTTTCCACTTAGGGCTGCCCATTTCATTATACCATTTCCCCCCTGTGAAGCGTAAGATTTGAAGAATGTTTCTGAGATATTATTCATCCTCTCTGTTAAAAAATTTGTTGACCTTTACCGCTTTGGGTTCCCTCAATTTCTTAAGACCGTTTTGGCATATGACACACAAGATTTGAATAAAATTCGAGGCATGAATTATTATGAGATGAAGAATATCGTTTTATTTTCTTTCCCTTATATTCCATTTTAGGTTTAAAGCTAGTGCTCATTTTTTATCTTGTGTATTTTTTGATCTGGGTATTAAGAATATCACTTCAATGTTTTGAAAGACATGAATAGTTGTTAAAAAAATTGTAGTTGCTAATACAGGGAGTTATTTGTTATGATTTTACCAAACTACCGAGTGGTCTTACCACATGTGCGGCATTGTTTAATTGTCGAGATGTGCGGGCGAGTTCCGCAGGCCGAGAATGATTCATTATTAGAAGAAGAAATTACTTGTTTATAGTGAAGAAATTTTTTACTTATTTTTTAAATTGGAGATAAGTTTTAGAGATACTTATAACTCTTATTTGTATATAAATTATTAGATGAAGAATATCATCCTACTTTCTTTCTGTTGTATTCCAATTTGGGTATAAAGATAATGGCACATTTTTTATATTTTGTATTATTAATATGTGTTTTAATAATATCACTTTAATTATTTCAAAGACTTGCATAGTATTATCTTCCATAGTTATTAAAGGATGCCTCTAAATATGATTGTTTCTTGCATGTTTAAGAGTCTGAACAAGATCATTACCTTGAAAAAAAATGTTTATGATTCTAAAAAAACCACTTCCAATACTTAATGATAATACGTGGAGTTAACTATTTTTTTGTGCTCAAAGTATAGTGTGGGGTTACCACGTATGCAACATTACTTATTTTTCAAGATGGGTGGCCTATCTGTGTAAACCAAGATGGGTGAGCGAGCTACACATGCCAAGATGAGTGAGTGAGTCAACATGCCAAGTTCGGTGGGTGATCTAACTCACTGAGATTGGAAAGCAATCTTACTCGCCAAGCTCAATGGGCGAGTTGAAATTATGAGTTGGTTGTGCGAGCTGATATGCTGAGTTGGCGGTTGTGTTGGCTTGTCGAGCTGGCTGGTTCAGCTAGCTGATCGAGATGGGAGGGTGAGCTGACCTTCTGACCTAGGCGTGCAAGTTGAATTCTCAAGTTGGGATGGGGGGATGACCTACCAAGCTAGGTGGGCTAGTTGACCTATTGAGTTGGGTGGGTGAGGTTGACTTGCTGAGTTGGGCAGGAAAAGTTGACTTACCAAGTTGGGTGGGCGATCTCACTGCTAAGCTAAGCAATATTGAACGTAATTATTTTCATATAGGAATTAAAATAATTAAGTTAAATGATGTATCTAATGAGAAAATGTCCATTCTAAAAATTAGAAATCATAAAAGAATAACAAAGATAAAATCTAGCTTGTTTTATAATGGACAATTGCCCATTCTCACAACCTTCATAGAGTTATTGAAAAAATTAAGTTCAACATTGCTTGTATTGGAATGATTAGATTGGGAATATGCCCACTCTCATACAAAAATAAATTTTATCTTGAATAGGAAGATTCCCTGTCTCTTATAGGAATCATTGAAGAAGAATAGAGATTAAATTTAATTTGTTTTTGAATGGGAAATTGCCTATTCTCGTATTCAAATCATATATTAGGAGAAATAGAGAAAAAATACTTTATTTTAGAATGGGTAGCTCTTCATTATCAATGTCTTCATAGTTATTAAATTAATTAATAAGTTCAATCATGTATTAAACGAGTAAATGTGAGTTCTCATATAGGATTCATAAAAGAAGAATAGAGATAGAATTAAATTATATTTTGAATGGTGAGCTTCCCATTCTCACATCCTTAAAAAATATTTAATAAAATGATTAAGTTCACTATTTATTTTATTAAAATAAAAAGAATGCAAGAAAACCATGGAAACATCCTTTAACTGAGTTCCTATAATCATGTCTACACGGAGGGTAACAAGGCTATTGTTTACCTTGTAAGTAGCGGTAAAAGAGGTTGAACTTTCCTTTTCATTTTAATGATTTAAAAGCATTCTATATAAGTATTGGGTATCAAGGAAGAGTAAGAAGTAATGAGGAGACATGTTAGAGGTTATAAGATATAAGTGTTTTTTTTGGGTTTAGAAAGGAAATTTAGTCTAGATAAGGGCTTGATAAGGTATGATCATTAGTTTTAGAATGGACAAGAATGTTTTGAACTTGGTTGGTTTCATTTCCATTTTAATAGAGAAACAAAAAATGGGTAGTGAATTGGTTTGTCTAGAACCTAATTCGGCGAATTAGATTAGTAGAAGAGTTTGCATGATGCTGGAAATGGAAGGTATGTCATCTCTATTTCAAATTTTTAAAGGCCACGAAGAATCCCTAAGAAGGGATTTTTCTACTCATTGGAAGGATGGTCAGGATAGTATCAAGGGTTTTTCTCTAAAATGCTTTACATATTTTATTGCTATAGTGGTTGGGATTAACAACGAGGGGAGTGAAATTTACAAACTGAAGAAAAAATGTGATGAGGAGATGGGAATATTTATGGTGGGTAAAGAGAAACTAAGACATCACTATGTAGGTTTTTGAGAGAGATTCTTTACCCGATCCTTTCAATGAAATCTCCCTACACTTGATGCAATTTATCACCTTGGAGGGTAGGTACAAGGTAGTTTATGCCCACAATTTCCCTATGTTAAGTCATATCTACCATGATGGTATGCATTATAATTTCCCATTCTTTCTTAGTCATTCCTTGTACAAATCAATCTAGAATTTCCAAAAAGGAAATTTGAAAACCCCTCTTCATCAAGAATTGATGATGGCCTTATTTTGTTTGGGTTCTACAAATTTCACCGAATCTGAGAAGTTTAGGGGCTTGTTGAATGATGATGTAGAACATGTGGAGGATGAGAAGTATATGGAGTTGGAGGATTATGAGGATTCCTCCTCTTAGGGATCTGATGACATAAAAGAGTCTTTTATGCCATCGATAAACATTGTAGATGTTATTGGTAATATGGATAGGGAGGCTCTGGAAGACCTAGATGAATTTTGTACTCTATTTGAATGAATGAATAAATTGAGTAAGATGAAGGGTATTGATATTACGGTCAGTGTTTCTATGTATTATATTAGAGGGAAACCTTCCAAAGGAAAAGAAAAGTTGGAGTTTGATTAGAGTATGGCATTGGACTAAAATTTCCCTCAGGGGTTTTTAGTTGGAAAAGAATGTTAATTCCCTCGATGATTCTGGGGCGGCCATGGTATGTACTTGGATAAAGTATATAGAGGCCTCGAATAAAATTTTACTTATCAAAATTCCATCAAAGAGGATTTTTCTGGGCTTAAAAATGTGGTTATGGATATTTAGAGAAGGTTGGTTCAAATGGAGAAGGGAAGCAAAAAGCATAGGATTAAGATTTACCTTAGCAGCTGAGAGGTGGAAGAGATGGTGAAGGATGATATGAGGGACATTATTGACAAGGAATTAAAAACTATGGAATAAGAACTTTATATGAAAATTATAATTTAGAAGCTACATTCTTCTGCACAAAGTCAGACTCTTTTAAAATGATAATATTGAAGTAGTGTTTTTGAGTCTCATGTGTGTCCTTTAAGTTTTTATATAATTGAAAATTCGGTAATAATGTATGACCTAGGTTATTCAAGTGGCAGTATAGTATGAGTGAATATGGGATAAAAATTATAATGTGAAGTAGCATTGTTTATGGTTTTGGGTGTCTATCATGTAGCAATCCGACTGAATAGATGTTACATTTGCATTTGGTATTGAAAAGAGATTACATTTATTTATTGTATTGAATAGGTGTTATATTTTTATTTTGTATAGAATTGGAGTATGTCCTTTGTCATAGAAAAAATATAGAGGAAGAAGATGTTGCTTAAAATAGGAAACATATAATAATAATAGATGTTTAGAAGATTCATATGCCCATTCTCATATAAGAATCATAGAAGGATAATATAGACACAATTTACTTTATTTTATAATGAAAATATGTGCATTCTCACATCCTTACTTTATTTTAAAATGGGATGTAGTGCATTCTCACAACCCCTATAGATAGAAAATATTACTAGTGAAAGAATCTTTACAAGGGAAAAAGGCCATTCTCATACAAACATACAATTTTTTATTTTTCTCATTATTAATAATTGTATTATACTAGCTGGACTATCCCTAGCAGAGCCAAGTGATGCACTGCATACCCTCAAGAGGGATCAAGGCTGATGTAGTTATCATCATACAATATATTTATATGATTTTAAACATTTTTAGAATGGGTTTTGAGAATGGGAAGTGTGTTTGTAAAGACAATATTGAATGTAAGCATGTTAACCACCGTCAATATCTCTACGGTACCACGGAGTGGCATGAATTAATTTCCATTAATTTTACCAATTTCCCTCCAATGGGAAGTCGAAGATGTGCTTGAAAAATAAGTATCTTTGATTAATAAAAGGTGATAACCAATTTATTTGTAAATTAGTGGTATCACTATGCCATGGTCAAAAACAAATATAAATATTAAAAAATATTATAGCCATGTTTTAGGTATAGGATTCCTATATGAAAATTGGCATCTTCCCATTCAATACAAGAAATATTGAATTTTAAACATTTTAATACCTCTATAGAAATGGATACCTAACCATTCAATGGGAGATAAAAAAGTTTGTTTGTGTGAGAATTGGTGTATGCCAATTCTAATCATTGTAATACAAACAATATTGAACTTATTCTTTTCAATAACTCTATGAAGGCTAAGAGAATGGGAATTTTTCCTTTATAAAAAAAAGCTACATTTTATCTTTGATCTTATTTTATGATTCCTATATGAGAATGGGAATTTTCTCAATTCAGTAGACTATTTCGTCTTGTGAAGCACAAGATTTGAAGAAAAATTCTGATATATTATTTGATCTCTCCACTTTTTTTGTTATTCATTTTTGCATTGGGCTCCTCTATTTTGTTAGAAATATTCCTCACATGTGAGCTAATTTATTGTGTAGTGTTTATAATTTTGATTTTGGGTTGTCTCTTTCATTGGACTGTTCTGGCTTGTGAAGAAAAAGTTATCAAGTTAATTTATGAGAAACACCAATCCGTTCACAGGCATGAATTTATCTAACTCTTCTCTCTTGATTGCTTATGAGATGAAGAATATCATATGGTTTTCTTTCCCTTGCATGCTGGAGAATTGGCCATAGTGAAAAACTTTATTTTTATCTCTAATCTTATTCTATGATTCTTATATGAGAATGGGCATATAGCCATTGTATATGCCCACTCTCACATAGGAATCATAACATAATAATAGAGAAAAAAAATTATTTCATAGTTTTAGAATGTATTAAATTTTGTATCTATTATTTTATGATCCCTTTATGATAATGGTCATATGTAATGTAGCCAAATTAAGAACAAACCAAATATACTACAAATAATATGAACTCCAAAAGAAAATAGATCTCCTTATTTTTTATCAAATAATGAATTACAATGTTTCCTAAATAGGAAAAAAACTCCCAACTCGAGTTGCCAAGTAAACTCTAGCTAACTCTGACTAAATCTACTCTAGGTGGCATTAATTACTATTTTTAGCAGTTTACTAGAACCTGTTATTCTTAGTAAGTTCGCATGCTTATTCCTACAGGCATATAAATTTCCACGCATCTTCTACATCCCTAAATTAGAGGAATTTCCTAACTTTCTAACTCATAATGAAATTAATAGACTAAAATTAACTAATGCTCAAAAATAGGAAAAAAACGAACTATAACTTAAATCCTAATTTTTGGCCTCAAGATGGCGGATTTAGGGCCCAAAAACGTGTCAAAAACTTGTCCCAACCAGTAGGATGGATTTCCGCTGCATTTGTCTCATCGAAACACATGGTTTAAAAAAAACAGACTCAAACAGACACCCAGATCTCAAGTTATGAACTTGTCAAGTTCCTACTAGTTATGGCGCATCATTCTCCCCTGCTTGAAAAAAATGCAGCTCCTGCAAGTTGTCTTCTTCAAACTACTTCCATTTATCTACATCCAAATTCTTAATCTCCCACTCTATGACCCAAGTATTTTCCTCTTATTCCAGTCCTTTCCAATGTACCAAATATTTGTTGTATTTCCCATGTCGCGTGTCCATTGTTTTCTTATCTAGAATCTGATCCACTTCTTCTTTCTTCTTCACCGGAACATGCTGCCTCCAATCTACTACTTCATCAATAGCATCCCCTTCTGCACCATCCCCATGAAAAGAATAAAAATTTGAAACATTAAACACTGGAGAAATATCAAAATTCCCTGGCAATTCTACCTCATAAGCATTATCATTTATTTTTTTCACGATTTTGCAGGGACCAATCTTCTTGTACTTCATCTTGTTATAGGTTCCTCTTGGAAACCTTTCCTTCCATAGATATACCATAACCAACTCACCAATTGTAAATACCTTTCTCCATTTGTGCACATCTGCTATTTCCTTATACTTATCATTACTATTCTATAGCTTCTTCCACACTTCTTCCTACAATTGTTGTATATGTTCAGCAAATGCTTCTGCATCATCACTAACTCTGCCATCAACTGGTAGCTATACCAAATCTAACACCCCATTTGGATTACTCCCATACACAATTGAAAATGGAGACTTTCCTGTGGATCTATTTATGGAACTATTATATGCAAACTCAGCTTGTGGTAATGCTAAGTACCATTATTTCAGCTTTTCCCCAACAATGCACCTTAATAGGTTTCCCAAACTCCTATTTACCACCTTTGTTTGCCCATCAGTCTACGGATGATAGGCACTACTGAACTGTAGTTGAGTTCCAAATTTCTTCCATAAAGTCCGCCAAAAGTGACTTAAGAACCTTGTGTCCCTATCTGAAGTAATGGTTTTTGGAACACCATGCAAATGAACAACTTCTGTGAAAAACAAATCTGCTACACCTATTGCATCACTTGTTTTCTTGCAGGCAATAAAATGAACCATCTAAGAAAACCTATCAACAACCACAAAGATTGAGTCATTACCTCGTTGTGTTTTTGGTAATCCCAAAACAAAGTCCATACTCAGATCTGTCCACGACCCTTTAGGAACAGGAAACGGCATATACAACCCTGTATTTTGTGCATGGCCTTTTGAGACTTGGAAAATTCGACATCTCTCCACATATCTTACCACATCTCTTTTCAGCTTTGGCCAATAGTATTTGTCTGTTACCAAGGCTATCATCTTATCTTTACCAAAATGCCTAGCCAACCCTCTGCTATGCAACTCTTTCACTATATTCTCTCGCATAGACCCAACCAGAATACATATTTGGCGTCCCTTAAATAGGTAGCCATCCTGTAAAATATACTCATCCAGGACATCTCCTGCATTGTCTGACAATGGACTAATTAGTCTTTCAACAATATCCTTGAAATCAGAATCAGAAGAATACAAACCCTTTATTGCTTCAAAACCCACCACCTCATTTTCTAGAGTGGTAAACAAAGTCACACACCTACTCAATGCATCTGCAACTTGATTCTGATTTCCAGATTTATGTTTTAGAGAAAAAGTATATCCCTACAAAAATGATACCCACTTTGTATGCCTACTATTCAACTTCTTTTGGGTATTCACATACTTCAGGGCAATGTGGTCTGTAAATAACAAAAACTCCTTAGGCACTAAGTAGTGCCTCCAATGCCTTAATGCTTGTACAATTGCATAAAATTCCACATCATAAGTAGAGTAGTTCCTTCTTACCTCATTCATTTTATCACTAAAGAAAGCTACTGGCTTTCCTCCTTGACTTAGAACAGCCCCAATACCCACATGTGAGGTGTCACAATCAACCTCAAACACTTTATCAAAATCTGGTAGGCCAAAATGGGTGCCTCTGTCACCTTCTTCTTCAAGAATTGAAAAATATCCTCAGCTTCCTTTGTCCACAAAAACTCCCTTCCTTTTTTGAAATCTGTTATAGGTGCTACAATACTGCTGAAAATTTTCTGTAAAATGTTGCTAGACCATGAAATCTTCTTACCTCTGTTATACTCCGTGGAGTAGGCCATTCAATAATTACCTTTATCTTTTCTGAGTCCATCTGTACCCCATCTATTGAAATAATAAAGCCCAAGAATACCAAACTTTCTTGCATAAATGTGCACTTCTTCATATTTGCATAGAGTTTCTCTTTCCTTAACACTTCAAATACCAACCTTAGATGCCTCAAATGTTCTTCTTTAGTTTTACTAAAGATCAAGATATCATCAAAATAAACCACAACAAACTTACCATTATACTCCCGTAGCATGGTGTTCATCAATCTCATAAAAGTACTAGGTGCATTGGATAACCTGAATGGCATCACCAACCACTTATATAATCCATTTCCTATCTTGAATGTTGTTTTCCACTCATCTCCTTCTCTAATCCAAATCTGATGATAATCACTTCGAAGATCAATCTTGGTGAAATACTTAGATCCAACAAGCACATCCATCATATCATCAAGGCGAGGTATTGGGAATCGATACTTGATTGTAATTTTACTAATCGCTCTGCTATCCATGCACATTCTCCATGTTCCATCCTTCTTTGGTGTTAATAAAGTTGGTGTTGCACACAGACTCATGCTCTCCCTTATGACCACCTTTTGCACGAGCTCTACCACTTGCCTATTCAACTTTACATGCAATGTCAGGCTCATCCTGTAAGCCACTTGATTTGGGAGTGAAGATCCTGGAATAACATCAATATGGTGTTGAATATCTCTTTTGGGTGGTAATCCATCTGGTAGCTCATCAGGAATAACATCCGAAAATTGTTCTATTAATTCTAATGTTTCTATTGGTATTCGAGCACTTACAAGTTCATCCTTATTTGTAACTAGTACATAAAAAAATTGGTTGCCTTTTCCTCCTTCACAAATTCCTTTGCAGAAAGCATATTTTCAGCCTTCCCCTCTTCTTTAAAAGGTAGTAAAACTATTTTTGTGCCATCCTTCCAGAAAGTATAAGTATTATTTCCCCCATCATGAATAACTTTTCTATCAAATTGCCATGGTCTTCCTAGTATCATATGACATGCATCCATAGGGATAACATCACACAAAATCTCATCCTTATAACTGTTCCCAATAGAAAAGCTTATTAAACATGTCTTATCAACAGTAACTTCATTACCCTTCTTAAACCATGCAATACGATAAGAGTTAGGATTCTTCTCACAATGTAAACCCAATTTATCGACCATCTCATTTGAAACCATGTTCTCACAACTACCACCATCAATAATAACATTACATACCTTTCCTTTTGAAGTGCATCTTGTTCTGAAAATATTTGTACGCAGCCATGCATCCCCCTTGACCTCATTTCTTGGAGAAATCATCGTCCTCTTGATCATCAGAGTTTCTCTAACATCTGGTGGAATTTCCAGGTCCTGTTAATTATCTACTTGCTTAGCTTCAACAAGATTTGCTCTTGGAGCATCTCCTTCCCTTTTGTCATGTGTATAAGTATGTGGGCATTCAAAATATTGATGCCCTTCTTCACCACATCTGTAATAAACAAATGGTCTTCATGGAGCCTCCCATCCTTTATCGCCAGCATATCCTCTGCCCCCAGAAAATCTTCTACCTCTTTGTTGATTCTAGAAATCTTGTCTCATATCCTCTTTCTTTTCCAATCCACGAGATGGTTCTCCCCTACCTGGGCTGAAACCAGCTCATCCCCGAAAGGAAGTTGAGGCCCCCCTATTCATTCCAGGATATCTCCTAAAACTTTGACGATTTTTTTTTTCCTCAGCCTTTAAGGCTAATTGATAGGCATCCTCCATGCTTTTAATCCTATGCATACTTATCTCATCTTGAATAGAAAATTTTAATCCATTAACATACCTTGCAGCCATTTGTTCCTCAGTTTCTTCATGCTCTACACGAATGGACAACTTGTAGAACTCATATGTGTATTCTTGCACTGTTTGTAAGTTCTGTCTGAGATTCTGAAACCTCCTGTAAAGGGTTTGTGCATAATCCACAGGGAGGAATTTATCTTTAGCTTCTTCTCCATGTTACTCCACGTCCTAATTCTTTCTTTCCCCTTTCTTGACCACTCTTTTTGTAGGTGATCCCACCATAACATAGCATGACCTTTCAATTTCGTGCATGAAAATTTTACCTTCTTTTCTTCTGACATAGCCTTCCACTCAAAAAAAATATCCCATGCTAGTCAACCAGTCTATCAGCTCCTCTTGTTTTAGAATACCACCATACTCTGAAACATCAAATCTTATCCCATCATTATTTCCTTCTAATGCTCGAAGCATCCTTTCTTCAAAAGCTAATGGTGGTGCTTGCGTTTCCTCCTCTTCACAAACTTCTTCTTCATCTGTGTCATCTCCACCTTGATTTCCTCTCTAGGTTATCATTGCAGCAAGCGCAACAACTTGTCTCTGCAAATCTTACATATTTCTATTCATCTAGGCAATACCACCTCCTCTTCCTCTTCCTCTTCCTTCCATTTAAAAAAAAAAATACTTCGAACCAGCTCTGATACCAGATAATGTAGCCAAATTAAGAACAAACCAAATATACTGCAAATAATATGAACTCCAAAAGAAAATAGATCAAATAATGAATTACAATGTTTCCTAAATAGGAAAACAACTCCCAACTTGAGTTTCCAAGTAAACTCTAGCTAACTCTGACTAAATCTACTCTAGGTGGCGGAAATTACTATTTTTAGCAGTTTACTAGAACCTGCTATTCTTAGTAAGTTCACATGCTTATTCCTATGGGCATAGAAATTTCCATGCATCTTCTACATCCCTAAATTAGAGGAATTGCCAACTTTCTAACTCATAATGCAATTAATAGACTAAAATTAACTAATGCTCAAAAATAGGAAAAAACTGAACTATAACTTAAATCCTAATTTTTGGCCTCAAGATGGCGGATTTAGGGCCCGAAAACATGTCAAAAACTTGCCCCAACTAGTAGGGCATATTTCTGATGCGTTCATCTCATCGAAACACGTGGTTTCAAAAAAAAATTGGACTCAAACGGACACCCGGAGCTCAAGTTATGACCTTGTCAGGTTCCTACTAATTCTGGAGCATCAATATGTCCATTATATATCCACATTCTCACATAAGAATCACAACAGAATAGAACATTAAATTTAATCTATATTTATTCTTGTGATTTATTCGGAGATGAAGACTATCATCTAATTATTTTTCCTTACATGGTTGTGAACTGTCCATTGTAGAACAAAGTAAATTTTATCTCTATTCTTCTATGATCCATATATGAGAAAGGGAATATTCCCATTGACATATAGGAAGATATAATGAAGTAAATCATTTTGAGAGATTTATAAAGGCTGTGATGATGGGGAATTGTCCATTTTGAAACAAATTAAATTTTCTCTCTATTAATTCCTGTGATGATGTATGACTTTTGTTTATGTAAAATATTGATTGTGAAATGATATTATTTAATGTTGACATTTGTATCATTATTAGATGTTACTATTACCTTGTTTTCAATATTGATTATTATGATGATGAATGACTTTTTTTCTTGCTTATCAGATTTGTAGTTGTCTATATGATTACAAAATTAGGTAGTAAATATTGTTTTCCAAAAGAGATTGCATTCTTACCTTTTTCATTGATATTATGTACTACGTAGATAAAAAAGATAATTAACCATTTTTTAATCTTCATTTACTAATTATTCAACATGATTACAAGTTGAAACTCCATGCTAGTTCATTGAACTGACATGCATACAATTTATTCTTTTTGTATGGTACGCAAGAATCAAAGTAATCATTACAAAGTGATAAGTTGGATTTGATACACCTGCAAAGGCAAAGATATCGGGTAAGTGCCCATGCTAAACAAAGTAAACGTTATATTTATTCTCTTTATTATAATTATTCACATATCTTTGTGAACAATAATGGAATTTTTCTTATGAATCTTATTATAGAGAATATAAATATGCCCATTCTTCATATTATAATATTATCTATGTAATTATTTTTATAATATTTTAAGTTATCTCTAGTATGAACAATAATTGATATTTTTTAAATGATTCCATTATGAGAATATGAAAAATCCCATTCTAAAATAAATATTAAAGAGAATGCACATATGTCCTTTTTACATATTCTAATTTTATAAATATTAAACTTAATATTTGAGATACCGCTATGATGGATATGAGAATGAGAATATGACTATTGAATACAAGACAAAAATTCTCAATTTCCCACTCTTTAATACGTATTTAATGGCTACGGAGGCATATTCCCATTTAATACAAGACAAAATATATTTGTTTGTTTTAAAATGAGCATATTGCCATGGGAATCTTATATGAGAATATAGGATTAATAATGTGATGCCCATTCAATACAAAACGAAACAATTTTGTTTGCATGAGAATGGGCAGATGTCCATTCTAAACATTATAATACAAGAAATGCTGATTTTATGATATTTCTCCTATTATTCCTCTTTATGCCTATTTAAAAATTGTGAGACTGTTTAATCCATACTCTTCTTAGTATTCTTCTATTATTCCTATCTACCCAATAAATTATTCTATGATTCCTAAATGAGAAGGGGCATCTGCCCATTTAATAAAAGACAATGCAAAAAAGCTACATCAATTTCATAACTCTTTTAACAAGATGTGAGAATTGGTGAACCTATAAAACAAAGTAAATTTGATTATTCCTATTATAAAGGGAATATTCTCATTCCAAACATTATAATACAAGTAATATATAATTTTTTGAGAATGGGCATGTGCACAGTCATGATTGAATAATATTTTTTTTATGATAATGGGCACATTCTCATACAAGAAATAATGTTTTCGATTCTTATCTACCAAAACTAAGGATTCCTATATGAGAATGGGTATCTGCCTATTCAGTAAAATATAATTTATAAATGGTCAATCAAATTCATAACTATTTACAAGCTATGATCATGTATAATCCATACTCTCCTTTTACCATTCCTAATGCCTACGGAAGTATTCTAAGATTCATAAATGAGAAGGCGCATCTTCCATTTCAAGATAATGCAAAAAAGCTCCATCAATTTCATGTCTCTTATAACAAGATGTGAGGATGGGTGCACATTTTAAAACAAATTAAATTTGATTATTCTTTTCAAAAAGGGAATATGCTCATTCTAATCAAGCATATGCACATTCTAAAGATTATAATACAAGTAATATGTTTTTTTAGAATGGGCATGTGCCCATTTTAAACATTCTCATAAAAGCAATACTGATTATTATGACAGTGGGCATGTGTATTTTCTCTACATTCTCATGCAAGCAATATTGTTTTTTATTCCTATCTGCTCATGCAAGTCTTTTATGATTCATATATGAAAATGGGAATCTGCCATTCAATACAAGACAATGTAAAAATGCTCAATCGATTTCATAAATTTATACAAGCCGTGAGAATGGGTGCCCATTCTAAAACAAAGTAAATAGCAATGACGATAAATTCTAATATTTAAAATTTCATTATTTCATTATTTATTATTAAACGATAGTTCAAAACATTTATAACTTTATACAGGATGTGAGAGTTGGTGCCTATTCTAAAACACAATAAATACTTTAAAAGTACAATGTATTTAAATTTCATTATTATAAAACATATATTTTTACATATATGTTTCATTATTCACATACCTATTTAAAACATTAAAATGGGTGAAATAAATTCAAATATCTAAGTATATTAAAGCATATTACAACATTCTAAAGCATTAATAGGTGGTGATTTGTTAATGTATTATATATTCAAAATATTAAATCATTAAAAAGCGGTGATTTGTTATGTATTATATATTCAAATTTTGAATGTATGTACAAAAATAACATTATATATTTTTCATTATTCTAATACCTTTTCAAAACATATAAATGTTTCTAAACATTAGGATAATATGACATTAAAGCATTAAAGAAATTTAAGCATTAAAGGTTAGTGATTTATAATGGTCAGATAGATTCAAATTTTGAGACTTACGATATTAGGATACTAAAAGAATTTAATCATTAAAGGGATATGATTTATTATGGTAGGTTAAATTCAAATTTCAAATTTTTGGTGCCATTTTTTGGAGGTAATTTTTCTTGGTCAATTACTATATAAAAATATATACTTTGAATGACTAGGGTTTTAATTTTTTTTCTCACTTATGGACGAGTTTTTTTTTCTCTGTTACGGTTGGGTTTTGTTCATTCAAAGATTTTGTATGAGAAAGAAGAAGTCATGCGAAAGGATTTGGGCTGATTGGAAAAATAGATTATTGAAAAATAAACTTGTTGCAGTGGTAATAAAAAATGTTACAGAAGGATAATTGTGGTACTAAGTTTATCAAATCATTCTTTTCTTATGTGAAAGGATTTGGGCTAATTGGAAACAAAGATTATTGAAAAATAAACTTGTTGCAATGGTAATAAAAAAAGTTACAGAAGGATAATTGTGGTACTAAGTTTATCAAATTGTTTTATGCTTATGTGAAAGGATTCAGCCTGATTAGATACAAATATTACTGAAAAAGAAACTTGTTGTAGAGGTTATTAAAAAAGGCATAGAACGAGATAGGTGGTACTTAATCTATCTAATCATTTTTTTGCACCATAAACAGGTACACATTTGAACAAAATAATTTTGATTTCTATATTCGGTAACTGTTACATTTACGAATATAAAGAAATTTATTTCTCTATTTGTTTTCTATTATGTTTATGAATGGAAACAAATTGATATGTTTTTCAGACATAAAAATAAAAAATATATATGGAAAAAAAAGTTCAGATAGTCTATTGTGAACTAAAAGATCTGTGCTTATAAATTTTTTAGGCTTTATAAGTAAACATGGAAAAAATGAGATATAAAAACATGGGATAGCCTGCTCTTCCAATGTTGTTTTCCCTGAGAGAAATCTTGAAAAGTATCCCTCGCAAAATCATTGTATCAGTGGCTATTTCTTCTTCTTTATTCTACAAAATCTATGCGCCTTTGTATCTCTCCTCAGCTATATCTTCTTCTTTCTTGTGCAAAATCTTTGTATCTTAGTATTTCTTCAGCTACACTCTTCGGCTTTCCACAAGTAAATCTTTGAATGAAAAAATATCAATCGCAATAGATCAAAAACCAAAACCCAATTCATTCAAAATCATTACTTTTGTAATGTACTTGGCTAAAAAAAGTGTCTCATAAAAAAGAGTGCCTAAAATTCAAAATTTGTATCAAACCTACCATGATAAATGACCAAATCTAAAAAAAGAGCGCTGAAAGATCAAAATTTGAATCAAATATACCATAATAAATGACAATTAAGAGCCCTCCAAAAAGAAAGCACTAAAAATTTGAAATTTGAAACAATCGTGTTGGTATTATTAAAAATTAATTAATCAATAACAATGTGCTGGCAATATTAAAAATTAATTAATCAACGACAACAAGTAATAATAGAATTCAAATTGTTTCTAATCAAGATATTATATTAGTAATTAATAGTACTATAATAAATTATTAATTCTACTAATTTAAATAATTAATTAATAATATTATATATAATTAGTAAAAAATTATCGTACCAAATAATATTAAATACAAGAATTATCATTACCAACAAACTTACATTACTATATTAAATAGAAACATATTAATAACATCTAATTATATTATAAAATTTTATAAATATACTGCTTAATTAATTATAGTGCATTTAAAAATTATAAAAAATACAATAAAACTTTATAAAACTAATTAACGACATTAACAAAATTATTTCAAAAAATTAGAAATTAAAGAATATGTATTTAACATATGATATTAGGATTTTAAAAAATTAATTAATTAATAATACTAATAAATAAATTCCAGAATTATTATTGCCAACAAACTTACATTACCATATTAACTAGAAAAATATTAATACCATCTAATTATATAATCAAACAACGATTAAATAATATTAATATATATATATATATAATTAAATTTTATTTCAAAACTTCATATGGGCATCTGTTTACTCGAATGAGCATGACATGAAGATGAAGTGGATTTTGCCCCATTTGGAAATGAAAGGAAAATGAGATGTTATTCTTCACATAGAGAAGAGTTAGAAATATTCATTTGTTGTTTTTCATGAAGAGAGAGAGAGAGAGAGAGAGAGAGAGAGAGAGAGAGAGAGAGAGCAAAAGCTAGAGAATAAACACTATAAAGGTTGCAGAATGTGCCTTTCCATTGCAATCGTCTTCCTTCCATGAAAAATGGGGAACAATCCAACATTAAATGTTTGTTTGTTCGAGAATGGACAAATGCCCATATTTCTAAATTCCTACAACTATTCCTAAAATAAAATAAAGAACTATGTAAGGCTTGATCCCCGTAAAGATGGTCATTAACAAAACATATTAATAATAATAAATTTAATACAACTATAAGCTATGAAACTAGGAACTTTCCATTTCTAAATCAATTTAATACAACTATAAGAATGGACATATGCCCAAGGGTATGTATTGCAACACTTGGCAGAGTCATGATATCCATTCCTAAAAAAAAAAAATAGAGCTACATAAGGCTTGATCCCCCTCGAGATGGTCTTTAACAAAATATGTTAATCACTCTAATATGAGAATGAGCATTTGTCATTTCTAAATCAAATTGATACAACTATGAGAATGGGGATTCCCCTCAAGATGGTCTTTAACGAAATGTGCTAATTACTCCAATATGAGAATGGGCATTTTCCATTTCTAAATCAAATGGGAATCCCCCTAGAGATGGTCTTAAAGAAAATATCCTAATTACTCCAATATGAGAATGGGAATTTTCCATTTCTAAATCAAATTGATACAACTATGAGAATGGGCTTCCCCCTAGAGATGGTCTTTTACAAAATATGCTAATTACTCCAATAAGAGAATTGGCATCTTCCATTTCTAAAAAAAATTGATACAACTATGAGAATAGGCATCTTCCATTTCTAAATCAAATTGATACAACTAATCAAATGGGCATCCCCCTAGAGATGGTCTTTACCAAAATATGCTAATTACTCCAATATGAGAATGGCAATCAATAATTTCTAAATCAAATGGGCATCCCCCTATAGATGGTCTTTAACAAAATATGATAACTACTCCAATATGAGAATGGGAATCTATTATTTCTAAATCAAATTGATACAAATATGAGAATGGGCATCCCTTAGAGATGGTCTTTAACAAAATATGCTAGTTACTCTAATATGAGAATGGGCATCTCCCATTTCTAAATAAAATTGATAATACTATAAGAATGGGTATATGCCATTTCTAGATTGAATTGATATAACTATGAGAATGGGCATTCTCCTAGAGATGGTCTTTAACAAAATATGATAATTACTCCAATATGATAATGTGCATCTTCCATTTCTAAATCAAATAGGCATCCCCCTAGAGATGATCTTTAACAAAATATGCTAATTACTCCAATATGAGAATGGGAATCTTCCATTTCTAAATCAAATTTATACAACTATGAGAATGGGAATCCGCCATTTCTAAATCAAATTAATACAACTGTGAAAATGGGCACATGCCATTTCTAAGTCAGTTTAATACAACTATGAGAATGGGCATCTTTGATTTCTAAAAATTAAATATTAGATCTACATAAGGCTTGATCCCCCTCAAGGGTATGTAGTGCAACACTTGGTGGAGACATAGCATGTATTTGTCAGGGATAGTCCAGCCTAACCAATACAATTGTATTCAAGATAAAATGAAAAAAATGTTTGTATGAAAGAATGAGAAATGGGCATCTGTCTACTCGAATGGGCATGACATGAAGATAAAGTATATAGTCCCCCATTTTTCTATGGAAGAAAAACCATATGTAATTATCCTCATTGAGAAGAGTTGAAAATATTCAATGTTGTTTTTCATGAAAAGAAAGTGACAAAAAGTGAAATACTAAACAATAATTAGAGATATAGGCTTATACCCCTTTAAGGGTATGGAGTGTAGCACTAGGCTCCTCCGAGGATAGTCCAACAAATATGATAGAATGATTAAGTCTATAAAGGATGTCAAAATGTTTCTACACTACTTAAACATGAATTTGAATGAATATTGAGATGAGGCGACATGGTGAGGAATGGTCCTCCTTCTATGCAAAATTGGGAACCACCCAACAATAAATGTTTTTTTTTCAAGGATGGACAAATGCCCATATTTCTAAATAGTCCAATACAATTGAAAAAAAAACATGGCCAAACCAAAATGTTAGAATGTCTAGAGAATGTTCTAATGTCTATTCTCATTATTACAAGCGGTCCAAGTCTTGTTTTAAAACAATTACCTTTAATTAATAAATACATGCTTGTAAATAATATATTTTCATGTTGGTCTCGATATTTCATGGCATTAAAAATATATATGGTAATTTATCTCGTATGAAAATGGGCATCTGTCATTTCTAAATCTAATTAATAGAACTATGAGAATGGGAATTTCCCTTAGGGTATGCAAAGATAAAATTAGGAAAATGTCCGTATAAATTTCTTGTAGCATCTTTCTAATGGGCATATGACCATTCTAATAATAGGAATCACAAATAAAAATAGGCATAAGGAAAACTACATATGATCTAGCTACATAAGGGTTGATCCCCCTTAAGATGGTCTTTAACAAAATAAGCTAATTACTATGAGAATGTGCATCTTCTATTTATAAATCAAATTAATCCAACTATGTGAATGGGAATCTACCATTTCTTAATCAAATAAATACAAATATGAGAATGGGAATCTACCTAAGGGTATGTATTATAACACTTGGTGGAGCCAAGATGCCCAATCCTAAAACAAAAAAATAGAGCTACATAAGGTTTGATCCCCCTCGAGATGGTCTTTAACAAAATATACTAATTAGGAAAAATATGAGTATGGACATCTACCATTTATAAATAAAATTAATATAACTATTACAAAAATCCATTTCTTAATCAAATAAATACATCTATTATAATGATCATCTACCCAAGGGTATGTAGTACAACACTTGGCTGAGCCAAGATGTCCAGTCCTAAAACAAAATAATATAGCTACATAAGGCTTGATCCCCCTCAAGATCATCTTTAACAAAAAATGATAATTAGGAAAAATATGAGTATGGACATATTTCATTTCTAAATCAACATAATACAACTATTCCTAAAACAAAATTATATAACTACATAAGGCTTTATCCCTCTCGAAGGTATGTAGTGTAGTACTTGGCGGAGGCATAACATGTCTCCACCAGGGATAGTCTAGCCTAGAAAATACAATCGTATTCAAGATAAAATGAAAAAGTATTTTTTTTGTTTGTATGAAAGAAAGAAAAATGGGCATCTGTCTACCCAAATGGGAAGGACATGAAGATAAAGTAGATAGTTCCCCATTTTTCTCTGGAATGAAAACCTGATGTAATTCTTCACATTGAGAAGAGTTGGAAATATTCTATGTTGCTTTTCATGAAAAGAGAGAGACCTAAAGAAAAATACTAAACAAAAATTAGAGATATGTGCTTCATATCAATTTAAGGGTAAGCAGTGCAACACTAGGCTCCTCCAGGGATAATCCAATCAATATGATACAATTATTAAGTTTATAAAGGTTGCATAATTTTTTTACACTACTCAAACATGAATTTGAATGACTATTGAGATCTGGTGAGATGGTGAGGAGTGGTCCTCCTACTATGAAAACTAGGGAAGTACCCAGCAGTAAATGTTTATTTGTTTGAGGATGGATAAATTCCCATATTTCTAAATAGTCCAATATAATTGATAAAAAAATATGGCCAAACCAAAATGTTAGAATGTCTAGAGAATGGGCTAATGTCTATTCTCATTATTACGAGTATGAGTATAGAAATCTATCATTTCTAAATAAAATTAATATAAATATTTGTTAAAAAAATAGAGAACTACATAAGGATTGATCCCCCTCGAGGATATGTGGTACAACACTTAGTGGAGGCAGAACATGTCTCCGTCGAGGATAGTTCAGCCTAAACGATACAATTGTATTCAAGATATAATAAAATAAATATTTGATTGTTTGTATGAAAGAAAGAAAAATAGTCATCTATCTACTCGAATGGGCATGACATGAAGATAAAGTAGATATTTCCCCATTTAACAATGAAAGGAAAAATAGATGTTATTCTTCACATTGAGAAGAGTTAAAACTATTCATTGTTGTTTTTCATGAAAAGAGAGAGACCAAAAATGAAAGACAAGTAAATGTTTGTTTGTTCGAGGATGGATAAATTCCCATATCTCTAAATAGTCCAATACAATTGACAATAAATATGGCCAAACCAAAATCTTAGAATTTTTAGATAATGGGTTAATGTCGAGTGGTGAAAGACCAGTAAATGTTTGTTTGTTCAATGATGGAAAATGCCCATATCTCTAAATAGTCCAATACAGTTGACAAAAAATATGGCCAAACCAAAATGTTAGAATGTCTAAAGAATGGACTAATGTCTATTCTCATTATTACAAGTGGTCCAAGTCTTTTTTTAAAACAATTACCTTTAATTAATAAATACACGGTGGTAAACAATATATTTGCATTTTGGTATCGATATGTCATGGTATTAAACAATATAGGTTCATTTCTTCAATATTAACATGGTTATCTGATGTTTATAAATCAAATTAATAGAACTATGGGAATGGGTATCTACCCAAGGATATGCAAATATAAAATTAGAAAAATGTTTGTATCAATTTCTTGTAGCATCTTGATAATGGGCATATGCCCATTCTAATAATAGGAATCACAAAGAAAAATAGGCATAAGAAAAACTATATATGCCCATGCTAATAATAGGGATCAAAAAGAAAAATAGGCTTAAGAAAAACTATATATGGGCATATGTCTACTCGAATGGACAAGACATGAACATGAAGTGGATTGTTCCCCATATTTTTTGCAATGAAAGGAAAATAAGATTTTATTCTTCACATCTATAAGAGTTAGAATTCTTTTTTCATGAAAAGAGAGAGAGAGAGAGAGAGAGAGATCAAAAGCATAGGGGCTATTTACCAGGTATACTACTGCCAATATGATACAATTATTAACTCTATAAAGGTTTTCAGTATGTTTCCTTCCATTACAATCATCCTCCTTTGATGGAAATTATGGGGAATAATCCAACATTAAATGTTTTTTTTATTTGAGTATGGATGAATGCACATAAATATAACTATTCCTAGCAGCACTAGGCTTCGTTAGGGATAGTCCAGTCAATATGATACAATTACTTACTCTATAAAGGTTGTCAGAATGTTTTTACACTATTGTTCATCTAATATGGTCCTCCTTCGATTGCAATGGTCTTCCTTTGATGAAAATTGGGGAACAACCCAAAAATAAATGTTTGTTTGTTACAGGATGGACAAATGCCCATATGAAAATGGGAAGAGATAGGGCATTTTTCATTTCCAAATCAAATTATTAAGAATGGTCATCTTCCCGAGGGTATGTATTGCAACACTTGGTGTAGCCAAGATGCCCTTTCTAAATCAAAATAATAGAACTATATAAGGCTTGATCCCCCTCGAGGGTATATAGTGCAGTACTTGGTAGAATTACAACTTGTCTTTGTCATGGTTATTCCAGCCAATATAATATAAATGTTTGGTGGCATCGTAGTATGACTAATTCTTGTCATAGTCAAAAACCCTTTTTAAAAATATGGAGTAACATCAAACATAACATCAGAGTGATATTTTTATTTAAAAAATTACCAACATTTCTTTAATGCTTCGGAAGTTTCCCATTCTCACAACTTTTATAGAGGTATAAATTCTCACAGCCTATACAGAGGTATTAAAATGATTAAGTTTTTGTAAAAACTAAATTCTCATTCCCACTTCCTTTACATAGGTCTAAAAATTATTTAAGTTCAATATTTACTTATATTGAATGGGTAAATGCCCCTTCTCATGTATGAATCAAATAAGAAGCTTGTTTAAGAATATTTAGAATTATAATTTATCTTTTTCCCGTTATAAACATTCTAATATCCAATACTATACAATAGAAGGATTTTTTTCAGTAAGATAAGATCCTCGTAATGGAAGTGCAACATTTAATCTCAAAGGATAAACCATGTGTACCTTGGCCTTGCGTATGTGGTAAATCATTCAACAATGCAAAGGGAAACATAAGATATCGAGGCTAATAGATGTGGCAAAGTAGAAAATGATTCACTGTTGGGATAAAATGCCTTACTTTACATTATTCACCATTGATGCAAGGCCAACTTGAAAATTATTCACCTTCGGGAAAAATTCTTTACTTTTACTAATTATATCTAACCTTGATGAACATCGATCAGGAAAAAAAATATCATTTTATGGATGAAAGAAGAATTATAGAATTGTCCTTTATTTTTATATCAACTGTCACGCCCGATTCGGCAATCAAGAAATGTCTCCCAGGCTGTATCCAACTATGTACTTTGGTAAAAACATAACAGATAACTCCATGTATTAGCATGAAGGATTGGAAATGGATTTCTTAGGTAACTCCTCGTCTTACCAAGAATGAGAATCATATCCATTTTTTGCAAGGGAATGTGATTATGTTGAGACTCTGAAACATGCATTTAATAGTCATATTTAGATGAAATATTTTATATCTATGGATGATAACAAATATGCACATATTAAAAAAGTTTGGATTCATATTTTAAACACATATAAAAAATACAAAAGTCCTAAAATACAGCATTATAATTTATCTTTATACTTAGAGACACGGAATACAACACAAAAGAGTTAGAAGTATCTTTGAAACTTATCTTCAATTTAAAAAATAAGTAACTCCATGTATTAGAAACTATGATTAGGTTAAAAACTATGCATGTCTCGTAAAACATTGAAATGATATTCTTAATACCCAGATAAAAAATATAGAAGATAAAGAATAGGGCATTATATTTAAACCGAGAACATAATATAAGGGAAATAAAACCAAATTATATTCTTCATCTCATAAAAATTCAACAGATAAGAGTTGATTAATCTATGCCTCAAATTGTCTTACAAAACAGAGGGAGCCAAAAGCTGAAAGGGTTGACAAAAATTTAGCGGAGAGATAAAACAATATCTCAGAAATATTGTTCAAATTTTCCTCTTCGCAAGATGAAACGGTCTATGGGAAGGTACTTTGTTTTATAATGGGAAGTTGTGCATTGTGACATGCTTTATAGAAGTTGTGCATGTTTATAATGGGAAAAAGTCCATTCTCATACAAACAAACATTGTTTATTTTGTAATAATTAATAGTTCTAGTATATTAGCACCCTCTCCTATTAACTACCCAAACTAAATAGGAAATTATTCAATCCATGTGTGTATATATATAAGTGTCTGTATTTTTACCAAATATAGGAAGCCCAAAAAAGTGGAAACTAGATGAAAAATAACACAAAAAGGATGAACAAGAAATAGATAGATTCGCCAACTGTGGTTAACCTTGCAATTCCTGAGATCTCTATAATCATCAAAAATAGTAATCTTCGTCATTATCATTACCATGCCACAGAAGAATTATTTGCCATTAATTTCACAAATTTCCCTCAAACAGCTACCTAAAAACATGTTCAAAAATAAGTACCTTAAATTAATCAAATGTGGTACACCAATTTATTTGCAAATTAATGGTAAAGAAGTACTCTATGAAGGTTGTGATAATTATCAATTTTCCATTATAAAACAAGATACATTTTATATTTGTTATTCTTTTATGATTCCAATTATGAGAACGGGAATTTTCTCGTTAGATACATCATTTAATATTTCTTATCTCAAAAGGTGAGCTTGCCCACCCAACTTGGCCTGCGTATCTCGCCCACCCATCTAAGTCTGCACAATAATGCCACCCATCTTGAAAAAAAG
The DNA here is from genome assembly GCA_019776745.2 of Taxus chinensis. NCBI lineage: Eukaryota > Viridiplantae > Streptophyta > Pinopsida > Cupressales > Taxaceae > Taxus > Taxus chinensis. Next base: position 213,284,868 of record CM034149.1, read on the forward strand.
TAACCCTTCCTATGTCCTTCAACTTTGGGCTTCCTGCATTTCCTAAAAATACAAATAATTATATATATACACACATGGACATGATTCACTTGCATTTAATGATTTCCCATTTTATTTGTGTAGTTATACATTTTCTGCAAGGGAATGATCTTGTTGAGACTCTGAAACATGCAAGAAATTGTCATATTTAGATGCATCCTTTTATAACTATGGAGGATAATAATATACAAGTCTTACAAAAGATTGAAGTGATATTATTAAAACACATATCAATAATACAAAAGATTTAAAATATGGCATTATCTTTATACCCAGACTAGAATACAAAATAAAGAAATCTAGATGATATTTTTCATCTCATAATAAATCAACAAAGAAGAGTTAGAAGTATATCTTAAACTTATCTTAAATTTTAAAAATAAAAAGTAAATTCTTCTTCTATGAGCCATTCATTTGCCCTATTCTAAAACAAAGTAATATTTATATTCCATATGCTTCTTCTAAATATATTTTGTTCTTATATATTTTATATGAGATAAAAAATTCCCACAATTATTCTATGATTATTATTTGAGAATGGACATATGCCCATTCTAAACATCTACTCTTATTTTGTCTGTTCTTTTACGTTTTTTATATGAGAATGGGCATCTTCCCATTTCGAATGGATTTTACATGAAGATGAAGATTAATTTGTTTTATAATGGGCCACTCCTCATTTTGCGATGGAAGATGCATTTCAAAATAATTACCTTTAATTAATAAATAAATCGTGTTAAGAAAACAAACAATAGCAGCCAAAATGAGACAATTAAATACAAAAGACGCAATGCTTAGTCCAACTAAAATGATTGAGTTCAATATTTCCCACCCATTCTAAAACTAAATAATAGAACTACATAAGGCTTAATCCCTCTTGAGGGTATGTAGTGCAACACTTGGCAGTATCAGCACTTGGCTCCACCAAGGTTATTCCAGCCAAAACGATAGTAAAAATTATAAAAAATATAATAGAACTACATAAGGCTCATTTTGTTCATATGTTGCCCACCGCATGAATATGGATAAGGAATTGGGGCAACGAAAATTACATTCAATTTTTTTTACCATGCTCAGAAGACAAAAATATGTTTACCATGCTCAGAAGACAAAAATTATCTCTGTTGGAAAAAGACATTTCAAAATCTGTAAAAGAAAAATTATTATTAAAACAAGCTCAAAATTGATGTAAAGATTCATCTTTTTTTATTTGATGAAAATTCATTCAAAATTGATATTGGTCGTTACCATGTAGCTCCTACAAATACCAATACATATCACTTGATTTAGCAAGTGTTAGTTTCTTTTTCCATTATATGTTATGAAACCTTGTACTTTTTCACTGGGATGTAATTTTTCTTCCTTTTTAAAAACTTTACTAGTTTTATTTGTTCTTGGGATTCCATTGTATGTTTCCCATTATTTCTATATTATTGATGGGAAACATACAATGGACACCCAAAAACAAATCTTTGCAAACCCTTATTTTCCATCTATTAGTTATATAAAAAAACCACATGGAATTAAATTTATATCTATTCTTCTTCTAATAGTTATATGAAATAAAATACATGAGAATGGATATATATATTGAGATGAGAACTACATAAGGCTTGATCCCCCTTGGGGTATGTAGTGCGCCACTTGGCTCTGCCAGGGATAGTCTAGCTAGTATAATACAATTATTAATTACTTGAAAACAAAAAATATTTGTTTGTATCAAAATGGGCTTGTGCCCATTATAAACGTGCACAACTTGTATAAAGGCTGTAACAATGCGTAGCTTCCCATTCTTTCCCACACTAAAAGAAAGTAAATACAATATGTTGAACTTAAAGTTATATATATTCTTAAATTTTTAAAATTGAAAGGACTAATAAATAAAGCGGAGAGAGTAAAATTAGCATAAATAAAGTGGAGAGAGTAAAATTAGCATAAAAATTTTCTTCAAATTTTTTTGAAATTGTCAGAATGCACATCTTCCAATTCTATATTCTATAATTCTTATATAAGAATGGCATATGACCATTCAAAATATCTATTCTTATTTTATGTTTCCTAAATGTGAATGGATATATATATATATATATTATAAAATGAGAACTAGATAAGGCTTGATCCCTCTAGATGGAATGTAGTGTAACACTTGTCTTTGTGAGGGAAAGTCCACCCAATATGATAAAATTATAAACAATTATTAACTATAAATGCATAAAATTCATTTAAAGGGATGTCAGTTATTTTTTCAATATATGGTGTTCATAATTCAACTAGTATGGATGTGGAAGATATGATGTTGGGTCGGGATTGGAAACATTTAGAGCCCTTGAATATGATCCAACTGAATGAAATCGAAGTTTTCATCCATGAAAATTATTTCAAATGATCGAGATTAGTGCATATTTTGTATCACATGATCGAGAGATGCAACTCATATGCGTCCCCTGTATGCATATTTAGGAGTTCATGAACAGTTATCAAGAATTTTTTAAAATTTTATATTCTTTGTTACTTGTCAATATTAGTTTGAATTGATTTGATATATATATATATATATATATATATATATATAAATTGTGCAGATACAATTGGAGGATATCCAAAAATATATATGTAAAAAAATTGGTAAAAACATTAAACCTTTTCATTTGTCAAAATTAGTTGGAATCAATTAAATAAATATATCCTACTTTTAATTTTTATGTGGAGATGCAGCTTGAGAAAATATATAACTAACAAATATGTGTAAAGAAATAGGTAAAGATATTTTTGTGAAATATTATTATAGTATTTGAAATACATTCAAGTTAATAATAAAGTTTTATAATGAATTTCTATTTCCCAATTTCTAACTACTGTATCTAAAGAGTTTTATCAAATTGTATTCTCAAGGTATACATTAGATACAGATGCCAATGTAGAAAAAATAAAGTGGACATGCATCCTTTGTTTTGTTTTGGTATGGAGCATTGCAAAAAAGAGGGAGACAAATTTATCAAATATTTGGAAACAATTTGGAAAAAAGAATAATTTCCATACATATGTGAAACTATGGTTGTAGTTAATGTAATCAACAAAGGAGTTCGCTAAGCAAATGTTTTGGTGTCTCCAAAGGTTTCTGAAAAATACTTTAAAAATAATAAGTAGCTTAAGACATCGTTGTTTACATTACAATTCTTGGTAGGGGTTGCAAATGATGTAAGAGACATCTTAAAGGGATGTTGTCTATTTCAAACAATAGTGGAACAAATCAATATATAAAATTGTGTATTATATTTTTTTAGTTCTTTTTCCCATTTTCCATTTGAAGTGATGTTATTTATGGTTATTATTATGTAGTTCTCAAAATGTGTTCATTATAACTTTTTAGTTCTTCACATTTCATAAAAATAATGTGATTAGTATATAATGCTCAAATCTAGCTTTGACAGGTTTATAAAAAGATCTCGTTTTCCATGAAAAGAAGTTATTGGTTTTGGGGGTGGAAATTTGAATGCATTAAAGAAAACTTTTCACACTTAATATGTACATGGGTTATTGAATTTATTACCATAATTTTATGAATTTGTTTTTTTTACAACTTGTATTATCTCATAACAACATATTTCCATGATTACTGAGCTTGATTGAGTTTACTTGTTACTATTATGTTGATTAATAAATATAAATTAATTGGATTTTTTTTTGTAGTCTATCTCATAACAATATATTAAAATTGGTCTTTTGTTATAGAATACCTTTTAACAATTCATTTATTACCATCATTTTATGTTATAAATATTTTATAACACATTTCCTACCTTCATTCTATACAAATAAATCCATGTTATAATTAAACATTTGTCACACATGAATATATGATCAAAATATGTAAAAATACAACATTCAAATGTGCACTACCCTTTAGTTAAGATAAATCTCATCTAAATTTTTCTTTCTTTCTATATTGAGTTTATTTTTCTGATATGAGAATGCATATATGCCCACTCAATATAAGATAAAAATGTTTGTTTGTATGAGAATGGACATACGCCCATTCAATACAAGATAAAAAAAAGTGTGTTTGTATGAGAATGGAAAATATAATTATTTTTTATGCATTGTAATGTTATAAATGTATTAATTATTCCAATAAGTATTTCTTAATCTTATTATAAAATGGTAAACTCCTAAAATGGAAATCCCTCATACATGATATATAATTCCAAAAAGTCCCTTTTTGGATTCCAATAATAGCCAAATCAAATTCCAATATTTGGTATAATAAAAACCAATATCACAGTCTTCTCTCAGTTACAATTGCATAACAATCACTCATAAACTCACAAAAAAATTTCCAAAGATGTTAAACCACATCAAAGAATCCTAGATATTTTTTATCACTAAAGATACATTACGATGCCCCTAATACCTCTATTTATAATTTTACAATACTTCTAGGAAGTTCTATAATTGACCCTAGAAAGAATCATTTAAAACATTCCTGACTTGAAAAATTCATGACATTTAAATTTCTCATGGGTGAAAATTCGTCACTGTGACAATAGTCGATTAACCGTCAGTTAACAGCAAATACACAGCATGAAAACAACACATGACTGCGTAATGTTCTTTAAGTCTCAAAAATTAGTTGTTCGAGCTCCAACACTTCAATGTTGATTCCAGAAGAACAAAAAACAGGCTCCACACCCCAACAATGAATTTTGGATCTACCTTTTTGGGGGAGAAGAGGTCTAATTTCCTCGCAATAGAGAGTATTGTTTCGGATTTCCATTCCTCATGTCTCAAAAATTTGAGTCCAGCATCAAAATATTTGTATTTCTTATCTTGTTAACCACCTTAGTGAAGCCATCATCTTCCTTATTCTAGCCATCCACGGGAGGTGTATCCATATTATCTTATCTCTCTATTATACGAAGAGGTTTATACCCTTCAGTTTGGTTTTTTTAAAAAATCTCATCTTCTCTATTCTTGATTCCATTATTCCTTTTTATTTATCCTCTTTCCCTTCATTTGTTCTAACAACTATATAGGTTTGATTGATTTTGAATTTATAGTTTTTACTTAAATGGCCCCGTCCATTGCATTTGGCACACTTAGTGTGTCTGCTTTCCAATTTAATTTTTTGTTCCCAAATTCTGAGACTCTATTTAAGTTTAATGATGTTGGGGATATTTGTACCTATAATGGTGTAGATACAAAACCTACCACACACCAACCTTGTAATATTGACTGTGGCATTATCAATAAGAACAAGTGACTGTAATGAATTAGTGATTCCTTTTATTATATCCTCACGCTAGAACTCTAAGGGAAGGCTTGGAAACTAAACCCATATAGGAAAATGATTCAAATTCTCCTTTTCATGTTTAAAATTTGGTTCCCATTTCCTCAGATACCACCTTGATTTTCCCAAAAACCATGGTCCTTCCTCCAAAAATTTAAGCACATCCTCATGAATAAAAAATTTGAAAAGGATGAAACCATTGGGTAAGGTGCTTACCTCCAGATGTCCCTTTGGATTATATTTTTATTTTTCCCACTGCCGTATAGCATCAATGTTTGGCCACCCACCAACCATCTTTATAACCAACAAATTATTTAGGTTCTTCATGGTATTGTTTAGGGATCTCAAGAACACAGCCTACAACATCCTTCATTTCTAGTAGAAAAAAAATTGGGCCCTTCAAAGAAAATCCATTTTTCACAGCACCAGACCATGAGATTGGGCCCCTACCTTCTGGCCCTTTTTCCTTCTTATGAAAACCACTTACAATCAAAGATTAGTCTAGTCTATCCCCCAGGTGAATTAGATCCCTTGTTTCCACGTGGAATCTCTCTAGCATCTTCTTACCTCCCTTTCTCATTTGAAATTTCCTCTCCACCCCTCCACTCACTCCTTTTCTCACTCCTCAATAAGTTTACAAAAATTACTTTTAGTTTATTCACCAATTATTCCTTCATCATAGCTTATGGTTGTGTCAAATGAAAAAAATTGATCATAAAAATGTTTCACAAATAATTAGATCTCACAGTAAAACTTTTTAAGCACCCATTTGGGAAATTCATATTATTCTCATGTTTTATGACCTAACTCCAAGAACATTTGATTTTATTCACATTTTAACATTTTCAACTAGGCCTATTTTCTAGCCCTCCAAACACATAAATCTAAAAGTTTAGAACAATATGTAAACTTTCATGAAAAATTAGTTAGTTTTACTAATACTCATTAAGGAGATCTTACTTCATGGTTGATCTCATTCTCTAACTGTCGATGCAACTATCCCAACACCAATTTCTTATTTTTGGTTAGGTCTAGTTAGGTCTTGTTAGGGTTTTCCCAATTATAAATTGGTTTCAACATTTTAATCACCATACACCACACCTTTACACTCTATTCAATCACTTTTTAATGTTCATTCACCTTATTTATCATCAATCATCTAATTTTCAAAAATTTAGGCATCTATGTCTCCTAACTCACCCTTAACACAACTTTTTTCTCTATACCTTGTTCTTATATTTTTCATTGGCTTTCTTAAATGATATTATCACCCATTTTTTCATTATCACTTTTTATTCTTAACACCCATATTAATTCATGCATTTAATCTCATTCAAGGGACTTACTACCAATTGATTACTTGTTCCACTTAGGTTTCTAATAAGATTGTAGCGAGAAAATTAAAAATTCCTTCGAGTTTGAAGGTTCTAAAGGAATATTTTCCACACTTCAAGGTTTATAACTTACAAAAACCCTAATAAAAATGTTTGATCACTATTCCTTTTTAATTTATCTCCTAAGACAATTGTTTCTTACCAAAGGTTCTAATTTTCATAGATTTGTTCGAAGACTTTGCATGCATTCCATTTTCTACCTAATAAATTAATACTTATGAGTTCCATCAATTGTTCTTGTTCCTTAATACCATTCACAATACTTATCTCAAAAATTTTACAGGACTCTACAAACCTCAAAGTTGGGATGAGACTATTTCACTTAGAATATTTTCCTTATAAGTCCTCAAACCTGGGCATTACACAAGAAGGTCTGAATTTTACCACTTTAAACTAGTAGTATTATTTTCTATTATCTTAACACTTCATGATCACCTTAATACATCCAAAAATTCCCTTATCATCACATGTAATGGGATTTAATGTTTCTTACTTAACATTAACAACATTCTTAGTCTGTAAACCTTGCAATAAGGTTTCCCCAAACCGAGAGGAGGTTTCTTTTATTATTTCACTTGTTTTAAACTCTATGGGTGTTCGTAATGGCTAAAAATTATACTATATAACTAATGGTTCCACTTTAAAATCTCCATTATCACACTCTCACTTTATTAATTGGGTTAGAGTTACTCAAGCAAGCATTCAAAATATTGTCATACCAAAATTTACATTTATATATTCTTTCAAAATCAGATGTAGGATTGTTAACCATGCTTCTAACCTTGATCATTGTACACTTATTCTTCTTGATTTAAACCATTCATACAAATTTCCATTCAACTGTTCACTCCAAATCCTTTCTTTTATTCAATTACTCCTTCACATATTTACCTAATTTCACACACTCCTCTACTTTTTCATATGATTGTCTTCATTTAAATTCTATTTTATTTGAGCTTATTTAACACCGTCCATAAGCTTGTACAAATATATTTCACTTGTAATATCATTCGAAAACCATATACAAATAAGATTCATTAATTAGTTCTTAAATATTCAACCATAATATCACAGTTAATCATCCACACATAGGTTTACTTCCAAGAAGCCTTTTATTAGTAAAACAATGGAATTTCAATGCTTCTTGAGCCTTTTGGATCTTATACAAAGTTCCTTTATCCTTTGCAAAAACATCTTACAATTCACACACATCTATTTGGATTCTCACTATGTTAATTAAGTGAATAGAGGTAGTTAGGTTTTCACATCCAACTAACTCACCATGGTAAGGACCACCATAGTCAAACAAACCATGTGAGGTTTATGAGGACCTTATATAGAGTGTAAAATTATTCCTTGAACGCACGTAAATCACTTAATCAACTTATGCTACATCTTAGACCTATAACACACACAAAGACAAATTCAAACATTTGAAATGTGGTTTTGGAGGGAAACCCCAAATACCATTTATTATAATGTTACAAGAGTCCAAATGAACTAGAAACATGTCATGATCACCTAAATGGAGCTTTCACAAACCTAATACACTTATGAAAACAAAAAATTGATTATTTACATAAGGTGATGCTCCTACATCAATATCTTTGCATGAACATGTGATTTTAACCATGATTTACACATCCTATAATATTCCCCTTGTTATGAGACTATTGATACTGAGGACAAGGATATTATTCCTTATGTTACCCCAATTAATCCCCCATTTCTTAATATTGCTTGGGTTTTTCAATAAATTTCTAGTCATACCTCTTACCATCCAACCTTGGATCACATCATGCCTAAACCCAACCCTTCTTAGAATAGTTATATCTTATATGATGCAATCAGCCTCCTGATCATTTTACAGGGATGATACATTTCCTCTTGAATCATCCTCTATGTATACCATAATTGGCATGTGCTTTTACTATGAATGATCACATAAGAAACATGGTTCTCCTTCACTTCCCCCTTCTGAGATCACGTTGCTTTCTAAGGCCCTAGATGTTTGATATCTTCTTTCACGACCATTGTGACAATAAGATAAATGTCACTCCTGTAAATCATGTGGAACATAATGGTCATTTTATTTCTCTTGATAATAATGAGGCGATTATTGAATTAATTCACATCGGTAAGAACATCCTCCCTTTGCATCATCAAAAAATGGTCATTTCCATAACAAAAGCCCACTTTTTGACAACTTTATTATTTATATTGACCCTGTCAAAGATGTGGTTTCTAAACTTCATGAAGTACCATACCATTACCAAGATGGTAACACCATGTTAGTTAAAATCGCCATCAATTTCCAAATAAATGATGACCCCCCTCATATAGTCATGTTAAGTGATTGTTTTCTCTATTTACATGATAGGAAAATTGAATTCCTTAACAAAAATAAGGACATATTTTATTTAGGGTATTATTCTATGCCAAAAATAGATCTTGACATTGTCATCCACAACATTATCACTTATCATGTCACCACAATAGTTTAGAAAAGATTCACAAATTCCCTTTTGAAATCAATATCTTGTATCGTAAAGAGTTCATAAATATTCTTGATGCTAACTTCATTCACCATGTATTCTATTTTGAATGGGTCTCAAATATCCTCCACGTTCATAAAAAAGTGGCACTCATCACTTGAATTTTATTTGGATTTCATAACCTAAATATTTCTTGTCTAAAGGATGATAACCCTTTACATTATGTTAAATCCATAATCGATGTCATAATAGACCACACGATTTTATCCCTTATGGATATGTTCTCCAGGTATATTCAAATATAAATAGTACCTAAAGATCAATATAGGACCACTTTCACCACCAAATGGCGCACCTATTGTTATTTCGAACTTCCCTTTAGACTAAAAAATTCTAGATCTACTTATAAATGAGCTATGACATGTATATTTCATTATTGCATTCATAATATTGTTATAGTCTATTAGGATGGCCTTCTTGTCAAATCACGATGCATAGAGGATCATGCCCAAGACCTCTACATCATTGTACAATGAATACATAAATACAAGGTTCACCTTAATCTAGGAAAATGCATATTTTTTGTTATTAAAGGTCAACTCTTAGGATTCCTAATCTCCAAATGTGGTATAGATGTCGATCTAGAAAAGATAAAATCCATTTTTGACGTGCCCCGTCCTATGCCTATACTTAATATCTATACTTTCTTAGGGAAGCTTGGGGAAATTCAATGTTTTTTGCTTGAATTCGTGTATTTTGCTCATGTCATTAATAACCTTCACAAAAATAGCAATGTGTTTGAATGGAATAAAGATTTTTAAAAAGACTTTGAAAATATGTAATCATCTCTTCTAACAATGCCTACATTACAACCCCCTTCCCTTGATCAATCGCTCATTCTCTACACCTCTTATACCCCCATTTTTTTAGGGAAATGTTGGCTCAAGAGGACGAAAAATAGGATTCCTTGACTATGAGACTAGTTATATCTCTATCAGATAAGCTTGTTTGTCTATATATTTATCTTCTACTAATATTTTCCGTTATATGATCTACCAAACCACATATATCATAGTTCATAATGACCCTATCTATCATTTATTCTTCCATTCCATCCTACCAATGGACCACATCAATAAATAATTAACACTCATTATAGAGTTTGAATTACGCATAATTAAGATAAAGGCCTTGAAAGGTAAAGTAATTATGGATCAAATCAACTTTTCTTTGGTACCCAAAAATCTCTTATTCCCCATCATATTCCTAATGAGGACATATTACTCATTGAAGGAATAGAAAAAAATCTTACAATAAGAAACTAATACTACATATTCACTACGGATCTCAAGGCATACCCCCTTGTAGCTAGTGATGTGAATCCTTAACCTAAAATTTTAAATCCCATCACTCAAGACAAAGAGATCACGGTAAAAATTCATGAATAAACTTGGAATTTATATTTTGATAGAGAAAATGTCTTTAGGGAGTTGGGGTAGTTTTGTTCTTACTGATCCTTCAAGAAAGACACTTCCTTTCTCTTTTCGACTAGAATTTTAAGTCACCGATAACATGTATAAATACAAATCTCTGATCCTTAGCATTAAAGTTTCTATTACCTCCAATATCACATACCTCTATGTCATGGGTTCCTCTTAACTTGTTTTCCAATAATTTAGTAGTGTCTACTTATGTCGAAGTGATAATCTCAAAACATATAACAAAACCATTCAATACTTAGCATAACATTTCACTTCATTCACCATTAAATATATTACTTATGAATACAATGTCTTGGATGATTCTCTCAAGTCATCATATATCTAATTTCAACCTCACCTAGATCTTCCAAAAGATCAATACATACTTAGGGTCGATAAAACACCCTCTACACAACATTTTCTCAAGTCTTCTATAATTTTTCATATAGATATCATGCCAAATTATAAAATTTCATGGTATACATATATTATCCAATTCATCGAACATCAAACTTACCCCCTAGAAACTAGTTCACACAAAAACACCAAAATCCACAAGATATCTCTAAAATATGTCCTTAAAGACAATATTCTCTATTATCATAACTTTGATGATGCTCTACTTCATTTTATTTTTGAAGATAAAGTTCCTAATATCCATAAATAAATTCATGGGAACGCCTACGATGGACAGTTTAACAACCATGCCTTAGCCAAAAAATTCCTATGTATGGGTTTTTATTTTCCTACTCTCGAAAAAATTCCCATGCCTTTGCTAAGAAATGGAAGCCTTTTCACTACTATGTTGAGCTTATTTAATCTCCATTGGTTGAGCTTTAAGTCCTTGAAGCTCCTAGGAACCTAAGTATGTGGGGATTGGATTGTATCAGTAACCTTTCTCCCTCTCAAGAAAGACACCTTTTTATCATTAGATACATTGAATACTTTACCAAGTGGGTTGAAACAATGCCTCTTACCAATATGAAAAGCCTTACCACTACCAAATTCATCCTTAACTAAACATATATATCAGTTTGTAATTCCTCACATAACCATTTCTAACAATGGTGGGAATTTCAAATGCAAATAAATAAAACAAATTTTAACTAAATTCAAAATCAAAAACAAATTTTCAACTCCTTATCTTTCTCAATGTAATGGACATGTTGAGTCCTCCATTAATATCTTTACCAATATTGTTCAAAATAAAATTCATGAATCCTACTATAACTAGCATCTCAAGCTCTATCCAACACTCTGGGACTATTAAACCAGTGTCTGTAAGGCCACTAGATGAACCTCATTCTTATTCAAATTTCATTTCAAAGAAGTCCTTCCACTCAAGGTGGAACTACCTTCTCTCTGTATCTCCCTACATGGAATCATTTTTTATGAAGACATTTGTGAAGCTTTTCACCACACCCTCAATATTCTTGATGAAAATCATGACAAAGTGCACGTCATAACCAAAAATAGAAATAATATAATGATAAGTAAAATAAAAAACTTTTCAAACCTCAAAAATTCAAATTCAACAATCTCATCTTGAAATTATATTATACCCATGACAAATAAGGAAAATACACCCAATAGTGGTTGGGTCCTTATCCCATTGAAGACATTTGGGGTCCCAATACCTATCATCTATAAATAAACGAGGACCACATCTTCAATAAACCAACTAATTCTCAGTTTCTCAAAAACGATGCACTTGATATACTCCCTTATCCATTCCAAAACTCTTCAAATTAATTATGTCATTATCCTTTTATCTCAATTTTATGATCTTCCTGCTTGGGTTTATATGGTGATTTCTTCCTACATGGATACGTTGCTAATTTATATTGATCTCTTCAAGCTTGATAAATTCATGGCTTCACATCTTGGTTAACACATTTTATCACACATTATCGTCCTTATAACATATGCTAATTAGATTTTTGCACTCTTTAGCATTAAAATTTTCCTCTTAGCTATCCCTCTCGTCACTTTCAATTTAAGTGATTTATGTCTTATTTTATTGATTATATTTTAGTTTTTCTTATTCATGGTTCCAAGTTGCTATTACACCCGTAATAGGCAAGACAAGTGACACCCACATGTAAGTATGAGGTAAGTATATTTAATTTAGAATTTTTTATAGAAATTCCATTTTAAAAATTAACTTTTGGAATTTTCTTTTGATTTTGTGTTGTATAGATCATTAATTACATACCATCCCATGTTTTACTATTTTAACATACGTTGGTCTTCATTTGGGGCATATGTATACACCATATTTTCGACACTTACAAACTATTTCTTTTGTGCAGGGGTTTTTGATGCAATCTCCTCGTAAGTGGGTACCCTGAGGAGCCTACCAAGATTGGGGTGTGATCATGCTTGGTCATGTGAGCTAGACCACTTATTTGAGATATGTCATTATTATCCTTATTCCCCCTATACTTGTCTTGTTTCTCCCCTTTGTTCACACAATGCATTTATTATTTCCAATTTTCCCACTATATTTACCTAATTATTCTTATTCCACATTATTATACCTACTTAAGGTCACTCTAAACCTTGAAATTTGGTTCCATCTATCTTCTAGCCTCCATTCCTCACATTTTCAACATTTTATTTAAGGGATTCCTTCAAGGCCGACATCATCACCCATGGATGATGGAACCTATTTTGGATTCTCCATAGCATACCGCATTCCTTCTTGTTAGTACCACCAAAACATCACATTAAAACTACTTATTTACATACAATATGTGCATAATCACTCTTGCTCAAACTTTTTTTCACTTGTTAGTTGATGTAAGAAGCTTCAATTATGCATTTTTCATATTTGGTTCACCTAGTAAGTTAGGATTAAAGATATTCTTCCTTATCTTTCCCCTTCTCCACCCATAGTGATAATGTCTCGATATTATTATCTTTAGGGATGATTATGCATTGGTGGTCATCCACATGCTACAAGTATGTATTTTTAACCCTATTTAGCATCTTATTTTGCATGTGTTTATTGTTGATAGTAATACATTGTTATAGATTAGAGTACATGTATGTTTATTTATTCCATGGATTTTCTTTATTTTTATTACACCCTTTGGATTTATCTACCTCTTGGTTATTTCCCTACTTACTTCAGAATCTTAATTGGATGTTTATAATTATCTTAGTTGTAAACCTTGGAAACATATATCTATCGTAGGGTTAAGTATACTCTCCTCTATATTTATGATTTTAGTGCTCCCTAAACACCTTTGTATCTGCATGGTGTGACCAGGCCTAGATTGGATCCCCATATTTGAGAATCCAAATGGAAACCTCTCTTTTATCTGTCATACAAAGAACACGTGAAGAAATGTATGCTAGCAATGCACAAGAAATATATGTTAGTTTAAAAATAACATATACACAATATTATATATATATATATATATATATATATAGTGTAATGTGGAAGTATAAAGGAACTATAATGAACTAATAACACCTATATCGTGTGGAGGGATGTCCCTAATATAATAATGTAAGGAACCATACAAGATCATTTAACATGTAACAATATGTGTGTTCTGCATCAAGTGCAATATAACTCATGAACACATGTTTATAAAGAGTAGAAAAGATATTATATCAATTAAACCAAAGTGACTAGTAACATTTGTAAATTAAAGTCTTAAAAATGTAAGCTATGTGTAGAGGCCATGATTTTTGTAGTTTTGAAAATAAAAAAATGTTTTTGAATTTTTGACATATAGATATGTATAGGGGGATGGGTAGTATAAGAATTTCCTGATGAGGGTCTCATGAGGAGGTACAATTGAGCCACAAGGTAAAATAAACATGGGCCTCAATTTTTTAGATGAAGAAAGTTTGTGTGCAAGTGGTGCTATAGTAGTATCATGTGTCATAGAAACCCATGGAAGAGAGAAAGGTAGACTAGATCCATGAGATATGGTGTGTAATGGACTAGATCTATAAAGGGGATCAAAGAGAAATATCCAAGAGAGATGAGATGTGCACTAGAGGAATTATGAATAACCTTTGGAGGGTGAGAACCACAAGGTGTAATGTGTGTGTGGGGAGACATGGTAGACTACTTAGGAGGGATAGAGCTGCGAGATATAAAATGTGTGTTAGAGGGCCTATCAAGAGTCTTATAAGGAAGAACTATCGAAGAATGAATAGATAACATGGGAAGAGGATCCTTGCAAGTAGTACATTTAATGGTGACAAGTTGTTCTTGGTGAATGAACTTAGCACATTAGAGTAATATAGAAAGGATGACCCAAAGAGTGCATAACTATGGTAGACCTAAATTCATGTTACTTGAGCTAAGAGTAAAATCAATGAGAGATGGGACATGAGTAGTGATTGAAACAATAGTGATGGGTATAATAATATGTCCATAAGAAGAATTAGGATTGCATGTGATGTGCTTCATAGAAGAACCAATGGATTGAAGTATCCCAAAAGTACATAGATTTTCCTTATTATGTAGAGCAATCAAAACATTATGGATATGGACATGATTGATAAATACATGAATATATATAGATCTAAAATAAGGGTATCATCCATAGTGGATTCATAAAAGGTAATAAATGGTATAGAAAGTGGCACAGGGACAACAATGTCAATCATTGCATCTAGTGGGTGATCATAAAAAGGTGGATATGACTGACCACACGATAGGTATTATGCACTTCAGAATTAGATTTGTCATATTCCTAGCTAGGCAATGCGTCATTGAATATTTTTAGCTTTGCATTAACATTAGCATGCATATAGGATTCAATGTTCTTATGACATTCAATTGTTTTGGTAGCAATAAGATATTTTATAACATGTTTGATCTTGATACAATGATTAGTGATATGACCCATAAATCGATGATAGTCACAATCAGCATTAGGATCAGGACTCTTATAGTGAGTGTTTATTGCATTAACCTCAAGCGGTGGAGGGAGATGGGTACGTGCACCAAGTTGGGGGGCCAAAAGGGGGTATTAAGTGGACACATTTTTCTGAAAAATAAAAATCTTCAACTTGTATGAGTTTTTCAAATAGTTACACTCAAAATTGGAAGATGTTTTAGAATAATGAATCGTAGCATTTTGAGTCTAGTCTCTAAGCTACTAAATTTTATTGAAATCAGATAAGTGTAAGTGGGTCAAAAAACTAAAATACCAACAGTTGCTTCTGTTTTTGTTAAAAAACATAATAGAGTGACTTTCGTGCCCCCAACCATTTCTTGAGCACCATTGAGTATTTTTGAAAACCCTTTGGTACAAAGATAGCTAGGAGCATCTAGTTTGTGTTATAATTTTTTAAAATATTTTTTTAATGAGTATTTTTTTATTTATGATTTTTCTAGTACATAAATTTTATGTTTTGAAAAATAACAGAGCTCCAAACGAGCCCCCCCTCCGTAACTACCTCAAAAAATATTGAAAATTAGATTATTATTTTTGTAATATGTATATAATTATGCCTAGTTTGTGTTAGTATAATTTTTTTTCAATTTCGATGACCCAAAAAAAAGATGCATGATGAAAGATAGACATATTTAAACTTCAATAATATCTCTATAAAGGCAAAGTTAGAAAATAAATAATATGGAAACCTTATATTAGTCAAAATAATTGAAAAATTATATTTTTAGAAAGAAGAAACTCTGCTCTATGTCGTGGTATATTTTTTTAAATGGATTGAATGTTTAATTTGATTTATTATAGAGGAAGTGGCATTTTTTGCATTTCCTACAATAACACGTTGTTTGTTGTGTTTGTGCACATCCATACCTCAGGGTTAGGGATCAAAACTGGATCCCAAGCCTTGAGGCATGTGTTGGAAAAGGTAAAAAGCATAACACGTACACGTTATAACGTGTATACGTTATGCTTTTTTTATATATTGTGGCCCCCCCAACATCCCCTTTATTTATAGCAGACATAACGTGTATGTATTATGCTTTGGTAAATCCCAAACCTAAGAATTTAAAATGCGATCGCGTTATAATAGAAAGCGTACGCATTTTTCTTTTTTCATGTTTTTGTCCAATTTTTGGCCACCCAACTTCGTGCACTTACCTAGATACACAAGGTTGCATTCAAGTAATTATTTTAACATAATGTGGGGATAACAAGATAGACACATGAATTACATTAATGCAAGTTATACTTGTAGCTTAGTAGGTTGGGAGATCTCATTAACAACTCCTTATAATTATCCTTATTATCATTATATTTTCCTTTGGATGTAGATTTGGTTGGGAATTTAATAATAGATGTAGAAGAGAACCTAGTAGAAAACCTAATCTTATTCATGTGTAGTAATTTGGATTCATGTTCCTTTAGGATGTGACATAGATGGTCAAATGAGGGGAAATGTTGATGAATAAGATCTTACATTAATTAACAAGTACAATGATATAAGATAATTAAAAAAAATTAGGTGGTATGGAAGCATGCCCCAAAATGAAGAACCAAACTAGGCAACAACAGAGTCTAGGAACACATCCGATTACAAAACATCATAAAGCACTATAGGAAAAAATTAAACCACCACTACAATTGGTTTTCCTATATGGTGGTCTTAATCCTACCAACCAAAGAAACGAAGGTCTTTACCACTATCTAACACGTCCCAACCATATTCGGGATGGCTTCCATATTTAGTATCTTCATCTTTTAAAGTATGAACAAGGGATTCAAGTGCTTGTGTGCTAGAAAAAGAGATGTGAGAAGTACTATGATTGACATTAGGAATAACAATTGATGTAGGAAGAGGCATAAAAACATTATACATCGGGGCACTTTTTGCCCCTATATATGTAGACATAGTGGGAGGAGGAACATTAGATATGAGTAGGATTATCTTGTAATAAATGTTTCATATGTTGTGTGTCATATTAAAAAAGGGCATAGGAGTGATTATCAGAGTTAGCATTAGAACCTTCACCTTGTACATGGTCAATGAAACTATCAAAATAGAATTATCAAAGATATGAATTATAGAATAATCGAAATTGGTAGGGACTACTAAGCCACACTGTATTCCTAAGTAAGGATAATAGTATTTCATAGTGTAACGTCCCTACTATTATTAACCATGAAAACATGTCTAGCTTCTTTTTTACTATAATGATTTAGATAAATCTACATACTCTCTCTAAGTTAGGAAGGAATGTTACTAGTGTTTATCTAATTCTATTTAAAATGCATGCACATTGAGAGGATTACAGTGTCCATAATTATCCTATGTGTATTCTAAGTTCTTTTCAACTTGAAATAAAAATAAATATTTCACATATTGGTAGAGATAGTGGAAAATTGAGAACCTCTAGGAAGAAGGAAAAGATTGTAGAAGAGCCGAGGATTAATCATGATGATAAGTGATAGAATAAAACAAAAAATACTCAGAGTAAATGATATGAACATAAAAAAATAAACCCTAGGGTAGTTAGGGTTTGAGAAACAAAGGTTTAATTCAAATTTCGGGTTCACTAAAAATTTTATAACCTTTTTAAGTTTATTAGATTTTGTTATGGAATACACAATAATAACAAGGAATGTAAGGTTTGAAAACTAGGAGTTAGTCTAAGTTCTTATAATACATGCCTACAAAATCAAATACAAAAAAGGAATATGAGCTTAGCTATACATTGTTTGACATGATGAATTTGGGAAGATAGACTGGAGAATCTGGGAGTGCAGAGCCTAGAAAAACTTCACTACTGAAACTATATCTTGAAAATAAACTAGTGCAAGACCATACGGTTTGGTGAGGATGTATAATCCACTCCCACCCCTTCTACAGCAAGCCTTGAATGCATTAAAAATGTGGTTTTATGAAATTTTGGGTCCTTTAGTATCTTGGAAATGTACTTTGTTTTCAAACTCTAGTTCTTGCATAGTTTGGATATCATTTTTAATTAACTAAAATACTCCATAATCCTAACCATGGGTAGAAGACCCTATAAGAAGTTTAGTTTTTGGTTTAAAGTGCACCCCATGCACCACCTATATTGGCACTACTCTAAAGTGGCCTCAAACCAAACATAGCTATCAACATAGAATATACCATCTATATGAATGCATCTAGTTGGTAATTTATAACATGTTTAATAGAATTATGCTCTTGCTAAGACTCGAAAGCCTTAATGTGCTTGGATTTTAGTGAAGAGAGATTCCTTTTCCTAGTTGAGTGTTTTACAACTATACTAGTGGCTTCCCTAGTGGATATGTATCAGTTTTATGAATATTTAGGGAGCCTTAAGTGAATTTGGTGATTGTTATAAGTTATTGTGTTGATGTAATCCCGTGTGATTCCCAGGTTAGTAAATGATGTGATGTTAAATTGCTTATATAGGGTTTTGTAGGTAAATTATCATGATAAGGCCTATCCGAGAAGATGAAAAGACCAAAAAAATGAAAGTGCATCTAAAGAAGAGTTAGAAATGTGTCAATATAGAAATTTACATATCTCCTAAGACTGAATTATACAACCTGACCAAACCATATGGTTTTTGACAGATATGAGATAACTGAAATTTTAAAGTTACATTTTAAACAATAGTGTTTTGGCATTGGTATGATGTATTAATAGTTAAATTTTTCAACATATAGGTGTATGAAAATGAGCAAGTTAGGAAAAATATCGCAACATGCATTGAGTGGGGATAATATGTGGATGTTTCTCTTAGTCGAGAAGGACAATAGTAATAAGCAGTGTTAAAAGGATACATTGCCAAAATTGAGTGTCTGTATTGAGTTTAATAGTGAATGTCCATTATTATATTCAATATATTATCCAATTTACTTGTATTATTCTAGAGATGTCTTCTAGTATCATGTAAATCTTGCATTCAAGTTCAAATCTATAGAGTAATATCTTTCTCTTTACTACTTTAATTTTTATAGAAATATGAGGATCATTCAAAGCATCGACATCCATAGGGGTCTTAACAGAAGTTGGAACAATTTCGTAGATATCTTGGATATCATTAAGAGTAACCATCTTATTTTTTGTCTAAACTCTAAGAGAAAGTAAGGAAATATATACATGACCAACTAGATTGGAATTTAGACAAGTACTTTCTTAAGTTGGAGTCTTGGATCTAATCAACTTGGATGGCATAAAAATATACCATGTAAAGGAAAAATGATTAGCCAATATTACACGTATAAGAGAGCTAGGAAAAAAATATTATAAAAAAATAAAAAATAACCTAAGACAATAAATACAAGGTAAGAGAAATCCTAAAATGTAACAAGAAAATACATTTTTTTTACAAAGTGAAAACCCTAGGACTAGTGCTAGTTGTTTTGGGTCTACTAGAGTAACAACTTATGTTGAACAATCAATCAATGAGGCTTCACCAAAATATAGACCCTATGGATGGGTGTTTAATGCAACCTGAGTTCACCAAAATGTAGGCATATAAAGTGATTTTAGGTAAAAATGACACTACATTAATTGTATATATGTGCAAATAAGATATAAACATATGTAAATCATAATATCAAACATGTGTGCATGAATAATAGGTTATTTAGAACAAAAGAAATACTAAAATAATAACAAGTACTTGAAAGGATTACAAAAATATAGTTTATTAGGATAATAATTTATTTCATACAAATTTGGAGACAATTTTCATTGATGGGTGTTATAGAACACATCTGGATAACAAAATGAATTGACCCCTAGAAGATATTACTATAAATGTTGATCAAAATCATAACTGTCACAAAATTAGCTTACCAAAAATGTGACATGTTTGTAAAGGCCTTATGTCAGAAAATACAAAATTGATATTGTGACTATGATCACATGGGTATAGTCATCATAAACCTTTTTCATCGTCTCTTGTTCTATCACAAAGCATTGGCAATTAGATATCCTTGGTCTAAACCCTAATCTACCCTCAGCTCCTTGCAAACCCATAAATAAAAGGGGATGTTAATGGGGTCCCATGTTATCCTTCTATTATTAGCTCAATCCCTCATATCTTAAAACTAATGCAATCAACAGTCGATACAAGTCATCAATCAATTTGGGGTAGATGCAAGTGCGACGACCTTTAAATTTCAATGCATAAAATAATAATTAGTACATGATATAACGAACATCTACATTGCTTGAGTTTAACATTTGGCTTTATGATGCTTCAAACCTTAATCAAGCTTTCTCTTATATCTTTGATATCAATCTTGTATGAAGTAAATCCGATGTCTCATTTTTCTAAGTGTACTAATGCACCTTTCTATTTATAAACTTCTTTAATTCTAATTAGGACCTTATTTGCATGCAAGTTGATGCACATAAATTGGGGAAGCTGGCAAGGAAAGCTACAAACCTTCCGTGATTCAAAATTAGAGGGTACCAGGGTCGAAAAAGGTAGTGATCATTACCCTAAAGGATATGAAATTGGTCCAACAATTTTGTACCATATTGAAATGCCCACAACCTCATACCAAGGCGAAAAAAATGGAAGAGAGTGCTCATGAGAAAGAGGGAAACAAAGGAAAGTGGGAAAAGAAAGTGGAAAACATTGAGATAAACAAGATTAAAAACACAAAAATTGTAGGGAACATAAAAAAACAAGTCAAAGATTGAATGACGCCAGGGACACACATTGGAACAAGAACCTAAATTGGAATAATAATCAATAAGCAAACAAAATACACTAACACCATAGCAATCAACTATTTTCATACCAAAAAAGTAGGTGCATGCACTTAGTTTCATTTATACCAAAAAAAATAGACCAAGTTGACAACTTGAAATGATGACTACATCCGAGAGTTAAATTTGACAGTTGTTTAGCCATTTTTAATGATTTTAACCGTAAAATATTTACAAACACTTAAAATTGCCATCACCTAAAGATTATTTGAGAAACATGAGTAAACGTCAAATTTAATTAAAACTGGAATCAACTCCTAAACGGCCCTTGAATGACCCTTCACCAACCTACTTTAATTAATTATGGCTGCCGCGAATGATTGAAAGATTCTTCCTCTCTTGTTGTTGAGTGCTGCTTTCCAAAAGGGAATAGAGGCGTTTTGTCATTATGCATTCACTTTATGTTTAAGTATTTTATCTTTTGCATTCGATTTTGCAACTAGGTTCCTAAAAAGTAAGGACCTTTGTATTGCCATACATAAGTCTGAAATCTGTCGTTAGGGTGCTTTTCAGTCAACCTCTTTTCACTCTAAACTAAGTTGAGTCATCTTTCTTTTGGCCTTAGTGGGCTTTCAATCTAAACTAAAGTCGAATCATCTTCCACAACGATGAGATCTGAATGTCGGCATGCTCCCTTTTTAATGGTTTTAAACTTATTTTATGGGCTTTGATTTAAAAGGAAACGTTTATGTAACTACTTCAAATTATATGTGTATGTGTGTGTATATATGTGTATGTGTGTGTGTGAGAGTGTGTGAGAGAGAGAGATTAAAATGTAATTTTATTGATAGATTTTCTTTTTAGTGAAAACGTATATTTATATTGATATAATTAAGAAAAGTACGTTGTGGCTTCACATCAAAAAAATAGGTGCAGAAGTCACTCCCCAGAATGCATCACACCTGAAAACAAAAACCAAGTGAACAAACAACTAGTCACAAACGTGAAAACTAAGCAACAACAACAAATGTTGCAGATGGAGGAGGGGGAGGAGGAGAAGGCGCCCTGCGCAAACTAACACCCCAACCCATTACAGGGGGTTGGGAGAGTTTGGAACAAGATCCCATCCATCGCCCTACTCGAAGGTCAAAGCAACCTGTCTGTTAGGAGAAATAGCCAGAGCCATATAAGGAAATTTATCTTAGGCAACATCCCGTCTGGAACCAGAAGCAGGAGAAGAATAAGGCCAACCATAACCACCACTACTGTGTTGGTCGGAGGGAGGAGCCCCCTAGCCATAGCCATCACCATCACCATCCGGAGGCAGGGAGGGTTCCCCTAGCCGTCGCCACCACCAAGCAGCTGGAAAATGCCACCGACCTGTCACCGGGGGGGAGGAACTACACAGAGCCCGGGCATGTTTCCGTTTCTGAGCACCTTGGCCACGAGATCGAGACTGGTAGGGAGGTGAGGACCGTTGCCGAAGTAGAGAAGGACAGCACAGTGGAGACGAAACCCGACTAACCGAGCAGGGGAAACTTCCCTAGTAGGCGAGAAAATCATGTAGATGTTCCACCTCCAAGCGTACTTTTTCCGCATGGACCTAGATCTAAAGCAAAACGTGAGCAATAATTACAGTTTTAGCATACATAGAAAACTCCATGCTAAGAGTAGTTGGATTAAAAATAGAATCATTTCTAATCTTCCAAATTTCAAATAAAATTTCTACACGAAAGATTTTCCAAAACTTGTTGAATTTTGCAGGAAGACAATTTTCTAGGTGAAGGGTTCAGGGAAAAAGGGTTGGAAGAGGGAATGAATCCACTTCCAAGAAGACTGTGCAAAGGAGCAATAACAGAATAAATGCATAAGAGATTCAGGTTGTTGGCAAGTAGGACACAAGGGGTTAGAAACCCCAAGCTCTTGAAGACGTTTTGCAAATGGAAAAGCCTGATAAATAATGCACCAGAGAAAATGAGCCTTTTTAGGTTCAATGTGATCTTTCCAAATGGCATTTCCAGACTTAATTTTTTCAGGAACTAAAAGCTAGTAATGAAGTCGGGGTTTGTACAGAATGAAGGGAGTCATCGTAGGCTAGTGCCAATCACGCTACCAATGAATGGGAGGAGAAACCCCAATCTTATGGAGCATATCCTCAGGTATGGCCTTTTGAATTTCCTGTATAGATTATTTATCTCCATTGTTAAGGTCAAATTTTGCTTTGATACAAACCCAGGGTTTCCAAGAACGGGTAGCCTTTCAGAATAGATCTGCAAGCATCTTGATGTCATGCTTAAACAACCTAATACTTTTAATCCATGGCACCATAGAGAAGGGAACATTGAGAAAATTAATAATATGGGACCACCATAAAGAGTGTGAATTGATGGAAATCCCTGTTCTGAACCCATCCCCCCCCAAATAAGGTGAGGTTTGACCAACTCCCGTGCCTTCTAGATACTCTTCATAACAAACGTTCCTCCAATTTTAACTGGCATAGGGTAGAGCAATAGACTTTGCAACCCCATGTTTTTCCAGGCTTGTTTTCCAAAGGGGAAATCTTGATAGATGTAGTGAAGAACAAATATTTTCCTATCCTCAGAGCCTTCTAAACCCCTAATAATCCACTTGACACTTAGAGCGATGCCTTACAGCCGAATGTCAATAATCACTAAGCCACCAACCTCTTTAGGAGAACAACAAATGTCCCAAGCCACCCTATAGAAGCCTTTGTGCCCATGTTTGTTGGCCCATAAAAAATATTTTAGTAACTTCTCCAACTTAGCATATGAAGCCTTAGAGGGCGCCCAACATGAGGAGTAGTAGACATGAGTAGAAGCTAACATCTTAGAGCAAATCTAAAAATTACCATCAAGAGAAAGAGGCTCGGTAATCCAATAAACAATCTTTTTCTCTACTCACTGGACAACATAGGACCAAAGAGTAGTAGGAGTATCCTGGAAAGAAAATGGGATGTCAAGGAATTTTAATTACACCCTGGGTTGAATCCACTGCCAAGAAAATCCTTCCAGCCATGGAGGTGTGGGGTCCATAGACTATCTGTAGCATTGATTTTTTTTCCATTGGATGGAAGAACCTGAAGACAAGAAAAAAAATTCTAGGCAATGTAAAGTGTTGTTAACATTCTCTTCATTCTCAGTTAAAGTTAAAAAATAATCATCAACAAAGTGGCCATTAATAAGTTGTTGATCAGAGTTAGGGAGAGATATGCCCTTAACTAACCCTTGAGAAGAAAACCTGGGAAGAAGGTAACTGAAACCCTCAATAGCAAGCACATAAAGAGTCAGTGCTAAGGGACATCCTTTCCGAATGGACCCTTGAAGCTCAAACATATCGTAATGGAATCCACTAATGGTGAGCCTGGAAATAGCATCTTGGAATAACATATTAACATATTGGATGAATTTATGGCCAAACTCAATAGCTTACATCATGACAATAATGAAAGGCCATACAATCCTATCATATTCCTTTTCAAAGTCAATTTTCATGAAGAGAACCTTTTGATTAGATAATCTAGCCCAGTCCATACCTTCCTAGAAAACAATAATGTAATCCAAATTAAATTTTCTCTTAATGAAAGTAGTTTGTTCGCTACGCACAATGAGAGGCAAGAGATTACAGATCCTGAGGGCCAAGGATTTGGCTATGATCTTGTAAGAAACATTCAAAAGAGAATATCTAACTGGTGATAAGTTCAGGATCTCCAACTTTGGGGATAGAATTAATATTACCTTTATTGATCAAAGCACTAAGAGAATTGGTCTCCCTAACTTCACAACACACCTGATGAAGATCAGGACCAAGAGTATCCCATAGCACCTAGAAAAAATTACACAGAAATCCATCAATACTAGGAGCTTTATTTGTCTACATTTTCATAACAGCTTCCTTAAGATCATTGACAGAAAGGGTTTGATTACAAACAACTCTCTGGGACTGAGAAATCTTACAAGGAACCTATTGAACACACTATTACAGAGCAACATCCCTCTTTGAAGTGTATAGATGTCCAAAAAAGACACCATGATAGTGGTGAAAAAAGGTTTGCATGACATCTGAAAGGTGTGTGATTCGACCAGAAGCACCTTTGATCGCCATGATTGAACTAGAGGTGTCACGAGGTCTAAGAAAATCAAAAAAATTCTTTGGTCACTCTGTCACCAATCTTGAGCCAATGTAGGCAAGCTCTAATTTGGGCCTCGCAGACTTGATAAACTTCTTCCATCCTGATTTTATGACACCATTGTGCCACCTCGGTTTGCAAGAGAGTGTTGAAGGGTGAGTGGTCAAGAGCTCTGGACCTTCTGACATACTCCTGGGAAGAGGCCTTATGCGCCCTTCTTTTGAATAATGTAGCATGTTTCCCAAACATATGGAGAAAATAAGTACTTCTAATAATGACATCCTGCCACCAGACAATCCACCCAGTTGTACCAAAAGGGTGCTCAATTGGGTTCCAAATGTGCAAAATGTGCTTCACAGTTCTCTTATGCTACAGGTGACCAATGTTAAGGTAGAACTAGGAGCTCTGAGGTGTGACAGGAATCGGGTGCCACTCAATTTCAAAACAAATATGTGAATGGCCTTAAAGAAAGCCCCTTCCCAAATAGAAATGGGTATGCCAAACTTAGTGGAGAAAGAAAACACCCGTTTATTTGGGAGGAATGCATGATCAAATCGTTTGAAAACTCTATCATCACCTTGTCTAAGGTTGGACTAGGTGAACAATGATGTATTAGAGGCATGCCTAAAATAATGGTTAGGACAAAACATTTCAATCATGTTATGCATGTAAAACCATGCTTATTGCTCACCAACACGCCACTGCATAGGAAGATGACCCACTTTATCATCAGCAAACTCCACCATGTTAAAATCTCCACACGGGATCCAATGCGCATCGGGCAGCTCATCAGCAAGCCACCTCTAGAGTAAAGATCATTTAACAACATCATTGGAAGCATAAATATTAGCAATACCAAAAATATGATTATATAAATGAAAAAGGGACCACACAACCCGATGTGAAGGGTCAGCGCCCCAAGAAATAATAGACTATTGTAAGAGGGAGAGAGAAGAGTAAGAACACCTCCTTTCCCAGGTTCATGATTGGAATGATGACTTATGGCGCCCAACTAAATAATACAGGCGATAGACTGGAGAAGAAAGAAAATAAGCTTAAACTCCTTCAAATACAGAACATGCATATGACCAAACTTTTGACAACCATCCCTAACTATGTATCGATGGTTCATTTTAGTAAGCCCACATATATTCCAAGAGATCACTATCATTTAGAACTATCAAGATTCATGCCAAATTCCTCCTCGAGGCTCCCCAAGATGGCAAACGGCTTCACAGAGATGGAAAATCAAACAATTTTGAAAAAGGAACATAATCGCTGTTTGAAAAGGATGTCATTGTGGTGAAACATATTAACCCTCCTCTAGAGGAGAGGGGCTACAAGAACGCGTGTGCGCAGATTTGTTGTCAAGAGTGTCAAAATTTACCTTAGAATGAGGGTGTGAAATCACAGGAATCAACACAATTAATGATGTCGCAAGTGGGGAATGATGGACTGGTGGAGAAGGCACCTGTTTCTTGTTAGTTGAGGGATCCTCAGCTAAAGAAGACCCTCCAACGGGCCTGTAAATAAATTGCTGGGGTTTAGGGGTTTTC
The DNA here is from genome assembly GCA_019776745.2 of Taxus chinensis. NCBI lineage: Eukaryota > Viridiplantae > Streptophyta > Pinopsida > Cupressales > Taxaceae > Taxus > Taxus chinensis. The sequence continues at coordinate 213,311,893 of CM034149.1, forward strand.
TTGTTTGTGACTACTTTTCAACCTCTCCAAAGGAGGATGGTTTGGGATTGGAATTTTTATTTTTGGTGGCTGGTGGGCTAGAAGAAGCCACTAGCGGACATTCCTGAATCATATGGTTGACAGATTGACAACACAAGCAATATTACACAAATTTATATAGAGGACTCGATGAGCGAATTGGGTATCACCCACTTGGATATCGATGGTTTCATTGAGGTCCTTGGCTAAATCAACTTCCACACAAACTTGAAGCTGCAGACGGGTTGAATAAAACTTATTCGGTTCATGGAAAATGAACCTACCAATGGGTTTGACTAGGTCTTCCACAAAACTCTTTAGGGGTAGTGACAAGCTAGGAAACTCCACCCAGACGAGAACTTTGAGCTTGGCATTCTTAGAAACTTGTAAATCATGCGTCCATGGGGAAAAGATAACCAAAGTGTTCCTAATAAATTAAGGCCATGATTCACAATGGCCTTGCAATGTTCACAATTGGAAAAGCAAGACAAAAAAACCCTTGGTAAGATTTTTATCACCCTCAAGTTTGAGACCATGGCCTTTCTAGTGGTTGTAAACCCACTTATTGATGATACTCTCTGGGGGGACACAACCAATGAAATACACAACTAGAGTGAAATATTCAAGCCAAGAGAAAGTCTTTTCAAATTGAGGTAAATCTAAAACAACATCAGGCTCAGGAAGAGGAGGATCATTAGGTCTTTGTAAACCTTCGGGACAAACTTCTGATCTCGCTTATTTACCGGAGGAATGATCATTCAAGCTCCCACCGCTTAAACCTACATCAAGAGATGCAAGAAGAATGATTGCTTCTATTAAAATAGGAAATTTCCACTGCCCAAAGGATGAAAAAGTCAATTAAGAGTAGTAAACCACTAAGTAAATTTCCCACCTTGGTAGAAAAAGGTGGCGTGATAAGAAGTATGGTGCTCCAAAGTCGAGCATTACACTTAAACCCTAACAGAGCACTTTTATCCTCAAAGACCTCATGATACAATTTTTAATGGTCTTTCTTCATTTCATTACATGTTTCAATTGTTATTTTACTAATATTCCATGATTCTAATTTTATTTGACCCATTTATGTTTGGAACATAGACTCTATGTGTGTGGTATGTTAGGAAAGTTGGTGGGTTCTCATTAGGCCCTTTTCTTCTTCGTCCACTTTGACCTTCACCCCATTATTTATTATTTATTATTGGATGTCATCTTACATACCAATAGAGTCATAATTTTATTTTCAATTTATTATAAACACACAAGCACCCTAGAGCATTTGGGAGTCTTTTATTTATGTGTGCAAGGGAAATATAAATAAGGTAGTCGTTATCTATTAAAGAAATCAAGAAATTTTGATGAAATTTAGAGAAGGAAATTATTGAGTGTTTACAAGCATCTTTGAGAATTAAGCATTCAATGTAGCACTAAAGTTCATAGTTCAGGCTCTTTGCATGACACCACTTTTCTTAGTTAAAAATTAGTGTATTTATTTGTGTAGTGTTGTTGATATTGTACAATGTTGAGGGGTATGATAAATATCCAAATAGCTTCTACATTCCCTAGTGTAATGTAGACCCAAAAATATAATTTGTTTTCGTTACAATTTTATATTCAACAACCTAATAAGAATTAGGAGAAGACTGAGTTTTCCATGATCAAAGCTAATCTTTAGAAAATTAAGTAATATTTCAAAAAGGAGGAAATGGGAAAACCTAATTGTCAAAGATTATTTTTAATTATCAATAGTTTTACCATAACATGGATTGCACAACAAAAGGATCATACATCTTAGACAATGCCTGATTAGAAGATTATACATTGTTTTCTTAAGTGTTATGAGTTCTCTTCATCTATTACAAAATCCTTGGCCCACACTTTCAGAATATGAGAACTATCTTCCAACCACTCATGGGAATAATATAATCTTGTACCATCTCATTTATTTATTTCTTCAATATTAAACTAATTAAATAGGTATGATTAATTTTTATATGATCATATTAGCGATTAATTTTCTTTAATTAATGAATATTCCAGTTTTTAACACAACATTGTTTTGCCTAAATTATCAAGGTGCAAGTTACTTTTTCGGGTCATCTCACCTATAGTTTAAAAAATATTTTATAGTTATTAATGTATACCACTACTATCTCGAAACTCGAACTAAACATAATCACCAACATATATACTATATAAGTTTCTGAGGGGCTCCGAAGACAAAGGTAGATCTCACAAAACTTTATTTCATTAATGTTCATCTACATAACAACCTTGCATATTAAATTGAGCCATAGGTATTTGAAACAAACAATTCTTCTACATAATAGCCAACCCATATAAATTTGATGCACCTATATCCTACAATCATCCGACTACATAAGCATTCGCCATCTACAATTTACACAGTTTCATAACTGTCCGGGAGAGTTTCAAAACCATTCCTAGGAATTCTACAAATTCTCGTTGAAATATGATGTGATGAATTTTGTTGATAATGGTAAGGGGTCGGGTCAGTCTGAAAAAACAAACCTATTACCTTATTTTAGCCAGGCTTAAAAAAGATGAATGCAATTTACATCCACATTAACACATTGTATTTTATAGGAATTATTCACTTCAAAAATATCTGATGGCTCTAATGGTATTTGAATCTTTATATTTCAATTGGATTGATTGAGATGAACCCGAATGAATACATAATCAAGTCATCGTGTCTCTTATGCCCTAGGTGACACACATGTTACAATGGTTGGGACAAAGGGTCACATTCCTTTGAGAAATACAGGTACTAAATGATTGATTGTATATTTTTTTCATTTTTCAGTTTCATATTCAGGTTCAATAATAATACAAAAAACTTTTTTATGCAAAACAAACAGAAAAAATAATCAATATAACATGTCACCACTTCAAAATATTATTCATGATGAAATACCTCCACTGGAAGACAATCCTTATCATGTTCCTCTACTAGAAAACGATCCTAAGTATGAAATACAACTAGTGTATAAGAAATTTCTACTTCTCATCAAGCACCAACTTTAGTTGTAAATTATATTCACATTTTTTACTAAGGAAAAGGAGATTGGAGAATATTATTGATGATGATATGTAACAAAAAGAATAAATTTCTACTTATCAAACAAAAACTTCAGTTGAAAATACTAAGAAATATGTGCAAAAGAAGAGAAGTAGATGGACAAATGGAATATAGTTTATGTTTGACTTGGTAGCTAAATATCCATTCGTTAAAACAATAGAGCTAGAAAAGGGTAATGCTCCAATATAATGTAGATGTGCAATATGTAGTTGGAAACTTGTAATGGAACAAAACATACAGCTCAAGTTGGAAACAATGTAGAAAAATATATGTGTTGGTTAAGATAAATAATGGGCATACAAAAATACCACACAAATGGGGAAATGTAAAAGAATACATCCATGTAACATACACAATAAATTATGAAAATGATGAGAAATGAGTTTCTCGTGGATAGTTTCAGCCACCTAAGTTTTAGTTTGGCATGCATTACAAATAGTAATTCTCATATCAAATTTCATATATGTAATTCTTATATATTTGTGTTCATTATTGGAAATTAATTTCAGTATCTTTATTTTTATTTGTATTTTTGTTATTGATTATGACACTGTATTCCATATATCAAAAAATATAAAAGCGCCATAAAAGTTACAAACATAGTATTAATATTCTTTTAGATAGATAAACAAGGGTCATATACTCCCTTTCCCTTCATTTAATAATTCAAAAATAGTTCATTACATGTTTTGTAATACTAAGTATCAATATTCTATCTACAAAAACCCATTACGCGATATCTATAATGGTATAACGTATAGTAAATTGTATCTTAATATATCAAAAAAATCATTTATGAAGGGTAGAAGGACCAACACCATATTTATAAGAAACATTAAACCTTTTAATTCCTTCTTGTTTGAGTAGGGTTTTGTAAAAAATATGTTTCTTAGTTGCCTCCATGTGGAAGTTGTTGAGATGCTCCCCATCCAGTGAAATTGGAGCCATTAAAGAATCCAATTTGGGTAGTGGTATTTTAATGGAATCTCCGAACTTGCGATTGACCACTCTACTAATGACATTCAAAAGAGTAAAAAAGTGAACCTCCAAAGACTTGAAAGTAGTAGCAATTATGAATCCATGTGAGAGAGCCCTAGAAGGGGAATAAGTGACAAGTCGTTTCCACTTAATTCTAAATTTTCACGCACAATGTGAAAATTTATCCTATGCTCAGACCCAATGAAGACAACCCCCATCGCCATTGCAACCCTCTTGTGAGGACATACTTTCAACACGTTGTCAAAAAAGACCAAAACTATTTTGGAATTTTCTTGTAGACAACTTCAACGATTGAGATAATTAGAATCCATAATAGCCTTAATGGATTCCAAGACCTACCAATTTTGGTATTTGAATATAATATTCAACTTGGTGTTTGTGAAAGATTACAAGACCTACTGATTTTGGGATTTGAAAATAATATTCAGCTTTGTGTTTGTGATATATTAAACTGTGGATATAGAAAGGTTGCCATCAAAATTTCAGGTGAAACTTGAGGTATATGGAACTTTATATTTATGTAGATAGGGTGGGCGGGGGCAGTGCTGGTTTTTGACGTTCAATGTTACATGCCACAATAATTTTCTTTGATGGTCTAAAAAAATATATGGATGTCATTTGACGTTCAAAATATAATATGCACGTCAAATTTATTTTTATAATAACTATTATGAAAAACTAAAATTGAGTAAAATTTTACATCCACAAGATTGAAACAATAAATTTAAATGACTTTCTAAAATTAAATTGAAATAAATAATTATAAAATGAGTGCTATTTTCTTACATCCAAGTTCTCAAAATTCACATTTATTGCAATAATTGCAGTTTCCAATCTTTATTTGTAAAAAATCAAACAAATAACAATAAAACAAACAATCAATTACAAATCAAAAATCAATAGAAAAAGCTAAACAAAAAATCAAATAAAACTAAAAAAATAAATCAAACAAAACTAATTGAAAATCAAAATTAACAGATGCTCCTATTTCATAATCATTAATAAGATATTAAGATTTAATTATTTTTTATTTTCTTTAGATATGAAAATTACTATTTTTATTTATATTGTATTTTTCATGAATCTCAAAAAAATTAATATTTAATTTATTTTCTTAATTATTATAAATTACACACACGTTGATGGTTAAATTTATAATATACATGTCATTTTGACGTTTAATTTATATTTTTACATGTCAATCATGACGGTCATACTTTAAAAGTGGTTGTATTTCAACATCTAAAATGACTAAAAACGTCTAAACGCCTTGCAAAATCCAAGTCTGGGCGGGGGACAAGTTTAAGTGTGCAAAAAATAATGTTGATAAAAATGAAAACTAACACACTTTGTACATATGTATAAACTGACAGGGACATGTGGCGGTGCTTAATTGGCTGACTAGACATGTGTGGCATAGTATCGACCAATTACATGTGCATCTGACTAATTAGAGTTGCGAGTGGGCGATTGCATTTACACCTAGTCAGGTACAATAAGTCATCGATAATTATGTCAAAAAATCCATTTTTCTTTCCCCATATGTGTTTTAGATGGTCGGTGGTGGTCATACAAATGCCCGTATGCAGATGTCTTTCTGAACATGTTTTGAAATGTACAGTTTTCTTCCCATGCTCTGCTATTTTTTTAATTTTTTTTACCCTTTCATGATTCGTCTCTGTGGGTATACAGGTTTTGTTATTATTCGTTGTATCAACCCTAATTAAATTTAGTTAGGTTTTATTGAATTGAGTCTACAATAACTAAGGATATAAATACATTCAGATTTATACTACAAATCAAGAAAGAGTAATATCCAAAATAGCAACCACAATAACATTTAGACATGTGCAACTAGAAGTATAATCAGGATTTAAAGAAGAACTTAACTAGTTAAGGAGGCTATAAAGATGTGTCGATGAGTTATTTAGAATAGGAAAAAAAAATGGGAACAAGATAAATCAATTTCTATGTTTCCGGAGCTTCTTGGGTATGACCCTACCAAATGGTCAAGACTGGATGTACTATCTTAACTGAACTGCATGATTTTCACCCTATAGAAAATGAGAATACATAACTTACAATATCTCTATTTGTCACTCTTTGGTATCTTAAACTTCAAACAAAACCCTAGATTTCACACTTAAATGTGCAAAACAAGCCCTTTATATCCTGCAACTTACTCAAGAAAATCATTAGATCTAAAAATAAAGATGAAAATTCTTGAGTCAAGTTAAGCTCCGAAGTCACCTCATTTGTGAGTCATTGAGTGTTGTACTACATATCAAACTTGATGTACTTATCAAATTTCTTTGTATTGATGTGCATGCCAACTATCGCTTGACCTAGGTTGACCCTTTTTCATCAACATTGATAACAGGATATGATCCTTCATCCCAAAAGAAACCATTTTGTGTAGATGAAAAATTCATATTTATGCCCTTTTTGTTATGTATGCAACATGTAAATGTATCTCTTACTTCCTTAGCTCAATAGATGGTAGATAGATAGGTTCTTTCTAATTAATAAATTATTAATAAATGCCTACATTAGACTCATACACACACATGTGTATGTATGTATCTATATACATATGTACATATGTATGTATGTATGTACGTATATGTACCTATATGTACATACGTACATACATACATACGTACATGAGTTCTTACTTTGAAATTTAAACATTAATTAAGGGAAAGGATGACCCAAAACATAGTATTTGAAAGGTAAAAGAGTAACAAATGGTTCCATAAAAAGAAAACAAAAAACAAGAGGGGTCAAGACCATATAAAAGGGTCAGAACAATATGGTATGGTTATAACCTTGTTGTACAGCTTGGACCAGACATAGAAACAATAAAATAGTAAAAGGGACCCACCATATAGCTTTATAAGGTAGCTCAAAATCAAACCAAAAAGGTGATATACTAAGAGATAGGGTCTAATCGATCGATAAAGAGAAATCCAACAAAAGGATGATGCCATTAAGACCTTGTTTTCTTGTTCAAAGATAATTTATATAGATATCTAATAAAAGCATGTTGTAATAATGATTTTGTGCAGATTTTGGTGACTACATTTTCCATGAATTTCCAAATATTTCACAGATTCCCCAAAAAATTCCAAGGGAGATTTTGGTAAGGGGTATTAAAGTTTTCCTTGACTTCAATGTATTATCATGGGTATTTATTTGCATGTTTTATGCAAATCCATATATTATAATTACATTTTAGTGCATTTTTTCTCACTTATACCCCTTTAGGGTTAGATTTTTCTCCTTAGGCTACATTTGAATTTTCTAGGTTGTATTCCATTTATTTTTTCTAGATTTAATTTCCATATTTGTGTAATACTCTACATTTGTACCAAAGGTACTTGGAAATAATCATTTGGCATTTATCTCGGACATTTTCCATATATAAATATAATTGAATTACTCCTACGAGAATCTTTGTCAATCTCATACTCCAAATAAACCAAATCATTATGTGTTACTTACTTTGGCTCATCACAAACCTTCGTATTATATATAAAATCCATTTCTAGACTCATGGCCACATATCTCCATTTTCAAATACAGTTCCAAACTAGGAAGAGGAAGAATCACCCATCAAGGTCAAAATTGTCTGATAGATATGTCCCTTCACTGACATTTTTATCCTAAACATTTCTAGCAGTCAAATTTTGAAATTCAAAAGTTACATAGGTTAGATTAGAGTCAATTTGAATAGGAAATCATTGACACATTCAGATAAAAAAAACACCGACAACTTGTTATAAATATCTTTGAAATATTTAGCCATCTAGGAGATCTCACACTCTAAGAAGGATTATCATGACAATATCACTCCTTCAAGCACATCAACAAGTTAACAAGTTTGAATACATATCAATTTTCTACCTTAGAGTGCTATCATGGGTGACACTTACACCAAGGATCATTTAAAAGTTATTGGAGGCCTTATTAGGATATTTCAAAAATAATTTTAATTCATATTCAGACAAGTTCACAAGGAGGGAGAACTCGGTGTAGTTTGATCCCTCTCAAGAGCATTGGTACATAGTGCATTGATAATCACACCACTAAGGTTATGGTGAGTTCATTCTAGCCCAATCAGACTAACCCATTTTTTGGGTCTTTAAAGAGAGATACAATTTTCACAAAGAAAAAACTATTTATAGTCACAAAATCACAATCACATATTTGTAATTGCATTTCATAAATATAGAAACATAAAGGAACTAGGTGCCATAATAAATATTCATATTAGAGTATTACAAGGCATAATCATCCACAGAGGTTTGAAATGCCTAAATATTTCTACCCATCTTAGTCAAACCTTCCTTGTACTCAATTTAATCACTATAATTATAGATGCTTTTACGACACTCTACACCAAACAATTCTATAGATATAGATTATTTTTCACAACTTGCTTTGAGTGAATATGTTCCTAAACCCTTACCCTAATTTCTAATGTATCTTTCAAGAGATTTTATATTTCTATATCTTTTCATACAATGGTATAGGATCTATAAATTTGTTGATTTTATAATTTTATACCATCATTACACATTTAATAATCAGTCATAATTAGATTTACCCTAATTTTTATATTACATTTTGGTGAAAATTCTTATATATTATTACACATAACCTAGGACTTTATTCCTTTCCTTTAATGTTTCACTTTTCTAAATTTGATCATTACTTTGGGTTTTTCAAAAAATTGTAATTTTCTCTTAGATCTTGTACATTACTATGGCTACCAATTATTATTTATGCATTATTTCTAGCTCCTGAATTTCATCCAAATTTCTCCCCATCACTATCCATAGTGATCTTGATCTTATCACACCATTCATCCCCCTCCACGAAATACATTGGATCTTATCAAATCATCACCTAATAATCTAGTATTTGTGATCAAACACATAGTTGGACACATGTTATGATAGAGTTTGCATCCCCTAAATCCTCTCCCCACAAGAGGAAACTATCAAATTACCAATCCCGTTGTCCCTCCACCACCGAGAGCTCCCATAAATCTTAAAAAGAAATACGAACTTAGATATCAACTTATAAATACTCATGTCAACATTTATATATTATACTTACTCAAGTGTTCCACTCCACATAATAACATTCTATATCAAACACTAGAAGAAGAAACTATACCAGATAATGTGGAACCAACAGATTTCTCAACTATTGTCAAAACATTGAAAGGATTTGAAACTACAACATGATTTGATCAAGAAAAATTACTCTCTCACGATATCATAAATAAACACTTACCCCTATACACTAAAACAAGAGTATTCATGCGTATGGCTAGTGTGTTATAGTGGATAACAGATCACATCTACAAATTTCTATTATAAAATTTCTTCAAGAACTTACTATTGGGACATACTAAGAATAAAATAGATATTTAAATTAGCAATGAGATGAAATTAAATGATATCTCAAATAATTTGGTTTAAATGTTCATGATATCACTCATAACACTCAAATTTTCAACGTGAACAACAACCACGAGAGCCTTAATGCACACCTCTTATCAATCTGCAACTTGATGTGGCATAGAATTTCTCTCTAGATTATTTCATTTACGCATGTTTCTTTGGTTGAACAAGTGTAGGAATAGATTCACATGCATAAATGGATAGGGGATAAAATAATCAACTCTAATAACATGCTAAAATTTTCATGTTCATTTAAAATGCTCATATATCTTTATATATAAGCTCCATCATACAAATGATATAAGTATTAGTAGATAAAATGATCTAAGTTAGATGCCCATTGATGTTGACATCATACCTGTATCATATAAGTATTATGCCCATATAATTTAATTATATAAGGATTACGCCTATATAATTTAAGTGTGGTTATTTTATAGTTTTATTTTATTATTCTTTGATTTATGATAGAAAAGGAAATTAGTCTATGCCATCATCCATGACCCATATTTAGTTTTAAATTTGGGCCATTCATCTTTTTATTTTTGCCCTCTATCACAAATCAAGCTCTATTAATGATAGGATACAACATGGCTGTCCATTTTCACTTAATTTGTAATAATAAACCTGCAACTAGATTTAATCCATGCTCTTTTGATCTATTAGTCCCAACTCTTCATTTTGTTAGGATCCACTAACTAATTTACAAAAAATGCAGGGGGTTTCATTAATCTCTCTCTCTCTCTCTCTCTCTCTCTATCACACACACACACACACACACACACACACACACACACACACACACACTTAATCATTGAATATCAATATATGATTTAGGAAGTAGAAAAGACATAATAGGATGCACACCAATAATTACAATTAAATTGAATGTAATTACCATTGGTATTCGAAATATAACACAATGGGAAAATAGTAGGACTTTGAGAGGGTTAAATATTTTAGTTGTGAATTTTTTTTAAAATATAATATTATCTTTGTTTTTAGATTCTTCATTTGATGTATCTCATTAAAAATTAGTGAGAAGTCTAACCTTGTATTGCTATGCTAAATGTTTCTCTCTATATGTGAATAACTGAAATGGATGGGTGAAATGAATCCTTAGATAAATTTCTATAGTAGAAAAATGAACATACCATGCAAGAAAAGTGGGGCATAATATAAGCTTTTATTCGATACCTCTTGGAGGATAAAGTAGATAAACAAATCTCTAGAAATAGATATAAAATACAAGCTTAGATTGTTCCTAAATATAATCCAATTTTTTTTAGGCGGAATAGTCTACTTCATTCTCATGTTTTTATGTCTCATCCTCATAGCCATCCTCTAGGAAAATAGTTCAAAGTTATGCCTCAAAATTTGGGTATTTTTTCGCCGATCAAGAACACCCTTTTTACTATGAACTTAATGTCTTTCCTCTAGTGTAACATTACAACACCCCACAACATCTGGTTCTTTTTGTTATCTAGTGTAATTTCAACTTAAATCCAAACCATGATTTGCATCATTACCACCCACTTTCGTATTACACAAAATAGTAAATAAATTCATTTCAGCATGAATTATAAAAACAATAATTTATTCTTTACACATATTCTCCATGCATTTCTAAGGAACATGTTCCATATATGGTAGTATTTACCTATTATATTTACCATGTTCAATTTTTGGAATCACTATCAAACTTATTTTATTATAAGGTCACGAGCGATGGGGAAAGCGATGGAGGTACTGTCAGTGCAGTTTCTACAGTTCTGGTTGTAGAATGTCTGCGCACTAAGCCTAAATTTGTTGAGGAGAGGCTGATCTCTGACCAAAATCAGACGGTTGTAAATCTGCAAAATGAAAAGGTGGAAATACTGGGATCCACACCTCTGGCTTGGAATAAGATTCTCCAAAGCCCTAACATCAAAGTGGGTTTGCATTCTCCTCAAAAAGGTCAGTTCAAGTGGGAAAAGGACAGTGAAGGTGCCACCTACTTGTTGGTCCCAGATGGCTGTGTTGATAGGGCTTTGAGCAAAGTGAATCTCTCCCTTGTTGGTAAGTTTCTTGGCTCTAGACCTAATATTGATTTTATTAGAAAATGGGCTCTGAGAAAGTGGAAACCTAAGGGGGATCTGAGTATTACCATCATGCCACGGGGTTTTTTTCTGGAAAAATTTAATCAGCAAGTTGATTTGGAATCGGTGCTTCTGGGAGGACCATGGTGGCTGGGTAATATGGGCCTCTTTTTGAAAAAATGGTATCCTAGATTTGACCCTAACACTGAAAATATAAACACCATTCCAATCTGGTGTAGGCTCCCTGGGCTACCATTTCATTTTTGGGATGATGAAATTCTGCTTAACATTGCTAAGTCCTTAGGTGCTCCTATCGGGCTGGATGGGCCCACGAGAAACAGATCCAGACTTGCTTTTTCTCGATTCTGCATTTCTTCTGAAATGGAGCAGGAATTACCAGAATACATCATTTTGAAATCTAGGTATGGGGTGTGGACTCAAAATATTGAGTTTGAAACTTTTCATTTGAGATGTAAGCACTGTCATCGCATAGGACACTCCACCAAAAGTTGTCCCAAGAAGGTGACAGTGGAAGCTGAACAACCTGTGGATGGCTCTGTCTTGAATAAGGAATGCAGGGCTCTTCACACTGATGACAAAGCCCCTAGTCAGACGGAGTTGGACTACAATAGAAAAGGAAAAAAAGGGGTTTTAGAACTCAAATAAGGAAGCATTTGGTCTGGCGTCCTAAAACCCCAGCAGCAGCTTTGCTTGCTGCACCTAGCAAAGAGGACTTGGAAAATCCTATAAAGGTGTCCATGGTGGTGAACGAGCAAGAAGGATCTGTGAAGATTAATATAGTCCCAAATGATCAATATCAGAACAAAAAGGAAACTGAGATAGTTAAACCTCTGTGCAACATTGAGGAAATATTAGACAAGGTTAGTATGGATTTCAAAGAAAATCTGCAGAATAACACTCCTAGGGGAGATGGTAAATTATCTACAAATATACCTCCTTGCTCCAGCAACAGGTCAGTAGTTTCACCTACTTGTTACAGCATCAAAACAGTTGATCCACACTCAATTGACAAGAATCAGAAAGAGCGTGAAGAGGGAGAAGTTATGCCTGTCAAAGTGGATGAGGATCTAAATTCTGGATTCACAAAGGTCATTTCAAAAAAGAAAAAGAGAATGAAAGGATTTGAAATGATCCCAGAATCACTTTACAGTGATAAGAAAAAGAAAAAGGACAACTGGGATGCCTCAACATCTAGAACTACTAGATCTTCTGCAAGAAGACTAGTAGACTTTGGAGGTAGTTCTAAAAGAGGAAGGCCCTCAAAAAAGGCTCTTAGATCTAAGAGAACTGAGAGAGACATTGTAGATGGCATTCAAAGTCAATTGAACCATCAGGCAATCCCAACTCCCAATCATTCCAAATGAAGATTATTTCTTGGAACATCCGAGGTCTAAATGGAAACTCCAAGCAAAGAATCATCAAGGAGTTATGGGATTCTAGTAGTCCTAGTATTTTGATTTTGCAGGAAACTAAGATGAAAGCTAAGATCCTTGAAACTAATAAAAAGAGTTTTTGGGAAAATTCTGAAATGGTGGCTGTAGACTCTCAGGGGGCCTCTGGAGGACTGGCTACTCTTTGGGATAAAAGGCATTGTACTGGTATGGTTCTTAATGCTAGCACTAATCATCTTGCAATCAAATTTCTGGCTATTGAGAATAATGGTGAATGGATACTTTCTAACATATATGCCCCTAATACAGTGAGTGGGAGAAGAAAACTTTGGGCTGATCTTAAAACCTTTAGAAACCATTATAGTACAGCTAACTGGCTTATAATGGGTGATTTTAACTCCCCTCTTAACCCAGGTGAAAAGTATGGAGGAATCTCCAGCTTTTCTACAGGTATGGAGGATTTTGCTGATTTTATTGCTGAACATAATCTATTAGATGTGGATCTCCATGGGAATAAATACACTTGGAATAATAGAAGGTTGGGAAAATATCTTATCCAGGTGAGATTGGATAGGGCACTGATTTCAGTGAGCTAGATTCTCAGTCAAGACTTTCACCTCTCTTCCTTGCCCAGAGTTGGATCGGATCACAATCCGATTGCTTTAAATCTTCTCAATTGGACTAAACCCATCAGAAGCTCATTCAAATTTGAAAAGATGTGGATGGAGCATGACAACATCTACGACAAGATAAAAGAATGGTGGGGATGGAATGGTGAAGGCACTGCACAATTTAGATTGATTCAAAAGCTCAAGAATGTTAAAAAGCAAGTTAAAATATGGAATAAAAGAGTTTTTGGCAATGTGTTTGATAATAAAAAGAAGTTAAAACAAAATCTCCAGGATTTGGAAATTAAAATGGATGCAATGGGGAGATCTGTTGAAGATAATGAAAAGAAATTCTTTCTGAGTTGCATACGATTTGCAGCAGAGAAGAATCTTTATGGAGACTTAAGTCTAGAGCTATCTGGCTTAAAGAGGGAGATAGGAACACGAAGTTCTTTCATATGACCACGCTGAAGCACAGAGCTTGTAATAGGATCATGGAAGTGGCTAAAAGTAACGGAAATACTATAAAATATCCCATTAGCATCAAGGAAGAAGCACTTGATTTCTATAAAAAACTTCTTAAGGAGAGGAATATCATCAATGCTGAGGCTATTTCTTTTATGTTGGAGGCTATTCCCCAAGAAAAAATTGAGGAACAGAGATTTAGAAATGTCACCAAAGCTGTCACGCTTGAAGAGCTGCAAAAGGCTGTATTTACTTTAGAAGGCGACAAGGCTCCAGGACCGGATGGTTTCTCCATTAATTTTTTTCAGAAATTTTGGGAAATTTGTTCGGATGATCTTCTCAGAGCGGTGAATGAATTCTACAGAACTGGAAATCTTTTGAAAGAGCTGAACAACACTCACATTGTGCTGGCCCCAAAAAAATGGATGCTAAAGACTTCAAAGACTTCAGGCCCATCAGCCTTGTGAACACTATCTACAGGATTTTCACCAAAATAATTGCTACAAGGCTCCAACTCATTATGAATGATTTAATCTCTAGGTAGCAGAGTGGGTTCATCAAAGGCAGGATTATTCAAGATGGAGTGATTATGGTTCATGAGACCATTCATTCTATGGAGAATAATAAAAAAGCAAATATGGCTCTTAAGCTTGATATGAATAAAGCCTTTGACAAGGTTTCTTGGGTTTTTCTTGACAAAGTCTTAACTAAATTTGGTTTTCCGGACAAATTTAGAAAAATTATTAAGGCTTGTATCTCTACGGTCAGATTTTCAGTGGTGGTTAATGGTGAGCCTATGGGTTTTTTCACTAGCAGCAGAGGGCTAAGGAAAGGGGACCCCATCTCCCCCCTACTCTTCATTCTTATGGCTGATAGTCTTAGTAGAACAATTGGTAAAGCAGTCAATGATGGTCTTTTGAAAGGCTCAAAGCCCACTTCCATCAGCCAAGCTATCTCCCATCAACAATTTGTGGATGATACTATCCTCCTTCTTTTGGCTTCAGTCATTGAAGCTAAGGCTACCAAGGCTATTCTGTAGCTCTACGAATCTGCTTCTGGGCAAGAGATCAATTATGATAAAAGCTCCATTTTCTTCTTCAACACTCCTGAAGAAAGACAGCTTAAAATTGCTAAAATTCTGGGCTGTAAAATAAGTGCGCTTCTAGCCACTTACTTGGGCCTTCCTCTCGGCACTAAAAAAGTCTCTAGCAAGGTGTGGGATGAGCTATTGGAGAGATTTCAAAAAAAAAATGGCTGGTTGGAAAGGAGCCATTTTGTCTAGTGCTGGTAAGTGCCTGCTCATTAAAAGTACTCTTCAAAATTTGCCCATTTATATCATGTCACTCTTCAAGATCCCCTCTTCCTTTAGAGAAAAGATTGAGAGGATTCAAAAAAAATTCTTATGGCAGGGCATGGAAGAGAAGTTTAAATTTCACTTAGTTGCTTGGGATAAGGTTTGTACCCTGAAATCTATGGGAGGATTGGGTATAAAAGACATCGAGAAAATGAATGAGGCTCTCATTGTGAAAATGGGCTGGAGAATGCTTTCAGAGAAACAACCCTGGATTGATTTAATCAAAGCTAAATACCTAAATCAACAAACTGTCTATTCTTTCCTGCAAGATGAGCACCTCCCCTATGGTTCCATTTTTTGGAACAATCTGGTTAAGAGTAGAAATTTCATTAAGTAGGGCAGTAAATGGAAAGTGGGTGATGGTTGGGATATAAATTTCTGGGAGGATAACTGGTTTAATGGCAATCTTATGGACAGTTTTGGGATTGTTAAGGACAGTCTTGTAAACAAATATGGCATTAAAATCAAGGATTATATTGAGGGAAATGGATAATAGAAAGAAATGGAAAAAACTATCAGCGGAGCGAGATGATCTAGTACAAATTATTTCCTACCTTTAAGTTCAGTTAGATCTTATCCCCTTAAGTCAACTGGATACTAAGGATGGGCTAGTCTGGCATAATTCCATTGATGGGGACTATTCTGTCAAAATTGGATATAATACTTTCTTCGACAGTAGTCAATCTGAGTTCAATTGGAATAGGATTTGGATGGCTGAATTAACTCCTAAAATAAATTTCTTCCTTTGGCTGGCTATCAAAGGCAAGATTCTTACCACTGACAACCTGATGAGAAGAGGTTTTATAATGCCTAATAGATGTCATCTTTGTAAAAAAGACTCTGAGGATATCAGTCATTTGTTTATCCATTGTGATTATGCTACCAGAATATGGAGTTTTTCCCTCTCTAAATTTGAAGCTCTATGGGTGGTGCCAAAGGATTTCAATCAGCTATGGACTCAATGGAACCCACCCTATAGGCATTGTGTTGTCAGAAGGATCTGGAAGCTGGTTATCCCTCATATCATTTGGAGGATATGGAAAGATAGAAATGATATTATTTTTAGAAATAAGAATCAGAACTATAAGCTCAGTATTGGTAAAATTTCTAATGATATCAAAGAGAATATAGCTAGATTTAAACCCCCCAAGAATAAGAGTTATCCAGAAAATGAAGAGTATGTCTTATCCAACTGGCAGATTGGAGCTGTCAGTAGCCGTAGCAATTCCAGTAATAGTATTGATAGATCTTTGATTAAATGGCATCCTCTTGATTTTAACTGGTATAAGTTGAACTTTGATGGGGCCTCTAAGGGTAACCCTGGGACTGCGGTAGGGGGAGGAGTGATCCGGGATCATAAAGGTAATCTGATTGTTGCGTATGCTAGAAAAATGGGAATTCAAACCAATCATTTTGCCGAAGCATTATCTGCTTTATGGGGCCTGAGAATTTCCCAGAATCATAATATCCAAAACCTCATTCTTGAAGGGGACTCCCTGAATATCATTAATCACCTTAATCAATGCTCACCTCCAAGTTGGAACATCAAGGATTTTATCTCAGAGTCCATAAGTATCTGCCAAACATTCACTAACATCCGGATCATACATACTTACCGGGAGGGTAACAAGCTGGCAGATGCATTGGCAAATTATGGCATTAATGTTAACCACATTGTTTGGGATAATAATAGCATTCCTAAATAGCTTCAAAGCAGCATTCAAGCGGATATCTATAAACATGCAAATTCAAGATTTGGGATATGATCATTGGGAGTGGATTAGTATTAATAAAGCTCCCACACGTGCTGACTTTAAAACTAATCTTATACAATTCTTGTCAAAAAATCAAGTTTGTATGAAGAATAATGGAAAGTTAAAGTGGATTATATTGATAGGAAAGTCACGCATGTGGGCAACATTGTGCTCTATACAATCTGGCTGCAAGACTCTACGGATCCCCAAGACAGAAATAATGTTAATGATGATAGGGAGCGGGCTGGAAAAATGGCCGTAGTTCCCACATGCGAACTTCCACATGTTCAAATCAGTAGTCACGCGGGTATTTGTGGGAAAAGAAATGGCTATTCTCATCAGCATTTTCACTGTGCGAATAATAATAGCAAAAGGTGGACTGGTATTAGCGCTCTTAAGGTTTCTGATATTTTTTGCAAGCAGTTAAGCACAGTGACAATGGGGGGCCCTCCTTGCCAGATCGAGCCCAATGCGGATCCAAATTGGAGGGATAATGTGGAGCTTTGGAATATTCTAAGCCAGGGAGGCATCACCAACTTTATGGAGAAGGTTCAGGGCCATGACCAAAGTATTTCAGTGCATTTTGCAAAAGATTGGAAGGATTGCACTGTTGAGTATGGGGGGCAGAAGATTGCGATCAATGAGGACTGATAGCTGAAGCGACTGGCCTTGGCATGGACAGATACCATTTTTTTAATAAAAGGGTTGATAGAGAAGCTGAGGAGAGGAGATTTGTTGAAGGAACTGAGAAGTTGATCTTTGTCATGGTGGGCCTGCTTGTCAATTCAATCCCCTCGCCCTATGATGAGGTTACCCGCATGATGGTGCATTTCATTTCTTTGGAAGGGAGGTTCGTCACTGTACCTGCTAAACATCTTGTCTTCCTCAATCACTTCCGTAGGAATCACATGGTATGTTTCCCCCATTATCTACTTAGCTCTCTTGAGTGCTCCATTTTGGAGTTTCAAAAGCATGCTCGTGTAGTTCCTTTGCACCAGGGGCTAATTTTCTTGCGACATAAATTGTGTCTTCTTCGGTCTCCTGGCCTCCCTTCCTCCCCTGGCTCTGTTCCCCCTCTGCCTGATTCTGCGGCCGCCAGCCCCATCTCTCCACATTCTGTCCCCGCCACTACTGCTGTCACCCCTCTCCCGGCCTTCCCGGCTCCATCTCCCATTCCCCCCACCTCTGCCCCCACCCCCTTTGCTTCCACTTCGGCCAGACCGGTTACCAGGTCCTCTAGAAGACTGAACCTTGATACCCCTGCTGTGGGGAAGGGTCCTCAGGAGATTGAAACTTCCCATAACCTCCTTCATATTAGCAGTGCTAGTTCTCAGGAAGCACATATGGAGAGCTCCACAAAAAGGCTGGAGGCCTTAGAAGCTGACATGAAGCTGTTGAGGGAAGAGGTTAAAAACATGGCAAAACAAAAAGGTAAGAGGAAGAAGGAGGAGGAGGTGGCTATGGATAATAGCCAGCTTGAAGATATTTACAAGAAGCTGAACTCCTTAGACTCCCGTTTAGGGAAGGCCAAGACTCGCCATGATTATAATATGGCCATTTTTACTGCTATTGAGGAGTTCATTGAGCAGCATGTCTGAAGTGTCTCCAATCTCAGCCGGGTTCCGGCTACCCTTTGGGGCACTGATAAGGAAAGTAAAAGGACCATTGCTTAGCTGGATGTTACTGACTCTAGCCCACATGATGACCTTGGGGATGTTCAAATCTTGGCAGACTATCAAATCCAACATCGACAAAGCCGCCAAGAAGTAATTGGGGGTGCTTTTGCTACACTTCTATGTAATTATTGTTGTTTTTTTGCTGTCGTTTTGCTGCTTTTCTGTAGTTTTCACTCTGTTTTGATTTTGTAGTGGTAGCTGCTCTTTGGCTACTTTGGGCTTCATTGTCCCATCTGGATTTTGATCCTTTTTGTTCTGGTTCTCTTTCCTATTCTGGCTTCTAGGCCCTCTTTTGTTCTCAAGGGTATATATTCAGTATCACTTTTGAGATCTAATAGAGAAGCTTTGGAAAGTGGTTATGACAGAACAAAAAGAGTGTGTGATCAAGCCACGTGGCATTAAATATATAGTGTGTTGATGCCCCTTCATGTATTATCATACTAGAGACTATAGTTGTTTATTAGCCGGAATGCTTTTTTAATTGATCAACAATAGTGAGGAACTAGGGTACCGCACAATATTTTCAGCCTCACATAAGCTTGGGTAACTAGGTTCAACTTCAAATATCTTATTCATATAAAGTTATAAATAATATTGGATATTTATATGTCGAATGGAGCAACAAGACATAAGTTTTGCTAAAGTTCAAGATCATTTTATCCAATACAAATTGAAATCTCTGAATTGAGAAAGAACGTCTAGCCATAATCCTAGTACAACTAAGAGTTAGTTAGTCCCAACAAAATAAAGAAACATATCGATATATTTTAATTATGTTTTTAATAGAGAATAAGAAGTTACCTCAATGAATATGGAAAACATCTAAGATTTCTTTCATACACTAATATGTTCAAGGGATTTATCTACACCAAGGTTGTACTAAGGTTCATGGTGGATATTATTTTAGCAATGAAGATGTTTGTATTGATTTATTGAAATCTCAAAACAATGAGACAAATAATAATAAAAAATGCATCCACATAGGTTGAAATTATACATCCACAAAATCAATGAAAGGGAAAATCAAAAATAAAGAAACAAGAGTAGGATGTGCCAAGGAATTTTCAAATTTAACGGATATCAAAGTATCAATTTATTGAATTGGTTGAAAATGAGAAAAAAGATGTAGGTTTGATATAATGAAGATGCAAGATATGCGATTAGAAATATGGGAGGGACAAATTTCTTAACCTTAAAGTAGACACCATAGAAAAATATGTTGGTAACATCTACAAAAATCAAATTTTTGATGGAGAGATGAAATTTATTATAATATGGAAAACAATGGAAGAATATTTACATGTCAAGAATGCAAAAGAGTATTATCAATACACACAAACTAAGGAAATCCTTACTATGAGTAGAGTTATCATTCAAACACTATTTGAAAATATCATTGAAAACACCCATTTGTCAAAATTGTACAATTGTTGGTCAAGAGAATTGTTGAGTATTAATAAAGTACATAGGCTAGGCATAGAGGACGCACGCGCGATGATCAGAGCACATTAGGAAGATAGGTCAGTGCGTGGGACCGCACACAAGAGCATGAACATAGCTATTTTCCAATCAGGTCTAAAAATAGAAAAAGACAGATAGAGTGACATCCAAGAAAGGTTTATAATTAGACAAGAGAAGGATGGCTTGGGATGCACAAAAAGGAAGATATATTTGGAAAAATCACATGCAGAGGTTGAGAATAGGTCAAGCTAATAATATGATTCAAGAAAGTCATATATTTAGGTTAATCTATTATTAGCATATAGTATAAAAAGCATGCAAGCTATTTTTGTACGCATGTATACTATTAGAAAGGTGCATGAAGCGGTTAAAGGAAAGACCACACCCTATAAATATTTATGTTGTACTTGTTGATGCGGAATCATAACACCCTTGATTGTTTGGAATTCGATGGATTGAAATTATTGGTGTGCTTGCATACCATGGAGATTTTCCCAAACTATGGGACTTTATAATTGAGAAATCTTGTCAGAGAAGGTCGACTTCCTATTCCTATATCTATCACCACTCACCAATTTGTAGAAAACTAATCTAAATCCTACCCTAAATGTTGCCAAGGAGACAGGGAATAAGGGTTACAAGAAAGTGAACCTAATCTACTGGAGGTGATGCACCAATAAGGAATTTTAGGTAATCTACCTTGCATGGGAATGAAAATGAACAAGGTTGAAGAGGATGTATACCCAATATAGATCAATTAGTTGGCACAAATCAATTCACCATTAAACATAATCCATTAAAATATGCAATAATAACCATAACATGCACAAATAACATTAGAAAGTAATGACAGATCAGATAGAATACAACAACATGAAAGAGGGTTTGGAGCAATCCACGAGTTTAATTCATTACTTCACAAGTTTATACAATGCATTAAAATAATCCAAGAGGCATAAGATTGCATTACAATTCAATGGAAGGCTTGAGCTCCACAAATTTTCTCACAAACAAGAAGAGAAGGGAGGAGCAGAGGTAAAAAATCCAACCTTTTGAACTGTGGCCCTCATTACAATTTATAGTGGAAGATTTATAAAGGAGAGAGGAAACAAAATCCTGAATTTTCCCCAAAATCCTCCAAAAAACATTATTTAATATTATAATGAGTTCCTATAGATTCTCAAAATATATTCTTTCATTAATGGCACGCCTTGTGTTTGAAGAAACCTGTTGTGATTGCACCTCTTGTCTAGTCTAGCTCTTGTAGGTTCATGACGACCCTACTTCTCACAAACCTATATTAATGACTTCCACATACCACCATATTTTCCCCCATTTTAGGAGGTCCAGAACCCTAAAATATGAAATTGAATGATCCCATACTGTAGATCTTGATACCATCTTTCCAACGGCTATAAATTCATAAGGAACATATGAGTACACTAGAAGATATGCCCTTTTTTCTCTTGCATGCTTGACTGGATTTTATCCTTTTCTACCCTCCTAGAAACTAGTTTTATCTATTACCATTGAAATTTCCTTTGAATTACCTTTCCATAAATCATAAGTTTGTTAAATTTGGTGAAATATTGCCAATGTTATGTGTGTTTGAAGATTGGCGCTGTTTAGGGTTTAGGTGAGCTCCACCGAGCTATTCTCTCGACCATCGATTTGGCTCTCCATCTTCATTGGGCTCTCTACATTCAATGTCAACTCAAACCTTTCACATGCCACTCACTATTCCCAATGTGACTTGGATTCTCTTATAGGTTACCTTCGCTGTGGCTCAATATTCACTATGTTGGCTTAACGGGTCGTTCGAGTTTTGTTGGGCAGGGTTATAATTTTTTTGGGGTTTCGGACCCTATTGTTTCGGTGACTTCGTCGTGGCCATTTCTAGCTTCACATCCTCCCGAACCTAAAAAATTTCTTGAATTATCCCCAAAAGGGGTTTTACCCCCGAAACGTCCAACTCGTGCCACATCTCCCTCACCCTTTCGGGTTTTGAGCCTTCATCTTTCGGGAATCTGACTTGCCTTTTGCACTTGGGCTTAGTGAAACAGCAAACTATGGAAACCCCAAAGTCTAAAGATTTCAAGCTTTGGGCTCTATCTTTCCTCCAACTTTCTCAACCCTCTAAGCTACTTAGCACACTTTTCTTTGCAGACATTAAGCTCACATGCTACCATGGTTCAATGAGTTGACCACTCATTTTTCTTCGCTGACCCGAGTTGATCTTTCCCACGACCCATGACTATTTACTAGGTTTGGAACTGAGCTCCTTATTGTATCCCTGGCCACATTGGCTCAACCATATTCCCTCTGAAAATCCTTGACTCGCTTCTTGTTTAACACCACGAATGACCCCGAGATGCTTGCCATTGATCCCTAAAGCTTGCTAAATAGCTCATTTCAGAGCTCGTCTGCACTAGCTATTTTAGCTCATCCTTCAAGCCCTCTAGTGGTGGGGCTCAGACTTTAACCTAATTTAGCCTTAGCATCACCTTCCCGTGATGTACCTTCTTTAGCCTAGCTCAGGGAGCTCAGTCCCACGTCCTCTTTTACCATTTAGCTCGTGAATCAAGCTTCTTCCCTGCACTAGACACCGTCATGGAAACATCTCGCCGAACCTACCTTTGACCTATCAATCTCCATAACCGATCCATTTCTGCAAGTTCGTTTCATTGATTCTTCCTTAGGCCATTGTGGAGCTCTTCAGACATACAAATTGGCACATTAATGAGTTCGATCTCCTTTTCATTTACATTTCCGGATTCTGCGAATACCTCCCCAAGCCAACTCGGGTCTGCTGAACTCCATAACAAATTGGATTGCCCTTCAACATGTAAGCTTCTTCACTTGGCGACACAATGCCTCCTTCTTCCGGGCCGTGAGCAACCGAGCCATTCGGGATCCTCCCCTCAACACGCCTAAGTTGGTTCTTAGCTCACCGCACCAAATGCATGACACAACTCATCGAGCAGCTCTGTGAGCTCCCTTGAGCTTGGTTAGCCCTTGAAGGCCCCAAAATGCAAATTTTGACCCCAGGGCCCACCTGCGTGGATTTTTTTGAAATTTCTAGATCTCAAGGCCTGATAGGAATTTAGTGTGGGGTAATTTTAAGCTTGTTTTATTTTACCCCTTTTTTGCTTGTTTAAGCAGATGTGGGCCCAGGTTGGCCATTTTTTCCTACGGGGGTAAAAATAGTCAACAATACTATTATTTTGAGAGTTGAGAGTACGTTGAGCATTTAGTGAGTCTAGTTTGGAGTAAAAATTGTTTTTGTATGGGTGCGCACATGGTCCAGCACATGGATGCATTGATCTATATTATAATCAGCTACTTGTTTATGTATTGACAATAATATTTTTTTAATAAATAAGTGATTGTAATTAGTTGATGAGTATCAGATCTCATTTGTTAGCTAAAATGAATGATTTCCTTAATATATATGTTTCTGATTTGTTATGATTATGATATTTCTCTGTGCTTGAATGGATGTTTAACTATGGATATGATGAACATGCATGATAAAATTCTTATAAGCTTAAAAAAGGAGGGACCTGGTGGTTCTGAGCGGTTCAGGTGAGCATTTAGATATGTCTGGATGAAGTTCTTGTGCGCATAGCTTTTAGTGGGAAAAATAAGACTACATTTTGGTTCCATTGTTGGGACCTGTTTTCAATTTTTATGCAAGGATGTTGCATGTAGATGGCGTATCAACTATCTTTGGATATTATTGAGAACTAGGTAGAAGATGAACAGAACAATTTTACACAAACATAACCTATACGACTGCTTGTATGAGACGCTCTTTAGCTTTTTCCTAGTAGAGTTGTACTAGTGGTTGGCAACTTACACGGAAAACATATATTTTGTCACAGGGAAGAGAGATTGGGCGTAAGAATATTATGAGAATATTTTTTATTTAACTCAGATGTGAACTAGAGTTGTAAATCGTTGGTGGGAAGGTGTACTATGTAACTATACTTTGGAGTAAGTAATTTTTATGCATTCTTGTCTGAGGAAGAAAAGTTTGGGTGTTTGTGTGAGCCCAAAGGATCCTATTTACATGCGATCCCATTAGCTATCAAGATCTTGATGGTAGAAATGGGATTGGAAATATTACCTATGGCTAGATAAATCCCCATCGTATGTAGGGGAATGTGTGAAGAATGATGGCAGAATCCCTAGCGGAAGAAAGACAAAGAGAGGAAAGACACCTAAATTATAATGAAGTGTGATAGAGGGCACTTGATGTAACACTATTGTCAAGAAGAATGATGAATGGAGGAAGTGATGAGATCCTCATGGAAGATAAGGAGCCACAATATAATGACCTCCTGGCTTTTGAAAAGTATAGTAGAGACTCCATCAGCTTCTAATGAGAGCGTGTTAGAGGAAAGAAGGATGACCGCGGTCATGCATCTGATCCAACCTTCTAGATCTAGAGGTAGTTATTGAAGAACATCATAGTGAATTTGAGCAAGCAGGATCTCCATGTTGGGAAGGAGATACATGTAGACGTATTTTAGTTTCAGCTCAAGAAGCATAATGGATTAGGGAAGTGGATATGGTAGCGCAATAGGTGTCATTGTTTAGAAGTACTTTTGGAATAATTTTTTTCAGGTGCGTCATTAGGAAAAAGGGTTGGCGTGAAGAAAATTGGAAGTTATCCTATAGATGTTGTGATAACATAGATAATGGCTGTCTAGTTTAACACAAATACTAGGACACAAGGAAGTTCATCTATAGGACCGTAAATTGCACTAGGAGGCTCAAGAGGGCTAGGTCAGCCACCGCGTGGCAAAAATCCTGGTGGAGGTTCTATATCTAGGTCTGGTCCTATCTAGGGTAGGGTATGTAACCATAAAAACCACCACCGAATCAGCCTTTGTATACATGAACTCAACAACCATTGTAGCAGAAACCTCAAGTCTACTTTGATATGTCTCTTCACTTGAAAGAGTATAGAGGTGTGGATGTTTCTAGTGAGCATGTGCATGATTTTTAATTTCTACACTTGTGGGTCCCAAGATCATTACCAGCGTGAGTGTCCCCAGAATCAGGTATGTGCATATTGTGGAAAACAACATAAGTTTGAGGTCTTCCCTGCTATTTATAAGCACATGTGTAAAAACAAGAAGGAAAAAAGTGCAGGGATGATCAAGGTGTAGGGTACAAAGAATGAGCAATGGGAACTTAAGAATATTCTCAATCTAGAACTACATGCCATGTTTGTTACTACAAGTACAGAAGCAACATGCATGGGTGAGCCTCTTAAATCCAAATCACTCATCAAGAGAGAAGAAATTATGCATTTCAAGTATTCAAATTCAACTCATCAAAAGGAAGTATATCAAGAGACCATGGGGGTGAGCAGAGACATGCAGGGAGAGATCCAGTGCTTGAAGGAACAAACATGTGAGAGAAAATGCACAAAGAACATTGAGCCCCCAAATATGTAGATGATTTGAAGTAGGTATGTAGGATGTTGTGACAAGATAACATCATCCCACTACTGGGAGAATGGCTACATGAGAAGGTACTATGCACTTGAGTTGAGCACGAGTGAAAGACTCTCCATGAAAAACTTTCACTAGAACCCTGAGTATGATAAGGAAATCACACTAGATACATTGGTTGATGGTTGGGTGGTGAGTAACATTCTAATTCATACATATACAGAGGTGAACGTTCTGACCTCAGATGCATGGAACTAGATGGGGAGACCAAAATTGTAACCATCTTCTAATGTGTTGTATATGGTGAACACGACTAGGGTTAGGCCTATTTAGGTGTTGAAGGATGCTTCAATTACAATTAAGGGAGCAAGGTTTACAGGGGATTTTGAATTTTTAGAGTTAGTTGAGGAAGATAAATTCACAACACTACTTGGGAATCCTTTGTGCTATGCGAAAAATGTTGATCTATGCTTCAAAAAGACACATATGATCTTCGAGAATAAGGATGAACATGTGGTCATAACCCTAGATGAAGTGAAGGCTGCACTAGATATTGAGCCTGTTAGTGAGGAAGAGATTAATCAAAATTTATGCACAACCAATTAGTGACCCTTCCAATGTGGAACAATTTAACGAAGGCATACTCTGGTGGGAGGATGCATACTATGTCAATGACACTACTAGTGTTTTCTATGACAATTGGGCACATGACACATATGAAATGATCATGCATGAGGTTAACGGAAGATTCACCAGGATGATCAGGCCATGCATGGTTAGGTGTTTGGTTGCAACTTAGTTCCCTAGGTATAGTGGTGAATAAAATCCTGATTCATTATTATGTGCCATGGAGAACCAATGCCAGCATTAAGATGATCAAATAAATATGTTAGTCTATACTTTACACGGAACAACATCACACTGGTGGGAAACACATAGGGATAACCTATTGGGCTGATGAGAAGTTAGAATCACCTTTTCAATAAGGTTTACGTGGAACAATGTACCTACACTTATATATGAGTATGATGGGAAGACTCCTACTTTGGTACAAATCCATAATTGTGAGACACAATGGGCACAAGGTTAGGAGGAATTATCACCATCTCTTTGGGTACATAAGTTCTATTCCACTCTACGTGGATGCATGCACATGATATGTCCATGCTGAATTAAAATGAGAGACTGCAAGATGTCACGAGATGACAACATATATTATTCACTCCTTCAATTATTTTTCTACTAAGTCATTTGTACATGAGGCTTTAAAGATCATGAAGATCCTAAAACTATGGGATAGCACAAAATTGGAGGAGCTAATGTTTTAGTTACTTGGAGACCTTGATCTGGAGACACGCAAAGATATGCTGGAGACAAAGGAGGTGTAATTGGGACACGCTTGGAAAGAAAAATAAAAAGGGAATTTGGTGTACCTCTTTAATGATGAAGAAGTCAAGAACCTGAACATTACCCATACAGAGGGTGCGTGAAAGGTAATGGAATTTTCATAATAAAAGGATCATTCGTACCATGCTCCTATGAAGAAAAAGAAGGTGAATATTGACATTGAGGATGTGCATAAGGAGGCTATCATTGGTGACTATTGGTCAGAAAAAGAGGTTGCAAAGATCATTGAGATTTTGTGTTACTTCCAGGATCTATTTCCAAGGGGATATCATGACTTGAAAGGTGTGCAACCCTCATTAGGAGAGATGAAGATTAAGTTGAAAGAGGGAACACATCCAGTTTGTAAGAGGCCTTACAGGATGAATCTGAACCTGTGTTAAAGGTCAAGGAAGAAATTGAAAATATGCTTAAGTATGGAGTCATTGAACCAATTGAAGAACATAATTCCCATGGTGATTAACATCAAGAAGGATGGGTAGATCAGGATCTATGTAGATTATAGGGAACTTAATGCCTCATGTGGCATAGATCCTTTTCCTACTCCATTCATAGAGGATATCCTTGAGGGAGTCACAAGGCGCAAGATTTATTCCTTTACTGATGGTTTTTCATGTTATCACTAGGTGCACATTGTGCATGAGGATTAGGAAAAGATCACCTTTGCCACTAACTGGTGAATTTTTACATACACTGTGATGCGTTTTGGATTGAGAAATGCGCCATCAATGTTGTCCCACATAGTTTTACAAGCTTTTGATGATGTCATCCAAAAGTTCCTGCAAGTTTATCTTGATAATTGGACTATCTATGGGTTGGATAAGGATCACTATGATAATATAAGGATCATGTTTAAGATATGTAAGCAGTTTATTATTTCTCTCAACATTAAGAAGTGTATCTTTGCTACACCCTTTGACACTTTACTTGGGAATATAATTTGTAAGGATGGATTATTAGTAGATCCAGCTAAAATAACAGTCATTTTGGGATTCAAGGATACAACTAATGAAAGTGAAGTACACGAAAGTTTGGGGCATGCTGGTTACTATAGGAAATTTATCAAAGGTTATGCTAATATTGTTGCACATTTGGAAGAATTACTCAAGGTCAAAGGAATGTTTTATTGCGATGAAACATACTAGTAGGAATTTGAGACCTTGAAGGAGAGGTTGACTACTGCCCCTATTTTACACTTACCTTCATGGAAAAAACCATTTCATGTACATGTTGATGCCTTTGACATAACTATTCGTACAATCTTGGTGTAATTAGGAGAGGGTAATGCAGATCATCCCATATGTTTTGCGAGAAGAAAGTTGATGCCAACAAAGAAAAGTTATCCAACAATAGAGCATGAGGCATTATACATTATCTACATGATTCATAAATTTTGATATTACTTATTAACCATAGATTTAATTTTCTATATAGATTATATGGCATAGAATTACTTAGTCAACAAACATGTTTTGCAAGGGTGCATCTTCCCGTGGATACTCCTTAAGGAATTTTATTTTATAGTTGTTATAAGTCTAAGAAATAGTAATTTGGGACCTAATATTTTGTTAAGAATTAACTTTGGAGGATACACGTAGATTATTAAAGACACTATGCTTAATGCGCAATTATTCATGTTGAATCGTGTGCTAACTGATTTAGAGGACATTGTAGTATTTTTGTGCACTATAATTACACCTGAGGGGATGAAAACTTTGAAGAAGAAACAACTTGTTGTTCAAGATGTGCCATACTGGCCTGTTGGAGGTGACCTATACAAAATAGGAAGAGGTGAGGTCTTGTGCCGGTGTGTTCTAGAGCATGAACGTGAAGCCATTATGGAGGAAGCACATCAAGGCATCACAGGAGGACATTATGTATGAGATGCAACTGTGTGTAAGACCCTTATATATGGTTTATGGTGGGAGACATTGTATAAGTATAATAATTCTTATGCCAAAGAATTTGATGACTATCAACGAATTGGAAAAAATGTAAGCAGACATGAAATACCTTTGCGGCCTATGACAAGCACGAAATATTTTGAAAAGTGGGATATCAATTTTGTAGGACTGATTACACCACCCATGAGAGGGAATGGGGTGCGTTAAATTATCACATGTACTTATTAGTTGATAAAGTGGGTAGAGGATGTGCCTACAAAATAATGTATGGCAACAACAATAGAAAGGTTCCTTTGGGATTATATTATCATCAAGTATGGATTACCTTATAGTTTTACAAGTGATAGAGGAACTCATTTCTTGAATGAGACAGTGAGAAATTTATTAACAAAGTTTATGTTAACAGACCATAAGAATACTCCTTACCACCCTCAAGAAAATGACACGACTAAATATTTCAACAAGATCTTAACCCAGAAATTAACGAAAATATGTGATGTTGGAAGAAAGGATTGGGATGAAAAGGTAGCAATCATTCTTTGGGCATACAGAACAACCTATAAACGGTTGAGCAAGTCCACATCCTTTCGGTTGGTGTTTGGCATAGAAGATGTACTACCTGTGGAATTTATGTTACCATCCCTCCATATTGTTAGCATAATTTAGCATAGGCATATTTATTGCATTTTATTGCATTGTCTTTTATTTAATAATGTGCAACTTGTGCACTCTAGTCTAGTGACTTTCATTCAATATTGTCATGTTGGATAACATTCAATATTGGTATTAGTAGTAATTACATGTGCATGTGAGATGGGTCTTATCATCTCGTAGTTGATTCCTGATAGGGTGTCATGTCTATCCATATGAGGTTGTCTAATA
This sequence comes from Taxus chinensis, assembly GCA_019776745.2. Taxonomy (NCBI): domain Eukaryota; kingdom Viridiplantae; phylum Streptophyta; class Pinopsida; order Cupressales; family Taxaceae; genus Taxus; species Taxus chinensis. The sequence continues at coordinate 213,341,947 of CM034149.1, forward strand.
TCTATAAATATTACAGCTCTTGCATTGTTATGTAATCTGATTTAATGATCAATAATATTTGTGAGGCTTCCGTCCCTCTTTGGTAATTGTAATCTAATTCTATTCTATCATTTGGTATCAGAGCTATACCATTGTTATCATTTGGTATCAGAGTAGGTTCTATCCAAGCAAGGTTGAAGAGGAGCACTATTGGAGAGGATCCATTGGAGAAGAAGATCTGCATCAAAGGAGAGCCATTGAAGCATCCCGCAGCCTCTATTCCTTCCAAGCATCTCTCAACTAAAATTTTACCTATCCACTTATTTGGAAGGTAATTTTTTTTATTAGTCATTGGTATAGCCAATTGATCCAAAATATTGGCAGAATATTTCAAATTTGGAGATCTTAAAAAAAAAAGATCTTGAATAAAAAAAATATTTGTGAAAAAAAAACAGATCTTAAAAAAAAAGGAGAAAGATCTTGAAAAAAAATTGTAAATCTAAAAAAAGAGTTAAAAAAAAATCAAATCTGAAAGTGGAGGTGTGAAGAATTTGAGAGCAAAGGTTGAAGCAGTCCCGTCAACAAAATTCCAGCAAATAACTCTTAGAAAAAAGGACGTAATGTTTTCATAAAATGTCGGATTGATGTGCCATATTTTTTTCTAGAAATATAAGAAGGATGCGCACAACTTTACAGTTTACAGGATTTTCAGATTCGGCCTCTACATGTGACAAAAAGTTTGTACAAGTCGGATCATTTTTTCTGAAAAAAAATCAGATCTAGCTAGTAAATTGGTAAGATCTCAAAAAATAAGATTCCGATTCTTCTGAAATATTGTGGGTTTCAAGAAAAATATTGTATGATACTGCTGTCAAAATTTTAGAAAACCCAGATTACGGTTTGTGAGAAAAGGTGAAAACAATATTCAGATTGTTTGTTTGGATCTTAGGAACAAACAGGTCAGCGGTTCAATTCCCACTCTCTCCATATTTATTATTAAATTATTTTTTTTAGAAAATTTGGAGAAATTACTAATTTTTGTGGGAGATTTCTAAATTTAGAAGCTCACCAAACACATTTAGAGCCACTGCTAAATTTAACGAAAAAACACCTATTGGGGGGTAAAAAATATTTTTGGCCTAAATTGTGTATTTTGTGATTCGAAACCCATTTTTCTAAAGAGGGGGGACACAAAAACTTCTTTTTGATGTAATTTTGGAGTATTTTATACTAATCTTGGTGCATAAAGTGTAAAAAAAAAAATGTACATTTTTTATTTTATGTTTGGTTCTATCACACGAGATCTTTGATCTCATAGCAACATTCGGTATATACGGTGCCTCTGGGAAGCGCTTACGAGTGATGCCATCGTGACTACTACTTCACTTAACACCTAACATAGCTTCCTAAACGTTGTATGGGAATCGACCCTATAACATCAACGGGGAGTAATAAGGACACAATACACACACATTTGATCCCTCCCATCCATTTGTGCTTGCACAAACCCCTCTCCGTACTGTCTACGTACCACGTACTAAATTTTTTCACGTGCGTTAACACCTCTTTCCGTACTAATGGGTATATTGAAAGGGTGATCTTCTTCCACGTACCGATGGGTATATCGGAAGGGAGTGTATATAGAAAGGTTTGGTATATCGGCCTGATAATATATTGAGAGGGAGACCATAAACCTAGAGTGATAAGAGCCTTACCCTTTGTCAGAAATTTAGATTGTAGAAATGGGTGCACAAGCACCAAAGTTCTTCTTTCCAGATTCACAATTGCTTAGAGGAGACAACTATGCTACATGGAAACTAAAGATCAAGATGTTATTTGAGTTTGAAGACCTATGGACAGTTGTAGATGGAACAACAACAAGATCACTTAATGATGGAAGACAACGAGTTCAATCTGACAGGGACAATCAAAAGGCCAAGTTGATCATCTTGTTTGGCATAACGGACGATGTGAAACCCTACATTAGAGATGCCACATCGACCAAGGATGCATGGGATAAGTTGAGGATAGTCTATGAGGCAAATAATAAGAATGCCATCCTCAACCTACTATCACGACTGCATACTCTCAAGTTCAAACACAATGATAAGGTTGAAGTTTTTTGAGACAAGTTTCTACTTTGAGGGCATCTCTATTGGCATTGGGAAAAGAGATAAGTTATGAAGACCTCATACCAATTGTGTTGCGAGCACTTCCTCCTTCCTAGAGAATCTTTGTGACAACTATCAACACGAGTGAAGACACCGTCACCTTTGAGAAGTTGGTCAATCTACTCCAACAAGAAGAGACAATAAACAACAAAAATCATGAAGATGAGCAAGCACTATCTTCCAATCATAAAGGAAAGGGGAAATTTCAGTCCAATCACAACAAGTCCCAACAAAATCAAAGTCAACAAAGGGACCGAAGTCAATGAGACAACACCAAGAAGAGTCCCATTTGTAATAGAGGGGGACATGACTTCAAAGATTGTTGGTACAATTCCTACAAAAAGGGTTCATCAAGCAATTCAAAACCCAATAACCAACAGGGTAACAACAATTCAAATCAAGGGAAGTCGAACAACAACAACAATCAAGGGAAGAAAAAGGTAATTGGCAAAGAAAACGAAAACAACAAGGGTACATTGCCGAACATGAGGATGATTCAGATGAAGGACACCACATTTATTCTGCTCAATTTGATGAAGAAACCAAGTGCACACAAGATATCTGGTATGTTGACTCGGGTGCAACTTGACACATGACTGGACGCAAGGATTGGTTCTACACACTACGTGACTCACCTAACAAGAACCATGTGTCATTAGGTGATGACTCATCATACAGTGTCAAGGGGATTGGAAACATTTCACTACCTCTTGGAAAGCATAACTGTAAAATCATAGATGTATTGTATGTACCTGGGTTGACCAAGAATTTACTATCAGTTAGTCAACTCCTTGATCACAACTTGAAGTTGGATTTTGACAGTAATAATGGAGAAAAAGTGTGCTTGATACGAGATAAGTCAATAGGTTTCAAGATTATAGCAAGAGCCTCCAATGTGGGACGCATATTCCAACTTGATTTTGTCCATAAGGATGATCAAGCTCTAGTGGCCAGAGACACACAATCTGCAGAACTATGGCATTGTAGATATGGTCACATAAGTTTTGGTTATCTCCAAACACTTCAAAAGGGAAACATGGTGAAAGGATTGCCTACACTCAAGAACAACACTGACAAGTGTCACAATTGCCTAGCTGGAAAGCAACACAGAGTACCCTTCCAAAAGAACACATATAGAGCTAAGGGAAAGCTTGATTTGGTACACACTGGTCTTTGCAAGCCCATACAACCAAGTCATTCTGGATGTCAATACTTCATGCTTTGTGTTGATGAATACTCAAGAAAGATGTGGATATATTGTCTAAGAAACAAGAGTCAAGCCTTTGAGACATTTCAGAAGTTCAAATCACTTGTTGAGAATGAAGTTGGTCGTAAGATCAAAACTCTCCACTTAGATCGAGGGGGAGAATTCACAAGCAATGAGTTCAAGACTTACCTGGAATCTCATGGGATTCGTCGACAAATGTCTCCTACTCACACACCACAGCAGAATGGTATAGTTGAGAGAAGGAATCGTACTATCATGGAAATGGTGTGATGTATGATTGATGACTCAGGTTTAACAAAGACATTTTGGGCAGAAGCTGTAAGAACTGTAGTCTATTTGTTTAATAGAGTGCCCACAGTAGCTCTTGAAGGAGTGACACCTCAAGAAGCATGGTCAAATCGGAAACCATCAATTGCATACCTAAGACTATTTGGGTGTAAAGCTAGCATGCACATACCCAAGAAGAACAAGAACAAGTTGGATATGAAAGCTGATAAACTAATATTCATTGGATATAGTGAAGAAGCACTTGGGTACAGATTATGGGATCCAAAAGCAAAGAAAGTATACACAAGTAGGGATGTTGAGTTCTTTGAGAAGAAACAAGCAGATACTCCACTCAACAACTTAACAAACATGCAGAATACACCTCTTGTCAAGATAGAATTTGATGTTCCCACTGAAGGTGACAGTGATGAATTGAATGATGGTGAAAACTTGGATCCACCACAAGCCAATGGAATAGCTAAGAAGTTACCTAAATGGTATACTCAATTAATAAGAGATGCAAATTTGGATGAAGCACCTAGCACATCATCCAATCCTGGACCTAGAAGCTCGTGAAGAGGTCAATTATGCCCTAATGAGCAGAGTTGTTGAAAAAGTTGAGCCATCTAAAGTTCAGGAAGCCCTACAATCAAAAGCTTGGAAAGATGTCATGGATTCAGAGTATCAGTCAGTGATGAAGAACAACACATGACAACTTGTCGACCTTCCACCAAGGAAGAAACCCATTAGATGTAGATGGATATTCAAGACTACGTACAAATCAGATGGGACTATTGACAAGCATAAAGCAAGGCTTGTAGAAAAGGGGTATGCACAACAAGAAGGCATTGATTATGAGGAGACATTTTCTCCCACAGCCAAGATCAAGACAATCAGGATGATCTTTGCTCTTCCTGCACAATTTGGTTGGAAAGTTCACCAAATGGATGTGAAAAGTGCCTTTCTTAATGGAGATTTACAAGAAGAAGTCTATATGACTCAGCCAGAGGGTTATGTAATACCAGGAAAAGAGATGATGGTATGCAGACTCATAAAATCTCTATATGGCCTAAAACATGCACCTTGGGCATGGTGCATCAAAATTGATGAGCATCTCATAAATCATGGATTCGAAAGGAATCTTTATGACCCCAATCTCTACCTCAAAAAGCAAGGGGGGAGATTGTCATTGTGGTTGTTTATGTCGATGATCTAGTCATTACAGGTAGTTCTGTGAAGATGATCGATGCAACAAAGAAGGATTTTAATCGATCGTTCGACATGACAGATCTTGGGCTCATGCACTATTGTATTGGGTTGGAATTATGGAAAAAAGAGAATCATATCTTTGTGTTGCAGTTTAAATACACCAAGACAATTCTTGAGAAATTTAGGATGATGGACTGCACTCCTATTACTACACCTATGGAAGCGAGACTTCAGTTATCTCGTTCTGATCCATCACCACTAGTGAATGAAACTCTCTATCGATAGTTGATCGAGAGTATAATTTACCTGACATATACTAGACCAGATATCAGCTTTGCAGTCAGCTATTTATCATGTTTCATGCAAGAACTGAAAATATTTCATTGGAAAGTAGTAAAGAGAATACTGAGATATCTAAAGGGTACAGTTGACCTTGGTCTATAGTACAAGAAGAACGACAACTTTTTCTTGATAGGATATTCAGATTCAGATCATGCAGGAAACATGGATGATAGGAAGTCAACATTAGGCTTCGTCTTCTTTATGGGATTTGGACTGATATCATGGGGAAGCAAGAAACATAACTTTGTTTCTCACTCTTCTACAGAAGCAGAGTATCGAGCTACAAGTGAAGCTGTTTGTGAAGCAATATGGCTACGCTGAATACTGGAAGGAATTGGTCTACCACAACAGAAATCTACTCCAGTATATGTTGATAATGAACGAGTTTTGAAGCTTGTTCGAAATCCAGTATTTCATGAGAGAACCAAGCATATTGAAGTACAAGTTCATTTCATATGCAAGCATGTCTTGAAGCACAACATACAACTCCAGTTCTGTCCTACAGCTGAACAGAAGGCAGATGTTTTCACTAAATCACTTGCACGTGACAAATTCACACTTTTCAAAGAGTTTCTCTCCACTTCATTGGAAACTATGAAAAATTAAGGGAGGGAATGTTTGCATAATTTAGCATAGGCATATTTATTGCATTTTATTGCATTGTCTTTTATTTAATAATGTGCAACATGTGCACTCTAGTCTAGTGACTTGCATTCAATATTGTCATTCTGGATAACATTCAATATTGGTATTAGTAGTAATTACATGTGCATGTGAGATGGGTCTTATCATCTCGTAGTTGGTTCTTTATAGGGTGTCATGTCTATTCATATGAGGCTATCTAATATCTATAAATATTACAGCTCTTGCATTGTTATGTAATCCGATTTAATGATCAATAATATTTGTGAGGCTTCCGTCCCTCTTTTGTCATTGCAATCTAATTCTATTCTATCATTTGGTATCAGAGCTATACCATTGTTATCACATATTGCGCGTGTAGGTGGATTGTCAAATGAAACAAATATGGAGGAGGGAATTGAGAAATTGATTCAATTATATTACTAGCATGCTATTACATAATGGATCCAGATGACTAAGAAGACATGACAGAAGGCTTGGCATGATAGGAACATTAAGATCAATTCACTTACATTTGGTAATTTATGGTATATATGTATGACTCCAAGTTTGCGTGCCATCCATGGAAGTTGTGGGTTCATTGTTTGGGACCCTTTGTAGTAACCAAGATAATTTAATTAAGTGTATGTCAATTGCAAGTGCTGGATGGAACCATGTTTCCCAATTATTTAAATGGGAGTAGGATGAAGCCCTATTATAAATAATCTTCTTTGTGTTTGTAATAAGGTAGTATTGCCACTTAGAATAGATTTCCCTTTCATATTTTATTTTCCTTTACATGTTTTGTTGTATTAAGCACATTCACACACATGAGATGATTACTATCTATTCATTTTATGTGTGGAGTACTGTGCATAATTTTAGTGTAGCGAGGAAGCAGGCATGGCTATTGAACAAGAAATTTTGGATGTTAGAATTACCTTGGATTTTTCTCAAAGGTGTGCATAATGATATAAATAACATGTTCTTGGTGAATGTGGATTATAAATCACGGCAACAGATGAAGTGAAGTGTTACAAGTGTTGCAAGTGTTTATGATTATGGTGCTTAAAATGAATTGCTTAGATTGGAAGCCACATGAGAAAGAGGCGACGCATCGTAACGCAAGGTAGGAAGCATCATGACAAATTATTTGGCATATGGCATAGAGGAAGATGGGTTTCGGAATAGAGGAGTGTGTACAAGGATGAATGTAGCCTAGGAAGTAGTGGCTCACTAGAAGGTTATGATTGCAACATGTAGAAGAAAGAAATAAAAAGTACAAAAAAATTAAAAAGCATATTTAAATTTATGGTACGGTGGTAGGTGAGGAATAATAAATGTGATAAAAATTTGGAAATCTATAAAAGGGCTGCTGAAAGAGGTCATTCTTACCTTACCTTGTGAATAGCTTGAGCATTCAAAGAGTGAATAAAGTACAAATTTGTGAGATTTTACGAAAGGACTTGGAGAATTTAGGCAAACCAAATCAAGATAGTACACGGCCTAACATAGGAGCACCTTCAGGTGGAAGTTTAGAGTGTGGGGAAGGCATGGAGGATACTATTCATCAAGTTAGGGTTGAATTCTTTGAGTTAGGGTTTGCATAAATATGAGTACACAGAAGTAGAATGAGTGCACATAAATGGAACTAGGGCACAAAATTACTAGGTGTAACAAAAATTCAAAGCAAGGAAGGATGAAGTGAACAATTGGTACAGGCGGTTGAGTAGAATGTCAACTAGCACTTAGGGTATGGATTTTTTGAATCGGGAAGAGTAGAGTCATGTAGTGAAACACATGGTGCAAAATAAGGTAATCACCATATCACCTAAAGGTAAGGGTAAGGGAAAAAGCAAGTACAAGAATCCCAAAATGGAGGACATGCCAGAGGAGTGGTTCTTCAAAATATAGTATCAAGGAGAGGTAATTTTTGGTTAGCTATGGGAGACACATTTATAAAATAAGTGATTACAACCATCGATCAGAAAAACATAAAGTAAAAATTGAAAAGGACACCATCATAAAGACAACCTAGAGGACTGAAGATGGAAAGTTAATTTTTGATGATAAGATATACAAGGATTTGGAGAGCTCAAGAGTCCTCAAAATTTAAGATTTACCTCACTTTGGAAATCTATAGCGCTTGTATCAATTCTTAATGTTGGGGGTCCATGAATATTATTTTAACTTTGTGGGAAGATGGAAGTTCATCACCCCACTGTTGATTGGTAGAGTTATAAGATTACGTAGTTTAGGACTAGAGATAGAGCTATACTTAGAAGATGATGTAGTAATAGAGGACATCAATGTCTCTTTCAAATATTAGAGGGGAGGCAACATAATGGATATTGTCAATATCACTAACCCAAATGTAAGAGTTGTTGTGCACTTGGTTATTTGCAAGTTGGATGTGTCTAAAAGATGGATGCATGTGAATAAGAAATGGATCCACATAGCATAGAGGATGGTGCACAAGGTTGCATACAACATCACGAATCTCATAGATAAAGGAATCATTGAAGAAGCACGCTAGCAATTTATAAAGTAGAGAAGATAACTTGGTGCATCATTCTTCTCTTTATAGTTTTCTGCGAGATAGGGGTACCTGATGGAACTGGTGATAAAATCTTGAAATACATGATGGATAATAAGTATCCAACACAGAGGTTCGTAAAATTTTCTTTCGAAACCATTAAAAATTCCCATAAACTCTGGGTAGATATGCGGTATAGGTTGATCTGTGAAGTATTTGATCATGAGTGATGAATACTAAGGGAGTTGCCTTTGGTATTGGAAGGCAAGACAGAGTTTGGAGTATATCAACACTATTTCCTTAGTAGATTACACATGAATACTGGGGACAAGAGCCCATAGTGCAAGATCCCCTTCGTATTCACTGTCAAATATTTCCAAGCATCTTTTAATAAATTTTTTGATGCGTATAAATTGAAGTTTGATGCAGGCAAGGTAGACGTTGATTTCCAAATACTACACACTACTTATGTCTATCTTAGAAATTCAGTATATGTAGAAACTATGGAGTCAGATAGCATAGATATTAGTTCTGAGACTCTGGTAGTGGGAAAAGAGGTAGAAAAGGTATACATTTACTTGAGACCTAAATTAAATGAAGGAAGGTATATTAATGGAGAAAACCTTCCTCTTCTAGAACCACCTAAGGGAAAGTAGATAGTGGGAACAAAATAAGTGCGCGTAGAGATCCCTCCCCATTAAGAAGATGAAGAAGAAGAATAAGGGGATAATAAAGAATAGGTAGAAGGAGAAGAGGATCCGAAAATCAACAAGAGCGTAAGAAAATGGAGATAACAGGAGCACAATGATGTAGGAGAATGTGCAAGGATTTCTTGAGAAACTAAGAAGTTTCCCAAGAAGCCAAGTTCCATGAATAAGACCTTAGTGAGGAAGAATGTAGATGATGATGAGGAGGAATATCATGATGCACATGATGAGGAGGGTCTTAGGAAGAATGGTGTAGATGAACAAGGCCATGGAGATCCTATTATCCATATTTCACCCTCGGGCCAAATATTGGATCATCCACAACCCCACATAGAAGTAACCTGAGAAAACTCATTCAGATCTATAAATTGGACGCAAAGGGACTCAAAATTTGGAGTGGTGGGGGCCGAGAAAGACTAAAGGACCCTATGTAAAAAAACAACTATGTTTATCCATTTCCATGTCTTAAATCCATTTTCCAAGATGCAAAATGACTCAACAGTGGAATAAAAGGGTCAGAAAAGAAGGGGTAGTGCCGCAGAGGAACCAGGAGCAAGAGAGGGAAGAAACGGTGAAGATGTGAAGTCCTCGGGCTCGAAAACATTTAGGAAAGAGTCCAAAATTGACTAAGTATGGGGGAGGTAGTGAAAATAACCATGTGTCCTAACGACGCTTCTCCAAAGGTGAATCTAAAAAGGGAAGCCTAGACGAGCGCCAGGCTTTCATGCGTCTAAAGTCCGAAAAGTTGCAGGGCCATTGAAAATTCTCCAACTAAGAAAGAAGGTGCTAGGTGTCAGCTCGATGAAAATATGAAATGGGAGCCTAGGGAAGAGACTTAAACTTGTGCTAACCCTACACTTAGCAAATCGTCAAACAGGGTCAAAAGGTAGACAGGGAAGGCCTTCAAATTAGCTAAGTATAAAAGTCTAAGTGGAAAATGCCAAGTGTCAATGTGGCACATCTCCAAAAGTTAGTCCAAAGGTAGAAACCCAAATGAGTGCAAACTCACCACGTAGCCCAAAGTTAAAAAAGTAAGGACCATTGAAAAGTCCACAGACCAGTAGAAGCTAACAAGTGTGAACTCGATGCTCCTCCAAAGGAAAAATCTGAGTTGGGCTTTTAGGAAAGCGTGTGATTTCCACGTGTCCAATCTCAGAAAGGGACATAGTCAGTTGAATGGTTGATGCATGTGGCAAGCCGGCAGAGGCTGCTAAGTGTTTAAATGGCTATAATTCAAGGATTAAATGGAAAGAGTCCTTCCAAATGAGCGCCAGGCTGCCGCGTGTTCCAAATCAAAAGATATGCCCCTGCCAAGCAAAAGACTTTGCCAAAAAACAAAAATGGGCCGCAACTCTACCCAAAGGAAAAATTCAATGTTTGGGCCTAAGTCAAGGAAAGTGGGCCATCGTGGGGAAAGTTGGTTTTTTGCCTCTTGTTATCCAAAAAGGATAAAAGATGCAAAATGGGCCGCAACTCTGCCCAAAGGAAAAATTCAGTGTTTGAGTCTGAGTCAAGGCTAATGTGGGGAGTCAAAGGAAAAGGTGAAAATTTTCCTTTTGACAAAAAGGCACAGAGACAAAAGGTGAAGTGAATTCCCCCAGCTAACCAAGGGTGCCACATACCCAAGCAAAGTTTTAGGGCCACGAGGGTTTTCTGAGTTTTGCATTTTTTGCAGAAAAGGGGAAAAAGGTGAATTACGGACCCGCAAACCTGATTTTTTCCTAATCTGGATGCCACGTGACCTGTATTAGAAAAAGGGGACCCTTTTTAAAACTATTTTCCCACCCATTTGTACAGACCTGATGCAAACTTTGAAGGGCTGTATCTTTTGAATCAGGGATCGAAATATTGCAAATATGACATCATCAGAAGTGTTTCTATGTCTTCTACACCATGGAAAGATAAAAATTCATTTTTCTTAGGCCCTGACAGGTGAAAATGAAAGAAATGTCTTTGGACCTTAAATGCAGGATCTTTTTACCCCAACAACCAAATCAGATTCAATCTGTTCTTCCGTTTCTTCTCCCTCCAAGATGCTGAATAAATAGTTGATGCAGTTAAGATGGATTTGGGTTAGATTTTGTAAGTCATTAATGGAAGTGGTTGAGCTTCAACCTGATTTCTCTCTTTTCACTCTCTTTCTTTTCTCTGAATGAATCTATAAATGCAGGGGTGAGATTCATTATAAAGGGTTGGAAATTCTTTGTTTTGCAGGCTCCCTTTTCCTTCTAGCAAAGGAATTTGTGGAGTTCAGGCCTTCCATTAAAATTGAAATTTGTTTCTTACCTCGTGGCTATTTTGTAATGTATTGTGTCAATATGCAAAGCAATAAAACACTTCTGTGATTGATTCTAGATCCTTTCTATCTCTTTTGCTCGCATTTAGCCTTTCATTATAAATCTAGTTATCTGTGCTTGATTATTACATGTATTTTTTTGGCTTGTGTCTACCAGGGAACCTAGTGTCCATCATTCCTGTGGTGCATCACCTTGTAGTTTAGTTATTTCTTGTTTCTTATATCTCTTTTATCCCTGTCTAATTGGAAAATTTTAGATTAGGTGTAGAAATAGATCTTTTGCAAGTCTTCACGTATGCACCCAAACAGAGGAATAGGAACCAACCCTTAATCTAGAGAGCTTTTCCAATTCTGTAAATTCCCACACTTTGGGAAAAGCTCAATGTTGTGCAGTCACACCAAATGAATTTGCCTTGGAAAAAAAAATCTACAGAACTCATTTGGGGGTGTTGTGATTCTGCACTAACAGTTTTGGCATGTGCGGTGGGACCAAGAAGTATCCATATTATTATAGTAAGATTGATGTGCACTTGCTGTGATTCTAACTTTTAAGAATTTTTAAATTTGTACATCTTGTGACTCCAAAAGAGACAAATCCAATGGTTTTATTAGTCCAAGAAATTTCATAAGAAGAATACAAATACTGTCAAGAACCAAAGAAGAGGGATTATTTGTCTCTCTAGACTTATCCCCAGACAGAGGGATGGGAGAAAGAAGAGCCGAGAGGTCTCTATCCCCACCAAATAGAGCCTTATCGACACCTCCTCCCAGCAGGGTGCTACCTCAATCAAGAAGGTTGCTTAGGATGATCAGGATGGCTCAGCTAAATCCTTATGTCAAATTAACTGGCAGCAGTCCACTCACTCTGAATGCACAAAATCTGGTCCCGATTATAGCATTAAAGAGCATCCCATATTTCACTGGGGAAAACTAGACTTCTCATGGTGATCATGTCCAAGATATTGCAAATGTCTGTACAATCCATGAAATCCACGAGATGGAAATTACAGTCAAGTTACTCGCCTCTTCACTCAAAGGTAAAGCTTCACAATGGTTCGGGAGCCTTGAAGCAGGCTCTATCCAAAATTGGAACTAGATGTGCACAGCTCTTCACAACTAGTTTGGAGAAAAAATTGATAACTTATCTCTATTAGAGAAACTAAAAAAAATCAAAAGAGCCCCAAATGAGCAGCTGATAGACTTCAACCTCATATTTCAGTAGACATGGGATAGGATACCAACAACAGTAAATCCCACCAATGAAGGTGCATTCTTATACTTTCTTAGGGATTTAAATTCTGATATTTCTTTGATGATCCAGTCAATGGGGGGAAAAACCTAACCTTCAACCTATAGCCTTTCCATAGGGGCTGAGAATCATTTGATTCAGGTTGGTAAAATCACTCCTAGGCCATTCATGCATCTGTACCCTGAGTTAGGAAGCCCAAATATCAGCTAAACGCCCACATTAGCTCCTATACCTACTCCTAGGAGTCAAAGCTTAGTCGAAGCCTCCACTTCATCATATAACACCTTTAAAGAACTCCAGGAAGTCATGAAACAACTTCAGAACCTGGGAAATGAGCTAGTAACCTTCAAAAGGTGGTAAGCTCAGAGTGTTAGGCCATATCAGCCTCAGGCTTAGTCTCAAGATCAATATTAAGCTCGACCCCAGTATCAGCAAAATAGACCACCATCTCAAGCTGCAAATTAGAGCCAAAACCAAGGACAAACTTCATCTACTAGAGCTCTCATGTCATATGATCCAAACACATCTTCAACGTAAGGGGCATTTGTTCTAGCACAAAACAATACGTCATAAGAATATGATTGGTGTTTCCCATGTAGTCAGCCACATAACTAATCAATGTGCTTTAATGGTGCTCTAAATCAGGCATTGATGGTGAAAACCAATATGGTGTCACAAGAACCTGGCCAATAAGGAGATCAATAGCAAGGAACTTAACAAGAGCGACCTCCAAATGAAACTATGCTTGTCAATTGGGAAGCTGAGGACTTATGTGGGATGAATCATTCCCCTTCTTAAAGTGTAGCTACCAATACACATTTCAAAAAGAGAAATATTGGAGAAGGAAATTTACTGAACTTTGGAAACCATCAACCTTTCATCACTCCACAAGGTTTTGGTGTTCAAATGTAACTCCCAACATGCAGAATCAACCCAAGCCACCTTCCAGACCTAGTCAGGCACCGATTGTGATAGCCCGCGTGCAAGAGAAAATTGTGCCAGGGAAGGGGCAACAGAAATATAGTCCATTTAACATCATTGAGAAAATGAAGAGGAAAAGTGTGAAAATTTCACTATGGGAGGCACTGGCCATCCCAGGATAAAAGGATCTATTGCAGAATGCTATACAAAATTGGTCAAGTTCAAATCAACCCCCTAGCCAACCAGAGAAGGTGCTTACCAATGTGGGTCAACCTGAGAGAAACCATGAAGAACAAGGTAAGAACCTGAGACCTCCTCCATTCTATGTCTCATTTATTATTGGAGATAAATTAGTGCACAATTGTATGATTGATTTTGGGGCAAGTAGTTCTGTAGTGCCCAAGAAAATAGCTGATCAGTTGGGTCTCCAATATGAAGTCATCTCTAAAGGGGTAGTGAAATTATATGGGATGTCAATGAAAACTATTGGGATCATCAAGGATCTAAGCCTTATTTTGTATGCCTGCCCCAATGTGACTATTTTGCAGAATGTATCCATTATAGATTTGCCACCACATTTTGCTTTGTGTTTTTCCATGGACTTCACTGTAAAAATTGGAGGCTATCTATCTGCTGATTGGTCACATATGCTCTTTAGAACAAGGTATGGGGAAAAGGCCACAATCATATCTGAACCTATTGTTGATTATCATATTGAATCTTATGTGCCTAGCCTCATCAATTCCAACTGCCCATCTTTTGATTAAGAAGACCTCCTAATAAATGGTGAAGCAGATACCAAGGTGGGATGTATCCCAGACTTGAATCTCAATGAATGGGCCAAAAAAAGACATGCTTTTGACCCCTATAAGGAGATAGAATAATCTGAGCTAGGAGTCTATTGTCTACATGAAGAGAATCATCCTCTTCCTAACCTAATTAAACCAGAATATAAAGATGACAATGAGGTATGTCAATTGTTCTTTGATGGATAAAGGAGTAGACAAGGGGTTGGAGAGGGGGAAATTATTGTGTCCCCTAAAGGTATGAAATATTATTCAACCTTCAGATTTTAGTTTTCTTGCTCAAATAACACTGCTAAATATGAGGCTTTGGTCTAAGGTCTTCATTGGGAAAGGAAGCTAGGAACCAAGAACTTACAAGTGTTTGGTGATAGTGAACTGGTTGCCAATCAAGTCAGAGGACTTAATGCTATTAAGAATGACTTGCTCAAGAACTATAAGAGTATGGTATGGTATCTCATGGAGGATTTCAAGGGCTTCAGCATTGTGTCTATACACAGGAAGGAGAATGAAGCTGTGACAGGCTTGCAGCAATTGGAGCAATGTTTGATGTGGTTGACAACATAAAAGAGATAAAGAACAACCAAATATCCATATAGTTGTGGGGCCAGCAGTGCCAGATAACAACACATGTTGGCAGGTGTTTGAGGATGATCAACAGATCCTTAATTCTTTGTAAGAAGAAGCTTAATTCTAAGCTATAAATCAAAGCAAATTAGAGCAACAATACGGGATTCAGATAGTACAACTACACACAAACAATCTTCCCAAAGGCTTAGTGACATTGGATTCTATCTTCAATCCTAATGATCAGTATAGAAAAGAAAAGGCTAACATACAGATCAAAGGAGAAGATTCAGAGTCAATCTCAGTTGGAGAAGGAAAAACACTTAAAATTGGTAAAGTGACCACCGAGCAAGAAAGGTATGAATTCATACAACTTTTCCAAGAATTTCCAGATGTATTTACTTGGAGCTACAAAGAACTAATAAGGTTCAATCAAAATCTACCATAACGTACAATCAAACTAGATCTATCTGCTCAAACCACACATTCAGCCTCTAATAAAGAAAGAGCTGAACAAGTTGATAGAGGCAAGTATCATATTCCCAATCAAACACTCAAGATGGGTTGTAAACATGGTCCCAGTCAGGAAGAAGAATGGAGAAATCAGGTTGTGTGTAGATTTTCAAGACTTAAACAAAGCCTCCTTCAAATATCACTACCCACTCCCTTCAATGGAGCGAATCTTGCAAGTAGTGTCTAGATTAGAGAGATTCTCCCTCCTAGATGGCTACTTAGGGTACAACTAGATCATGGTAAAAGAAGATGATCAGTTCAAAAGGGATTTCACCACCAAGTGGGGCACCTATGCCTACAGAAAAATAGCATTTGGATTGTCCAATCCTGAAGCCACTTTTCAAAGGGAAGTGGATATGGCATTCAAAGGGTTGATCAAAAAAACAGTACTAATCTATCTGGATGATGTTATAGTGTTTTTCAAAAATATAGCAGACCACCTTTTCCACCTTAGGTAGGTGTTTCAAATATGTAGTAGTTTTGGGGTATCATTGAACCCTAAAAAATGCATATTCTTGGCTCATGAGGGCAAACATCTGGTTCATATTGTATCTAGGGAAGGATTGGCAATTGACCCAGAGATATTTGAAGCAATAAGAGCATTGCCATTTCCAAGCCAAAAGAAGGCTCTTCAAAGCTTCTTTGGAAAAATCAATTTTGTCTGTAGGTTTGTACCAAACTTTACTGCTCTTATTAAGCCAATAATGTTGATGTTGAAGAAGATCTTAGCATTCAGGTGGATAGCTGAAGGAAAGGCAAGCTTTGAGGTCATTAAAGAAGCTATATCATAAGCCCCAACTCTCGTAAATCTAGATTTCTCTAAAGACTTCACATTGTATGCCTTTGGTGGCAGTGACACAATTTTTGCAATCTTAGTTCAGCAAAACAAAGAAGGTCAAGAACAACGAATTGATTTCTTAAGTCAAGGCTAGAAGACTATGAAGTGAGATATTCCTTCATCAAAAAGCAATTCTTGGCAGTAATCATAGGATTAAATAAGTTTAACCATTTGGTTTCAACTAATAAAATCCAATTGTTGGTCTCCCATGTAAGATTTAAATAATTCCTTCTCAGCAAGGATCTGAATGAAAAATGTGTAGGATGGATCACTCGTGTCATGGAATATGAGATTAAGATCAAGATCACTAAGCTGGTCCATGGGAAGGGGTTGTGTGAACAACTAGCCTCAGGTCAACAAGAAGAAGCAAATAGTGAAAAGGAGGTTGTTTTTATTCTACATGATGATCAAGAAGAAGAAAATGGTGATGTACTTTCTCTTTGTTAGAATCAATACATGGTGCACTTCCTTCAAATAGGTTTGTGTCCTCATGAGATGAGTAAATAAAAAAGGAGACATTTAAGACTACAAGCCATCTCATATGTCCTTATTGATGGTGTCTTATTCAAAAGAGACATCAATGGCATTCTGCAGAGATGCATTAAAACAGATCAGGTTGAGAGGGTGTTACAATAATTCCATGTTGAAGTAGCTAGAGGCCATTTTTCTCCAAGTGTAATAGTACTCAAGATCATGAAGGTGGGTTATTATTGGCCCAAGGTGTTTAGCGACTGCTATGCATGGATCAAAAGGTGTAAGAATTGTGCATTCTTCAAAGGCAAAGAAAAGCTAGTAGCACTTCCATTGCACCCAATTTCATTCGACCAACCTTTCATGCAATGGGGATTGAACTTCATTGGATTCATCAATCCAAGTTCAAGTAAATGCCACAAATTGATTCTGAGAGCAATAGACTATTTCACCTAGTGGACTAAGACATTGGCACTCAAGCAAGCTAATGAGTCTAGTATACTAGATTTCTATGAAGGGATAGTGACCAGATTTGGAGTGCCAGCCACCATTATATCAGACAATGAATTGACATTCATAGGTTCCAAGATCACAGGATGGGTTGTTAAGAATGGGACCTACTTGATCACTTCATCAAACTATTACCCTTAAGGTAATGGCCAAGTTGAGTCCACACATAAAAACCTATAAAATATCATCATAAGGAATCTTGATGAAAACCAGAGGACTTGGCACACAAAGCTCAAATCGGCCTTATGGGATGATAGGATAATACCTAAGAGATCTACAGGCATCTCTCCATTCAAACTTGTCTATGGGTGAGAGGTAGTGTTGCATATATCACTTGAGTTACCAACGTTGGAGCTCGTGAAGTAGCTAGAGATGTCTAAATTTTAATTGATGGAGGCTAGGTATGCGGAGCTGATAGAATTAGAAGAAGATAGAGAGCATGCACTCCAAGAAATAGAGAAGAATCAGGCTTCAATCAAGAAATTCTTTGACAAGAAAGAAAAAATAAGGATCTTCTAGGAAGGAGACCTGGTTTTGAAATGGGATGCAAATCGAGCAAAACTAGGAAGGAATTCCAAGTTTGATTCTATTTGGAGTGGCCCCTATATGGTCAAAAAATGCAAGAGTAATAATGCTTTCCAATTGTCTACGTTAGATGGAGAGGAATTGTAGATCCCAATAAAATGGAATCTTTCTTAAACACTGCTACTAAAGGGGAAGTTCTCACCCTGTATATATTAGTTTAGTTTCTCTTTCCTCTAAGTGCTTGTGCACATCGCATTGTTGTAGTTTAGGTTGCTTTTCTCCTAAGTGATTTTCACACTCTATGTGTTCTATTTGGATCATGTATGATTTCAATTTTGTATATAGTTGTGGTGCATTTTTCTTGCTCTTATGCAATCCATTTCGAGAGACAGATGAGACCTAAGTAAAAATAATTTTCTACACTCAGAAACCTTCATTTCGAGATTTCTTATGAAATTTGAGAGTGCAAACTGCTGAGCTCGTGAATCAGAGGAAGAATCAGTATTAGACTGTCATTCTCGACTCCATGCCCAACAGATATGAAAAGGTAATTGGTATTTTCATCTAGTAGGTAGATACCCTTGTGAGTGACCAAATTGTTATCCATATTTCGCCCCTGGGCCAAATATTGGATCAGCCATGACCATGCATAGAAAGAACCTGAGAAAACTCATTTAGATATGTAAATTGGTTGGAAAGGGACTCAACATTTGAAGTGGCAGGGGTCGAGAAAGACTAAAGGACCCTTTGTAAAAGAAACGACTATGTCTAGTCATTTCCATGTCTTAAATCCATTTTCCAAGTTGCAGAAGGACTCAACAATGGAATAACAGGGTCAAAATAGAAGGGGCAGTGCCATAGAGGAATCGGGAGCAAGAAAGGGAAGAAACGACGAAGATCTGAAGTCCTCAGGCTCGAAACCATTCAGGATAGAGTCCAAAATTGACTAAGTATGGGGGAGGTAGTGGAAAGAACCACATGTCCTAACAACGCTTCTCCAAAGGTGAATCTAAAAAGGGAAGCCCAGACGAGCACCAGGATTGCACACGTGAAAAGTTCCAAAAGTTTTTGGGACGTTGAAAAGACTCTAACCAAGAAAGAAGGTGTCAGGTGTTGGCTCAACAAAAATCTGAAATGGGAGCCCAGGGCGGAGACTCAAACTTGCGCCAACCCTCCATGTAGCAAATGGTCAAACAGGGTCAACAAGCAGACAGGGCGGGCCTCAAAATTGGCTAAGTATAAAAATGTAAGTGAAGAATGCCAAGTATTAGTGTGGTGCATCTCCAAAAGTCAGTCCAAAGGTGGAAATCCAAATGAGCGCGAACTCGCCATGTAGCCCAAAGTCCAAAAAGTAAGGACCATTGAAAAGTCCATGGACCAGTGGAAGCCATAAAGTGTCAACTTGACAATCCTCCCAAGGCAAACTTTGAGCCAAGATTTCAAGCAAGTGCGGGGCCTCTACGTGTTCAATATCATAAATGGACAAAGTCAATTAAATGGTCAATACATGGGGCAGGCCGAAGGAAGCTGCCAAGTGTCTAAATGGTGCTAATTCAAGTATTGAATGGAGAGAGTCCTTCCAAATGAGCGCTAGGATGTCGTGTGTCCCAAATTAAAAGATATGCCCCTACCAAGAAAAAGACTTTTCCAAAAAACACAAAATGGGCTACAGCTCCGCCTAAAGGAAAAAGGTAGCATTTGGGCCAGAGTCAAGGAAAGCAGGCCATCGGGGGGAATGTTGGTTTTTTCCCCTTATTATCCCAAAACGATAAAAGTTGCAAAATGGGCCGCAACTCTGACCAAAGGAAAAAGTCAATGTTTGAGCATGAGTCAAGGTGAACGTGAGGAGTTGGAGGAAAAGGTGAAAATTTTCCTTTTGACAAAAAGGCGCAGAGACAAAAGGTGAAGTGCATTCCCCCAGCAAACCAAAGGGGGCAACATACCCAAGTGGAGCTTCGAGGCCACAGGAGTTTTACGAGTTTTTCATTTTTTGCAAAAAATGGGAAAAAGGTGAATTACAGACCCACAAACCTAAGTTTTTCCCTAATCTAGTTGCCAGAGTGTCCCGTATTAGAAAAAGGGGACCCTTTTTAAAACTGTTTTCCTACCCATTTATATGGACCTGATACAAACTTCAAAGGGCCATATCTTTTGACTCAAGGCTCAAATTTGACACCGTTAGAAGCGTCTCGATGTCTTCTACACCATGGAAAGATAAAAATTCATTTTTCTCAAGCCCTGGTAGGTTAAAATGGAGGAAGCATCTTCAAGCCTTCAATGCAAGATCTTCTTGCCCCAACAACTAGATCGAATTTGATCTGGTCCGCTATTTCTTCTCCCTCTAAGGCGCTGAACCAGTGGTTGATGCATTCAAGACGGATTTGAGGTAGATTTTGTAAGATTCATTAACGACAGTGGTTAAGATTCAACCTACTTTCCTACTTTTCTCTCTCTTTCTTATCTCTAAATGATCTATAAATGCAGGGGCGAGATTCATTGTAAAGGGTTGGACATTCTTTGTTTTGCAGGCTCCGTTTTACTTCTAGCAAAGGAATTTGTGGAGTTTTGGCCTTCTATTAAAATTGTAATTTGTTTCTTACCTCCTGGATGTTTTATAATGCATTGTGTCAATCTAAAAAGTAATAAAACACTTCTGTGATCGATTCTAGATCCTTTCTGTCTCTTTTTCTCACATCTGGCCTTTCATTATAAATTTGGTTATCTATGCTTGATTATTGCATGTATTTTGGGTGTTTGTGTCTACTAGTAGAACTAGTGTCCATCATTCCTGTAGTGCATGACCTTGTAGTTTAATTATTTCTTGTTTTTTATATCTCTTTTATCCCTATCTCCTTGGCAAATTTTAAATTGGGTGTAGAAATAGATCCTTTACAAGTCTTCACGTATGCACCCAGATAGAGGAATAGGAACCAATCCTTAATTTGGAGAGCTTTTTCAATTCTGCAAAGTCCCACACTTTCGGAAAATCTCAATGTTGTGAAATCACACCAAATTACTCTACCTTAGAAAATCATATCTACATAATTCATTTGGGGGTGCTGTGATTCTACACTAACAGATCCCTTTACAGAGAATGTAGGTGGAGACTAGGAATTTGAAGAAGAGTACGACACTAAGTGTGAGGAGGAGGAAGAAAGAAATAAGGACAACATTGCAAAAGAGGATATGCATGGGAGAAAAAAGTGGTGTGGTTCACTCTATTGCATAGGATGTTCCCAACGGGCACATGGGGAAGGGAAGAAAATGAAGGAATATTCCCAGGGTCCTCTATTACAAAACAATGACGATCCTGCGAAAGTCCTACGTGTAAGGTACCAAAGTTTAATGGCCATAGAAGACCTCTTATGCTAGTCATTATTTGAGAAAAATGAGGCCCTCCCATGCACTAGGAAGATGCTTTTTTGGGATTTCTAATCACACATGGAAGAGCCAATTTTTGAGCTAAACGTAGAATCAATGTCAGAGACTCAGCTTAAGTTTGCACTTGGAAAACCTTCCCAATGGTCAATTCATAGGTTCTGATGGACGAGTAAGCGTGAAATGCACTTAAAAAATTGGTGACAGAGGTTGAAGTGAGAATTTTTGACAAGGATTCTACAATCAAAATAATGTGCGAGGAAGCTCAGGAAAAAGATTAATGAGTAGCTTAAACAGGAGCTAAGAGAAGAAAAGGGCCAAACATGCATGACATACAAAAAGGTAGAGTATGTTGTGAATGTTATCACTACCACGTACCCAAGCCTTACAAAACATGCCAAAGATGAATATGAGACAATTCTATACTATTTGGAGTACTTTTAATGGATGCTCTCGCATGAGTAAAGGAAGGGAACATGACCGAAAAATTGAGGAGATAGCCTTGTAGAAGAATATTGATAGGAAGTAGGTAGAGAAATATCTTGCATAGTATATGGCACTAGATCCATAGGATAAGGAGGTTGCATGAAGAGAAGAGTTTATACTTGGTAACTACCAAGATTTTGAATAGTTTGTGAGTGCGCGTGCCACCAGTGTCAAAGTAGAGTTAAAGGAAATTTAGGCCAAAATGAAAAATAAAACAAACAAGTAAAACAAGGTGTTGCCTGAGGTGGAGCAAAAGAGATATTTAATAACAATCATAAAGGCTTAACTTAGAGATTGATTGAAAAAAAATATTACCATTGTATCGCCCATGATGTATGCATTGGATGATGTGGCTTTGCATCTTGAGAAGCTAATCATAGAGCTCAAAGGAGAGATTGATGAGCTAACTCCCATTGAAGTACCTTCCATCATTAATGCCACACCAGTCAAGGAAATAAAAGAGTTAGAGGGCTGGAGAGAGTTGGAGAAAAAATTAGATAAGGAATTTCCAGGGATCCTTCTACCCAAAAAGATGAGTTCTTGATTCTTTGGATTCTTTTTGTGCAAGCCAAATTCTAATTCTTTAATTCTTTCTTTCATGGAAGTATTATTTGATTCAATATTGCCAAGGATTGAACATATCCCTAGTGTGGGATAATGTTGGTAAGGAGAATTGATAATTATTTATAAAGCATAGAGGTTACGTCAGGGGATGCACATGTGAAGATCAAAGCAGAACGCAAGGGGTGCACATAGTAGGAAGAAAGGTTGGTATGTGGGACTACGTGTAAGAGAAATGACTTAGCCATTTTTCCATATTCAAGGATAAAAATAAAAAAGTAGAGATGAAGTGGCATCCAAGGAAGGTTTATAATTAGACAAGGGTAAGTTCACAGAGTTCGGGGGCCAGAAAGTTGACAAATTTTTTATTTGAAGCAAAATGTGAGCGCGTTTTGTTAAATCATGCTCACGTTATAAATTATCGAGATTGGTAATTACCAAGCCTAAAACGTGAGTGCATTATAACCTGGTCATGTTCTTGTTTGCTTTGTGGTATATGCGCTTTTGGGAGGGAAGTATAAGTTTTTCATTTATTAATATTTATACTTTATTATTTCTTATACTTTAATTTTATTTTAGTAAATATAAGAAATTAGGGTCACTCAGAACCTTATGGAACTATTCTCATAGCTTCATCAGTCCCAGTTTAGAAGATAGTTTTTATATTCTAATCTGGTCAGTACATAGGTATTTTTCAAGATTTCAACATTCAGCATAAAGTTTTTAGGGTTTAAATTTTATAATCGATGCCTATTTTGGGAAAAAATTATAGTCGTTTTGTAAGGTTTTGGGGCCTTTTGGATTGTTTACTGACATTAGTAGGAGTGTTAAATGTATCAAAAATATATTTTATAAACCTCACAACTCCTAAATGTAGAAACAATTGCTGGAATATATGGACTCATGAAATTCCTTATAACACATAATAAATCAAAACACATATGTAAGTTGTTATCATTTTAAATAATCAAGGGAATTATCTTAAGGAATTATTTGAAGGATATGAAACATCATGAAAAAAAATGGATATAGTCAAAAAAGTAATGATATCTGTGAAAGATCTAAAACATCAAGATCTTCATCGAGATTCATATCATCAAGGGAATGGTCATTAGAAGCATGATAAGATAAGATCACCATGAGTGATGGTGATAATCATCTTAGGATTAAAAACAATGAATATTTTATGAGAGTGTTTCAAAAAACTTAATCAATGTTTGGTAATGAACTCACATCTTGTAAGTCAGGGAGGTGGAATTTATAGTGTTTCAGTATATTGTGGAGGTCAAGAACATGAAATTCATTATCACGCATTCCTCAAAGTTTCATTTAGGGTTCAATTCTTCTATCAGGAGGTGGAAACCTATCACCATGAAGTGAAATTGATAATGAGGGTGTCCATACATCATAAGCATGCTTCCACTTAGGTGACTTATTAGGCAAGGAGGTAAATTATGAGATTAAGAAGAGATCACCATGTTCAAAGGTGAAAAGTAAGACTCAAGGAGTGAATTAATTATCAACATATCCCAACTCTACCATTTTGTTTAAATATCAACGAAAAAATAAAAATGATCTATTCATGCTATTGAGGCATCCAGGACCATCATGTGTGAAGGATCAAGAAGTCACCTATTCTCATGAGAGGTATATGATAACAAAGTTTATGAGAATCCTAAATATGACTCCATTCAAGGAGGATGTTGAAGCCTGGAAGGGTAAGATTATGATCTTCATATGGAGATGTTGTCATGTTAATTGATTAACCCAAAAATGCAAAACTTAAGCCATAAAAACCAAACCACAATGTGAAATATTGCTCCCAAATCTTCTTGAATCCCTCTCCATCCCAGCCTGCCTCTTATGTCATGATAAAATTTTATTTTGATATATTCCTAATGCATTGGGTGAATGTGTATAAGTTTCAAAAAAGGTTTAACAAGGTCCATTATTCCATTAATCGAAGTGAAGTAAAAGACTAATTCTGTTACAAGCCTAGAAAGGACAATTTTGGCTAGTTCGGAGCCTGTGCGCATCCTCTAGGAGTGTTATGAAAATGTATTAACTCTAAAAAGGTTTAATTTTAAATCCTTTAAGTTGTTGGAAGTAGTTTAGAAAGATTTAGGAAAGTTTTTATCATTTAGGGATAGTTTGTTCAATAATAGGTTTTCATGTGCAAGGAATGAGCAGTCAAATTGTGCACCTTGACTTCTTCGGATGATTATGAGAGCTCCATAACTATTTAGGAGGAAACAAAGTAGGAACCATAAATTTACGAAGATTTAGGATTGTTTTGATAATTCAAGGACTATATGCTCAACAACAGGTTTTCTAGG
Source organism: Taxus chinensis (assembly GCA_019776745.2). Classification (NCBI taxonomy): domain Eukaryota; kingdom Viridiplantae; phylum Streptophyta; class Pinopsida; order Cupressales; family Taxaceae; genus Taxus; species Taxus chinensis. The sequence continues at coordinate 213,366,461 of CM034149.1, forward strand.
TGCTGGGAATAAACACTCTAATGGTGAAACCTGACTTCTCTAGAAGATTATAGGAGCTTTATATGGATTTAGGAGTAAAACAAATAGGAATTGGAAAGATAAGTGACTCTTGCACATGTTGGAGACATCAATTTTTCTCTAATGATTGAAGGTTTCATGAATAATTTCAAAATAGTGAAGCTACCCCTTTTGGTTCCAAAATGACACTTCACCAATGCAACACTTAATGACACCAAATAAGGGAATTTCCAATCAAAATTAATGATTCTTGATGATTAAAACCTCATGGTAAATCACATGCCACATGGACACCATTTTCCATCAATACAACTTGACATCAATGACAACACCAATAATACTATGTCCAACACATGTGATTTGATTTGTTATGTATTATAAGGCATTTCATAAGTGCATATATTTGAGTAGTTGTGGTTTCCTTTGAGAGTTGTGATGTTCGTAAAATCTAGTTTTGACACATCTAACACTCCTACAAATACTAGTAAACAATCCAAAAGGCCTCAAAACCTTAACAATGACTATATTTGTTCCCAAAATAGACATCAATTGTAGAATTTAAACGGTAAAATATTTAGGCTGAATGTTGAAATATTGAAAATTACCTATGTACTGATAAGATTAGATTATAAAAAATCATCTCCTAAACCATGACTCATGGAGCTGTGAGACTAGTTCCATAAGGTGCAGGGTGACCCTAATTTCTTATATTTAGTAAAATAAATCTAAAGTATAATCTTATACTTAATTTTTTTTGTAAATAAAATCCTGCCACAAACACATATAATTCATATACTCTCAGGAACATGAGTGTGTTATAACTTGAGTGTGATTTAACACACTTGAGTTCCCTAGAATTATGCCCCTAAACAAAGATTTTACAGGCTTAGAATTGCTTTGGTTTCCCAAAGCTGTGCCTTGCACCTTTAACAACACAACAACCTGTGTGTTTTTGAAAAAATATGTAAAAAAACACCTGTCACCATGCTAAATCCTACAAAAACATTTTCTATATTTCTTAAAAAAATTCCTACAACATCAAGAAAACTATCCTCTTTCTAAATATGCGATTTTTATATTTTTCTAACTATTATAAGGTTTCCATTTATATTTATTTAAAACTATGTCTTTTATACCTCTATTTTTAGGGATTGTAAACACTTATCTTTTGTCATGTATCTTTTGATTCACTCATCCAAATTGAATAAAAATTATATAGTTAGAAACTAGGAATAATTCTACACATATTAAAAAAAAAATCTAATTTTCAATATTTTTTAAGGTAGTTAACAGGGGGCACAATCGACTATCCCTCATTTTAAAAAATTTAAAATATTTCTACTTGAAAAATCATAACAATTAAATACTGACTAAAAAATTATATCAAAAACTAGATGCTTGTATCTATCTTTCTACCAAAGTGTTTAAAAAATAATAAATAGTGCTAAAAAATGGGGGAGAGGTAAAACAAAAACAAGAACACCTATTGATATTTTAGATCTTTAACCCACTTACACTTAATTGTTTTTAAAAAAATTAGTATCTTAGGAACTAGACTCAAAATGTTACGATTCATGTTCTTATAACATTTTCCAATTTTGAGTTTAAATATTTCAAATAACTCGCAGAAGTTGAAGATTTTTATTTTTCAGAAAAAAGTTTCAATTGAAGACCCCTTTTTGGCCCCCCCATTTACAAGCACTTACCCACAAAAGTAGGATGGCTTTGTACGCACACAAATGAAGCTATATTTAGAAAAGGAACACATAGAGACAGAAAAAGATCATGCACAGGTCGAGCTAATAGTAAGATTAAAGAAATTCACATATTTAGGTTAATCTATTATTAGTATATAGTATAAAAATCATGGAGGTTATTTTTTAATGCACACCTATTATTAGGAAGGTGCATGAAGCAGTGAAGGCCAAGACCCCACCCTATTTAAATATTGATGATGTACTATTGTTTTGAGAGTTGCTTGAGTCTTTAATGAATGCTAATTTGGAGTATAACCAGAGTCTGTATGGGTGCGTGCATGGTCCAATTCCTAGATGAATTGATCTATATTGTAATTTGTTTCTTATTTATGTATTGAAAATATTTTTTTTCAATGAATAATTGATTGTAATTTGTTGATGAGTAACGTATCTCAATTGTTAACTGCAATGAATTATTTCCTTATTATATGTGTTTCTGAATTGTTATGATTATGATAATTCTATGTTCATGAATGGATTTTTAACTATGGATATTATGAACATGCATGCTAACAATCTAATAATAATAACAAAGGAGGGACATAGTTGTTGTGCATGCTTTGGGAGAGCATTCACATCTATCTGGATGAAATGCCAGTGCACATAGATTTTAGTGGGAAAAATAAGACTACAATAACTATATTCAGTTTTCCACGTTTTAGATATAGACTTTCCCTAGACAAATCATCTAGAATTTGTAAACTTATTGTATTCTATTTGGGTATAAAAGTCTCTACAGACTCATTGATCCATAAATAGTGGTTGGGAATGGGATGTTTATCTTTCTTAGGTGGAATTGAAGGATATACAAGAAAAATAGACTTTTAAACACATGTGGCATTGTCTCTTGATGACATTATAGCCTTGCATAATGGTTCATGTGTTTGTATTCATATTTATATGATTCATAATCATATTTGTCACATATATCTTCTTGTAGTTCACAAAATGAGGGAAATTTCTACATTATAGAACCTTTATGACCTTGTTAAATAATTTTGAATGATATTGGAGGTATGGATGATTCTAAAATTTCCAAAAAACTTGTGTGTGTGTTGGTGCAAATAGAGCAACAATAATGTAAGGCCATAGAAATGGTCTTTTTGTAAAGCTACAAACATCATGTGCCCCAAATATGGTTGATATTCACTACATGGACCATAAAATGAATTTAGATTTTACATTTTTGAGAAAGTATGTTGTTGTATCAAAGGTATATTATTCTATCTCAATATCCATGCATAATTTTGTTAGTCATACAATATTAATGGACTTTCAACAATTTGTAAAAGGTTATAACCTATGGTAACAATCTTCTAAAGGATTTTATACAAGATGGATATCACTATATGGACCAACATAGAGGGTGTTCAGAGAATATCAGTTATTGATTAGAGTAATTAACAAACATCATGATAGCTTGGACAAAGTCACCGACTATTATATTAATTAAATCATGTGGAATATTCAATGATTTTTGCTAGTATCCTTCTCATACTAGGGGAAATGAACATTTTGGTTAAAAAATCCTGAAAGGAGAACTATGTATATTGTAGAATATATGAAAATAAGGAAAATAATATGTTTTACCCTATAAAATTTATATCTATTAAGGGAGGAATTTAATTTTACAATTTTTTATAGTTGCAATTGATTATAGATGTGTACAATGCTGACAACTATTTGCAATTAAATGAAACTAATGAGATGTGTGTTTTAGTTAGGGGATATGAGATACCACTACATCTTATCATCATAGTGGAATCTAAAAAACTTTAACTATCACTTAAAAGGGAAGAATTTTCTATAATTATTTCTTCCATGAAATCTATCTTGATAGATATTGTAAAATATTTTTCCTATGAGCCCTAGAGATGAACTATCAAAATCCATGGCTATTATGTATTCTCAATATTAAAAAAACCGCCAACTATAATATTTCTAAAAGAGGGTGAATACTTTAATCAATCACTACTATAAGAGTGTGGATTTATAGTGCCCCCTTCATGCTCATGTCGTGGTGTCATTAATCTTACGATCCTATCGACTCGAGAGCTATTGCGACTCTTGAAGTTGACACATGTATATATATTTTTGTGTATAAATTTAAAGTTTATCAAAGTAAATGATAATGTGGGAAACAATCATGATGATCCATATGTTTCTCAAATAAGATAGTCTTCTCGTGATAAGGTAAATACAGAAACATGGAGATGTTGTGGGTACGATTAAAACAATTTCTTTTTAAAAAATAATAATAAATAATATAACTAAATGCTTTAGTACTTTGATACTAATTGTTTAAACAACCAAAAAAAAGTATGAAAATAATTTAACCATTAAATATGTTGATTGTCCCCAAGTTATTGACGCTTGTGCCAAAGAATTTACCAAGAAATAACTTATGGAAATTCTTTTGGGTAATGTGAAATTGACTCGTTTTAAAAATTAAATATGTTGTTTTGTAAATTTCCTGCCATGAGAGGATTTTTGGAAAATCCTGGTGAGAGAATTTAATTCTAGGTATTCATACGGTGGTTGGGAATACCTCCATTGTTTAATTTTTTCTTTGTGGTGGAAGAATGCATTGCAAGCCTTGTAGGCTTTGCAGAAATGTTTATTCAGGGATAAACTCCACAGCTTTGCCAACATCCTCCCCGGTATTTAAATCAGTTTGTTTTGGTCTCACATCCAACACAATAGGAGGTGAAATGTTTTCTTTATTGTGGGATTGAGATTGGAAGTGGGTGACATTGGATTTCTATGCTTTTGTCACTTTTTTGATTAGTTAGAACAGTGCAGAGAAGACTAGCGTGGCCGTATGTTAAGGATTGACAATTGTTTGACAACAATGTATCATTTGTCTGCTGGAGAAACGTGGTTCTCCTGGAATGCCCAAGGGTGGGTTGCACGCAGGACTGTTGAAAAGGCCGTGGAAACTTTCAATCAAATGCAATTGGCTAGATTAGAAGTCGTCCCCACAATCTTATCAATATTCTCTTTGCTTATGCCAAAAGAGTGTCCACAGGTAACATGGACTGCAGGTTTTAATATGAAAGGTCTACATTTTTAGAAAAGAGATCAGGCCGTGGATACCCATCAAAGCCTGTGGATCTGCGGGTCTGATGTTGTTGCGTTGCAATGGTAGGAAGTTATGAAAAATATGCAAGCTTAGAATAGCACGTGAACTATTTGTCTATATGCCTGATTTTTATTGGGGCTCGTGGAGGACCAGGGGTGCAAGATGTGCCCCATTGTTTGTTAAAAAAGGCTCTAGAAACTTTTTAGCAAATGCATTGGCGCAAGGTAGGCAGACTGTTTGACAAAATTGCCTGAAAAAAACATAACAAAAACAAAACATGGACAACTTTGATTGGTGGTGGTGCTATGTGAAATCCTGCACAAGGATCATGATTTGTTTCGTTTAAAGTCTCCAAAAATGTGGTCTGAAGGACTGTGATTGTTGTATGGGTGTGCACTAGATGGGGTTGTTGAAATTGAACTTGGAAACTCTAGTAAATTACGCATATACTGCCATGTTTGCGAAACATGGGAAGTGTGTTCAACGCTCGTGAAATGTTTCCCGAAAATATGCTTCTTAATGCTTGGTCTCGGCACGGGGAAGAATAAGAGGTTTAGAGCAATTGTAGACAACCATTAACCATTGAATGGCATGTCATTGATTTGTGAGAAATAGGTATGTTTTCGCCTGCTTATTACATTTAAATTTTGCACTCTATAGTGTCTTATGTGGTTGGTTTTTAGTAGTTTGGATCATATAAATTAATTCTAGAATGAATGTTACAACCTTACCATGCCCGAAAACCTTCAAAACATAGAAAAATTAGCCTAAAAAATCGTGCGTATGGAGTGCCACACCCAAATGTACATTGAATCTGGAACTTCTAATTTGATCGCTCGCAATGTAGGACACTTTGGGAAAACTTATCCTTGTTGTTTGAACTCTTTTAATTCCTTTCCGAGTCGATTCTCAAATCCATTTTAGTATATCTGCCACTTGTGGTGATGGGTACAATTTAATAAAATGCGATCGGTTTCAGCTTGTAGATGGCTCTTCATTTGAGAGACTAAAAACTACCACCGCCTACCTCTAGAATGCCAATAAAAGAATTGGAACAAACTATTAGTTATGTAAAAACACTATCGGAGATTAGTTTTGCGAGTGGGTTTTGAGGCCCTCCGACCGTTGGGTGACAAGAAATTTTAGTTGTGTTTATGATTATCATTCCTAGAGATACCCTTGTAATTTGAGCATTGTTCACCGTTTTTGAGTTCCATCGAATGTGATAAAGTCTATGTATGTTGGGGAATAACTAGGAATCATCCAAATTTGTGTTTGAAATCAAGATGAGTGTTTTTAGAACCCAGTTTGTAGGCACTTTTGTTGTTTTGGTCAATGTTCTCAACTTGCTTCTTTAGTTAGAAACTCCTTCTCGGGGGTCCATTTGACTTCTAACCACGTGTGTGACCTTTTTAATATTGTCACAATGTTATGTAGAGTATTATTCTATCTTTAGATTGTGTTCATGGATTTTTAAATGTATGGTGGTTTTTCTCTCTCCTCCTTATTCTCTTTCCGGATATGAATATGATACTTTGGTTGAATTTGAAAATGTAAATGAATTAAAAAAGGTAAATTGGTTTGAAATGAAATCAAAATGGACATGAAATGGTAATGGTTATAACACTATAAATGAAAATGAAAATGTCTCTTAACCTTCTCTATCATTCATACTCTCTCTCTAGAACCAAAAACGTAAAGTGAGAATGAATGTGTGAGAGACGAACTCTCTTCTTCTCTCTTCCTATCTCTATCTCTCTCTACTCTTGGTTTGACTTTTTTTGAAATGATGAATGTGTGAATTTATGCTTGAGTGTAGGGGATTTCCATACTAGGACTTACCCTATAATGGTTGTAGGTACACGACAGAAGAAGAAAATTGAAGCATTAATTGTGTTTATTTTATAACGACCGGATTATTTCTGTAAATACATATAATATTGTATAGAATATACTAGCGATATAGTTATGAATAGAATACTTTATTCACTATTTCCATGATGTATTCAATCTTGTTTCCTATTGGTGAAATGTATTATTTCTTACATAGTTGTAATTTCGCATTTTTAACTAATTCGACACTTAGTCGTATTTCATTATATTTGGTTAGGTAAGTGAAGTCTATTGTAACATGTTGCATTGGAAAACATTGTAAGAGGATCCATTTTATTATATCAAAATCATCATTAGGAGAATGAAATTCAAATCCTTTTAATTAAAATGGTTTGTACCATTGTAACCTTCGATGTGATTGTACTAGTAAAATTGAAGGTAGTAATATGGTAATGGAATAATTAATCTCTATGCTAGTGGTGTATGGACCTAGGGCATAGCTTAGCCTTCAAAGAAATTTATAACAACTTGCATGTGTGTGTGTGTTTCCCTTTTCGGTGGAAAGCTTCAACCAAACTTTTAGTTTGAAATATCAACCCTGGTGCTATGGGATGGTCCCCGTTGGTCTTGATCTCGTGCTTTGTTTATATAGTGGAACTAAACATCACTTGGGACATCACTAATCCTTTGGAATTGAAGTTTTCTTTCCTTAGCCCTTGTTTATACGAACACCTTTGAGTTTTTGGAGGTCTTGGGTGATTTAGTTGATGAATGCTAACTATGTCCTGTAGTAGAAAATAGATCTTATGGGGGTAATTGGGAATCAAATTTCAAACTAATCCTATGACCCTTTTGAAGGTATTACGCGGACATAATTTGTTATAAATTTCTTAGCATATGGTTTTGATAAAAATAGGATGTTGACCCATTAAAAGGTGAAAATTATCACTTGTTCCTTACTCCTTGCTAAGTCTCCTTTTTCTGAAACTAAAGATAATATGAGATGTATCCTTTGAGAACATGATATTATAGGACATTAACTTTCGACTTGAATAAAAACCACATATGACTCTTTTGTATCCTATAAATTCTTCCAACATCTCTATCTCCAAGATATACCGCAGGCATAATATTAGCTTAAGATTCTCCTCTTATGATCTTGTGATCTTTTCCCTCACAATGAATTCTTATAAAATGGCGAGTAAACTATTCTCTTCAAGAAAAGAACCCATAGTCTAAGAAGGAGTGTTGGGTGACGTATGTGTGTTCAAAATGTTAGAACTAACTTTGGGTTTTGTAAATTAATGGCAATTGAAATATGAAACAATTATTGTAAACTTTTTAGGATACTCATGAAAAGGTGCTTTCCATAAAGGGTGTTTGTAATTTACTTTTTTTTGGAGAATGTACCCCTGTGATGTCGGGATATGAATTATAAGTACCATGAAGATTATTTTTCAGCCTCTTAAATATTTCTTGTGATATGAAGGTAGATTTTCTTTAAACCTCTCAAAAACAAATCTTGAGAAGGCATGGTTTTTTATTTTTTGGAATCGAAACTTAAAGTATAAATGTTAAGAAATTTCTAGTAATCAATCAGGTTATATGATGTATTCACTAATTTACAAACAAACTAAATTGGATGAAACCGGTATAAGCTAAGTGATAAGAAAACCAAAAGTAGCGTGGTCTCCAAAAAGGAAAATGTGTGCTTTTATGTTAAGTACCCCTTATTGCATTGAGGTTAAATAATGAAATATGAATATAATAAAGATGTAACCTAAAAATTGTAGTAATGTGGAAGGTGGCCATGGGTGATGTGCAATTCTTGGTTGGGTCATGGTTTTGTACCCGTTCGTTATAAATATGTGTATTTGAACTATGTCTTGTGTTGTTTTTTTATTTGCGTAACCTGCATGTTATATAGGCGGGTTCATGTTTATAATGGCATCACATCTTGTGTGGAGCTTAGAGAATTACCCATGTATTGTCTTATAACAAGTATTGAGAGTAAAAAAAATTATTTAGTTATATGTGGTCTTGTGTTTGGGTCCCACATAGGTACGCATTATAAGATTTAAACGGATGATTCATCCTAGAAAAGGAATAAATATGCATGGTTTTCCACAACCATGATTGAAAATTTATAAAATATGGATCAACCTTACAAAGATGGATCCATAAGAAAGCTTTATAAAAATTCAAGTCTAATTGAAATATTCCCTGAATCGATGTCAAAATATTTCAAAGTCGTTGACTTATGTCAAACAATGAATTCAAGGTTAGCCGAGGATGAGAGAGCATCTAGTGCATTGGGATTCATAAAATCAAAGCTAGTAAATAAACTAGATAATAATTTGGAGAATTTTTTTAGACTATATTAAAAAAAGAGTACAATATTCAAATCTTTCGTTTTGAATGGGAGTTATAAATATGGAGGTATTCTTGTGAAAGAAGAGGCATAAACGTGGTTAATACTCGTAGTAAAAATTATCTCCATAAAACTTTAGAAGATCAACATGAAATAAATGAATCAAAGACAAATAGTAGGTGGTGGTGTGAGAATCATCTCTTAGGAAAGAAAGAATTTCGTAATTCAAAGATAATAATTAATAAATGTGGTTTTTACTCTAAGGCATAGGAATGTGGGTGGTATGTATTATATATTATTGGTTAAGTAATAATACCATACACAACCAAATTGAAAATTATTGTAACTTTATTATACATATATTTTTGATCTATAATGTGACTTTGAATTTCCTTTTCGACTATATATATAATATTATTTTTAGCATTGCATTTATTAAATATACAAGTCATTATTTCGTAATTATTTATTTTATTTTTTAAATTGTGTGTATTTTGTACTTGTAGGATGATTTTCTTGTGCAAGTGTACTGCATAATTTTAAAAATTGTGTGTAAAGAATTATGTTATGATATAGTTTTTACCACAATAAGTGTCAATAAACTTGCATGATATTACATGATAAAAATATCTATAAAATAATTTAACATTGAAAAGAAAGACCTTATCCTGTAAATAGATATGAAATTTTCTATCTTTGAATTTTATTTTTAAAAAATAGTAGATTACAAGAAAACCAATCCTAGAAGAGTGGTAGTAAGTAGGGAACTCCCTCATCAATATCATGAAAATCCTTACACTAGACATGAGCTCTAGCACTATAGTAATAATTGTAGACTTCATAGATGGAAATAATTTGAGAAGCATGGTCCACTCCTCATGTGTAGGTATGTTAATCACATTTAGTTAGTAGTTCCTTATATGTAACTTAGAAGAAAATTCACATTTGAAAATTTATTTTCCCCTTAAAAAAAATTGTATTCTAATTTGTAAGGTAAATAAGGATTTCCAAAAATCATAGGTTTTCCTTACAATGTCATCTACACGATCAATTCAACTACTAAAATAGTCCTTATTCTCTTTTTTTCTCCTACAACTTCTTCAATATATCCTTTTTTTAAAAATAAAAGTGATTTATAATTCCACAGAGATGGAATACCTAGACCAAGGAGAATATTGATTATCCTATGCATCTCATGTATCAAGAGTTGCACTAACGTATCTAGTGTTATTTGTATTATTATTCTTTTCTCAAGTCCGCTTCAATTTTATAATCCTCAATTAATGGTTACACCTTCTTTTAGAGGACTAGTAAACCATCCATGTATTCCAAAAATTGTATCAACTTAATAACAATATTCATTATATCTCTCCCAATGGCCTCTTATACATTGATTATAACGATTTTCACATTAGCATTGGATTTAGTGGTATCTTATTTTATTTCATTCAAATAATTTTGTAATGATAGCAATGTGCCTTCTATAGTATCTTATTTTTTCCCTTCTCCTCTCGAACAAGTATATCAAAAACAAGCTAGGGTTAGACCATGACCCTTTTCTCTAAATATGATATATTTATCATTTTCTATAAATATGATATATTTATGCGATCTTATTCTTATGTTTCTTCATTGAGAAAACATCATCCTTCAAATTTTGAAACTATTTATATTGTTTTTTTTCTTTATCTATATTTTTCAATAATAAATATTCCACATCGTTGTTTCTTTTGGATATGTTAATTTTATCTATATTTTTTAATCATTTCATCTCAATTGAAATAGATTTCATTCTCTAATTACATGGAAGCATCTAATCCTATTGTTTGGCCACATTGGATGTGGCTATCACATATTTCATAGTTCATGTTTGATGGTCAAAAGTATGCCATACCCTAGTAACAACAAAATTTGAAGTGGTAAAAGGCCAGTCACCTCCTTCTTGGTTTTCTTATTTTGATACAATATATTCTCAAACATTTCCCAATAATTAATGTTTTTGGGGAACATCCCACTTCTTAATTTTCTTTATATTGAGTGGATATTTTTTAAGGCCACTTGTTATAGTAGTTATACTACCACCTAAAGCTATCATCCAATGAGATAAAATTTACAAATATATAGGAGTGGTAGGGATGTCACTACCATACAATGTGGTATCATAGTAGTGCTTGAAGTGGGAATTGAAATGTCACTATAAGATTTTTTTTGAAATTGTCTTATAGTCACTCTATGAGGACTTTGCACATTATTTTCATCCTACGAAAGAGGTGTGATTGTGGTATTTATAGTACTAATGACTTAAGTAAAAAATTAGGAATTAAACTTTTAAAATGTTTAGATATTTCTCAACCATATGCCTTTTTTCACCCTTTCTATGAGAATTTTCCATGGTAAAAACAACAATGGGAAATTTCGGTGAGTGACTAGAGGATGATTCCAAACATTGAAATGTATAGTCAAAAGATTCAACTAGTTTCAAATAACCAATTCCAATTCTAATGAAATACATGCTCTAATTTTCCTATAAGAAACTTGAAATGATCTCCCTCACATTTATAGCCTATCTATTTTATAACTATATATCCCCCTTGGTAAAATATTTTCTTATAACTTCATCAAGACTATAAATGGGATATTAAATTTGAAGGATTCCATATTCCCCACCTTTTTATATTTGGTAAAATGAAGGTTTTGGAAGGGCCCTACCATGTTAAAACAATGATACATAATCTAGATATAACCATATACATTCCATGGATCCAAATGAAACCAAACATCAAAAATAGATGGTGTAAAAAGAAAAAAGAGTTTTGGTAAACCATGGTGAGAGTCGAACTAGAGACCTAGCACCAGGATCATAAGTCTAACACTATGCCTCACAACATGCCTTTTTCACAAACTCATCTATTCCTCACTTTTTTAATTAGACTCAATTTGATGTCTATACAAGAAATTTTTTAATCCCATAGCTTGGATAAATCATAATCCTCATAAATTTCATAAAATTTTACATTAGTTTTTGGAGGTGTCAATTCCTTCCTCATTGTCCAAAAGGCTTGTATTTTCTGGTGGATCCAATTTTTCTAAGTTATAGATTTATACTTTTGGGGATTTTTTTGTGGAGGGTATATTCACCTTTGCATAGAAATTGTTGTAGACACTCAAATATGGTAATTTGCACTTTTGAAACCCTTGATTTGACTATGTAATCTTGTATGATAAATGTTACTTCTCCATTCCTTCTTAGCACTTTCTGAAGTGAATTTTAAGATTATTTATCCTTACACACTGACATATTAACAAAATCTAAGAATGAAATATACAAAATCCACATAGCAACTTCAACATACCATCTTTAAACATCACTTTTCATGTGTTTATTCTCCTTGCGAGGGCCATAAAGTTTGGTTGGGGTCATACCATACACTATTGACCTCTTTGAATAGTCTATACTGACATATATTCCAACTACACTTTCAATTTGAAATATGTTTTGTGTCTTGTACTTCATATATGTCATAATTTTTTAGGAAAATTATCTACAAAACCCTACATAAGTTAGTACACACTACCTCATTTCCTAACCTAGAACTTCTAAGGAAATGCACTAGATCACTCAATTCATACACTTGTAAAGCGAATCTAAAACTACATAAATATCAGAATTACACATCTACAACTATTAGGGTAGCAACCACGTTAGTTCCAAAGCTATAAATTGGGTCAACACATCCATATCACTCATTTATAAGCATCCAAACATACTATCTCCAAATTTTAGCAAGATCCAATTCAAAGAAAGCACACTCAATGTAATTGCAAAATATCATTGATCCATCTAGATATTACATGCTAGGTGGATAATGACATGTGGTTTGAGTCATCTCTAGAGTAGTTCCAATGTCAACAGTTCATAGGGGTGCCCACATTGATTCTACTGTTTATTTCATAAGACTCTTCATCCATGACTAGGGTTTGAGGTAATGTTCATTTCATTTAGAGACCTTCCCCACATGTGCAAAAAATAGTTTCATAGTGACAAACAAATATAGGAATGCGAGAAACCTAGAAAGTTACATAGTCAGATTTAGAGAAAGTCCAAGACCATACAAAAGGTGTTAGACCATATGATATGGTATTGACCCAATGGTACAACCTGGACTTGGGTATAGTTACAATTACAGTCTAGGTTGTGAGGGTTTGTAGGTTCAAATCTCCCAGTTTATTTGTTGTACAGTCCTGGATCTATTTAGAAATAAGTAAAAATCAGCTAAGTTCCTTTATACCTTTGCTTTGTGCTTTGGATTACATGTTATTTTAACTAGTGTGTGGTCTTATTTGATTTGAGTTACAAACATGAATTATTTATTATATCGTATCATTTTTTTTATATTTGTAAATTAACTCTAATATATCCTACACTTAACTAATTTGACCTCAAATTTACTTTAGAGATAAACATTTTTGTGAACCTACTTTTTATCGAACCCTTCACCTAGTCTAGGATCTTCTTATTTCCTTGTGTATTAAGCCTGCTGATCTAATGATTCTTGTGGTTATACTATTATTCTTTCTTCAATACCTTATCTTATTCTAGATTGTCTATTCTTTCCATCTATGCCCTTCTGACGTAGTATTTTCCTTTCTAATCAGCCTACCAAACATTTTAAGACTTCCCCTCCTCTTCGAAACATTCATAATTCTATGGTTTAGTATCTAATGCATATTCCTACTAGTCATTCCATCTTATACCAAGCTAATAAGGTCCCATTTCATTATCCACATATAATGATCATTCTGATGACTTTTACTATGATTATAACACTCTGATATTGACCAAGTGTAACTTGTGTCTAATTTTCATGAAAAACTTCAATTAAACCCTCACCATATTATTCCCATCATTTAAATATTGTCTACATCCAAATCAGTGGGTGATTGGAATTCTAAGTAAAATCCCTTGTTGGGAAATCACAACCTTCATTAGCCTTTCTGCCATATATTATTCCCATATCTATGGTTCTTACGCCTTTGGTTGCACCCCATCTATCGATAATAAATGTATCTATGCCTATTCCTACCACTAAAATTATCACCACACATATCATATCTACTCCTCACAATTCTCATGTCTCTTCTTCTAGTTCACATGCTCTTGAATCACTTGTTCATACTTTACAAGAAAAAATATTACAAATACAACAAGGTGTATTTACTCCTAACATTATGGATTCTACATGGTTATTTTACAATCCCCTTTCATCTAGAGTAACTTCTTACCCATTACATGTTGGTTTTATCACTCCTAAACTTCCCATATATAATGGAACAGGGTATTTTTCTGAGCATTGTTTCTCATTTCATGTTTCTTTGCTTCAATTATGCTTCTAGTCACATCTTTCTTACTAATATTTTTCCTTCAAGTCTTAGTAACTTCTCATTACAATGATTTTATTCTCTTCCCACTCATTCTCTGTACACATTTACTTCTTTATAAAATCTACTTTTAGTATAATTATCTATCAATATAGAGGACACTATTTATATGCGCAATTAACTCGAATATGACAAGGGTCTACTAAAATATTAATGTTGATAGGATACCTTATAAACCCTATTCATCAAGGTGAACACCATCTTAGTTGATAATGAATTATAATACCTCTTCACTCAAATCTTATTAGTCCCTTTGCATGATCCGAAATCATAAGCAAAATTTGTAACATTCATCCATAGTTTTTATTTAAACAATGATTTTTCGGATTAAAAATGACATTATAAATTTATTGTATTTTTAATTTAAATTAATAGGCTGCGAGAATTGTAAAAATTAGAGAAAATAACTAGGAAAAATTGACAAGAGTTTAACATCACATGTGATAACCAAGTTTGGCACAAACAACCTGTGTCTACGGGTCCAATTCAAGGGACTGATTTATTAAAATCATATAAAATAACACTTACAATGAGTATTAAATGATTTCTATCTTCTCACTAGATTCCTCTTACAAAATTAAGCTTAATCTTCTTTTTCGCTTTCACCAAACTCTCCTCCTAGCTCACTCAATAATCCTCCTTAATAACAATATAGTCTCTCCTTCTGTCTAATTACAGAGTGACTATTTCTTAACAATGTGGTGAGCCCCACATTATTTTAATTCCACTGAGCATGGTTTGAATCCTTTGACTTTATTAAAGTAGGATTCATATTCATATGGAGTGCCCCCTCCCCCATTGGTCCACGTGACTCTACTTTGGGGCTTGTTTCGATGGGAGGAGTTGTTGGTTTGTCCCACATGAGTGGGGGTTGAAATGGAGTAGGTATTTCTAACCTACTTGGATGACCAAAGGACCCATGGCTTCAGCTATGTTTTGGCATTTTCCCACCATTTATTTCGATGTGCATTCGGTTGAGTGTTGTTGCCATTGTGGGCTAAGTCGCTCAACATGGAGCCGAGTTGTGCATTGGGCTCGATTTCTAAGTTGGAGAGGATGTCAACCGAGATACCACTGAGGTTGTTGTGCATTGATCAAACCATGTGGCTTTGCATTCAAAATTCCACGTATTGTGGAAAGATGAGATATGTGGTTCCACCAAGCTATCCACCGAGGTTTGTATGGGATTCACTGAGCCATCTATCAACTCAACTCAGCCAATAAATTCGTGGCATATATAATAAAATCAAAGTATAAGTATAAACTCGAGAAATGTGGAAGTATAAAATGATAAAATTGAGTTAGTGGGGAGTTGATCAGCCCACAAAGCTATCCAATTATTTTACTTGGGCTCGAATAAAAACTCGTAAGGCATATTACGTGAGTCCAAACCTAGTGGAAAGCCACATGGTGGCTTGAGGGCCTACGACATCAGCGATAATAACAATAGTCCTCATGGCGGTAGGGTCCCCCTCTGATACAAAATTGGATCCCACTAGCTATGGCCTCCGTAGACGACATTTTATTACGATTGTCAAAGACAAGATGCTGTCAAACAACATGAACCCAATTTTTCACCTTTGCCAATTGTCATTGTCATGTCAGTCAATTCACCTTGCTTGAATTGAATGTTAACAATATTTTCAACGGCCATAACTTTGGCATACTAGCTCCATTGTCCGCAATCAAGATATCTTCAGAAATCTCTCATTTTCCTCTACACAATGCAGCTATTAGAAAATTCTTCTGAGAAGATTATAGATCGATGTTTCTCAGTGAGGGTCCTCTGGATCATTGCAAGGTTTAGTCATGTTTGATAAGTTTCAATCTCTCAACCATCTATGACATACCTTAAAAGAGTGTAAGGATGATTTATTAGATATGAACAAGCTCAAGTACACTACTAGATATATTTGTGCATCCACTACTAATTTTTAAAGTAAACCCTAGCATCAATGTTATCTCACAATCTATTAAGATGCAACCCTAGCATGTGTCTGATTAATTTACTTTCTTGTCAATTCCTCCTCACGGTGTATTGAAAAAATTACTTGAGTTTAATCTAATATCTCTCCCTCCACCATTTTAGGTTGATATGATTACACCTCAAGGTAATAAACTCAATTCTAATGCTCGTTGTGATTATCAATTATGTGTCAGGAACTTTACACATAACTACTTAAAGATTTACAATGTCATTGAAGATTTTATAGATTAACAAGACATTTAATGGGATGAGCCCACATAAGCGTCCAAGCCAACCAATGATAATGCTAAGCTAACAATATTCAATGATCCACTTCCTAAGCTTGACACTACAAAGTCTTTAGTGGATATACATAATGCTTATCATGCGGTGCATTCATCACCCTCTTACGATCGCCCCTTGAATGTAATGATTAGTAGGGTGTTAATCGTACACGATCTCCTGCTCAAATCATCACTTTTGATTACTCTGATATTGTTCCTATAGTTATTTGAGATACATTTTCTATATTTTTTTATATTAATCATAAAACCATGCAGGGTGACTTGGAAATCTGCACAGTAAGGACAATGTTTTTTCTCTCATGTTGCTTAAACCCATGGTCATTTCCACACATAATATTAAACTTCATACCAATCTTCATTATTACCGCATTACTTACTGATTATTGTTGTTCCTCTGAATACATCAGTTTCTTTTTTGTTTCTTGTACCCTCAATTTTAGTGCCTTGCATTTAGTTCTCCCTTGGTTACATACTCTTAGGGACATTACCTCAGTCATACACCAATGTGTTAAGTTAATCTAAAATCAACAGGACATTGCCATTTGAGGAATTCCTTTTAAGGCTACTCCTTCTATTATGCCTACTATTCCTTTTGTATTACTTCCTCTTGGTCCTCATATAGAAAATTCTTTGGTTGTGCATAATTTCTCTAATGCGTCTATGTTACTCCTTAGGCTAGTAGTATTTCACTCTAGTTTCAAATCTACATACTAAAATAGACCCCTCATTGAACACACTTCCTCTCCCTGTATTTATCCTCTTAGGTATCCCAATAGGATTTCGGTTTCACAGTCTACATCCCATGACTCTACAACTCATAGGATTATCATCCCATAATGTGTTTCTCATCAGGCTCACTTTCCTATAGTTTTAGATCAATGCCCTAGTGCACACACTACCCCCATAGCTTCTCATTACCATCATACTGGTCATCACACTCGTTCCTCTAGTCCACAACATCAACACCACTCTATGCATCCTTATGCTAATCTATTGAGACCTCTTTGGAAGATGTTACTACAATAGTCTCGCCACCATTTTCATCCTTAACGAGGCCCAAATATCTATCTTTTGTGGCATCTCCTTCACCTCCTTAGGAGGTTCTCATTATTTATCTAGTTTTCTACACGTATCTTTTATACATATCTATGAATTGTCATAATACAAAAACATTCAAATTTTTTTTTAAAAAAATCAAGACTTGTGTGTTTTACTTGAGTTGTTATTACTTTACAAGTTATACATGTTTTTCACTTTGGTTTGATAGATAACATGTTTTATTTTGTTACACACATGCATTCACTTAGTATATTAAGATGGATACAAAACACATAGATTGGCACATGCTTAGAGGATCACTTATGTCTCCTTACATTCTCATCATTTGGTGGCAATCCCTCTACATCCTATAGGTGTATTGTTCTATTATAGTTCATTTTTACTTCCTCATTTATGCTTAATTATATACATTGTGCAATTTCTTATTTTTAAACTAACAGGACTAACATATGTCTTATGTAGCATTGACATCTCTGATTTTATATATCTCACATATGTTGGTGAAAACATCATCCTATCATATTTTGACACATTGGTTTTCCTATATACATGCTTATGTGTGTGAAACTACTTGATTGTTTTCATTTCTTATGGTTTATGTGCCTTGATTCTCTTGTGACACCGTGGGTGCCCCATGTTTGCGGAAGCATGCCTATCTTGTTTGTAATTTTTTATTTTGCTTCTAGGCCTATGACCCTTGATTTTCTTGAAAATATACGGGTGTTCCATTTTAATAGACCTAAAAATCCTTTCGTATTCTCTTTTATGTCATTGTTTGCAACTTGAGTACATTTATGTTGTTTGTGTTTTTCTACATGTAATATTTCTACTAGTTGTTTTAGTTAGTACTATCTTTGTTTGTTGCTATATTTTTTTTAATATGCACCATGGTTTCCACCATGTGTAAACAAATTTCCTTTGGTAGGTATAGGTTATCTAAGTAAGCCACCTATTTAGAACTCCACATAGCTTTTTCAAACATCTCCTTCAGTAATATATATCTTTTTATTTTGAGTCACATGCTCAAACATGGTTTTTACACATACCTCAAAAGAGGGGGAATATATTTCAGTTTATTTTACAGTTTCAACAAATACATACATACATACATACATACATACATATGTGTGTGTGTGTGTGTGTGTGTGCGCGTGGGTGTGCGGGAAAATGTAGGTACAAATAGGACATACAAACATCTAGAATTACATTTATACAAAAAATTTACAAAATAGTACATGGTCGAAACTATACACTTTGGTCAAGATTGTATGGTATGGTCATTACCCCCCATACATTTTTGACTAGGGGAAATTTCATAAAAAACTTTTTTAGCATTTTCAGGTTTTCATGTATTTATATAGATTTTTCTAAAACTTTCACACTCAGATTATTTAGTTCAGACTAGAATAGGAGGCATGGAAGTCTTCGTTCCTTCTTCACACAATTTAGTTTAAGGAATCTTGGGGGCATGGGTATCCTTCCTATTTCAGCATTGTTAACACATTTTCAACATATTTTGGTTTTTGTTTCAGTTCATACCTAGTTGTTTGGAATATGGGGAGTATTTGGGGGAACCTATTCTCTTTTGTATTATATGTCCTTGTTTACAAAATCAGGTCTATCTCTGTTTACTATGGCGTAATTCATGGGGTTTTGGAAGGAAACAAAGAAGCTAAGATATTTGTTGGTAGAATTTCCTTTCCTATTACAAAATTAAGTGGAATATATTAGATTTTCTAAATAAATTTGATAAATTGTCTTCTTCCTTTTTATGGGTGCATTTTTAACTCTTTCTTATTATTTCTCTAGAATATTTCTCTATTGGGTTACATGCACCTAACACTTCGGTTTATCCTTGGCATTAATCAGGAAATGATCCCCTATAATCCATTAGTGAATTTTATCAGATAAAAATCTCCAATCATAAGCAAAGAACGAGAAAACAATTTTATTACTTCCCTCTTTACATCTTTTATATTTACATATATGCAATGTAAGTATTTTCTGGTACAAGTTTTATTTGAGTTACAGTTAGTTATCTATGTTGGACATTCACTACACTTTTTATTACAGGTTTCATTATGGAGCATCCTAACATCAAGCTCAACAATGAAACTATTAAAAAAAATTCCAGAAAAGGAAAAGTGTGTTTACAAACTTAGGTACAATTTCCTTTAAGCATGTAATTTGTAATTTCATCCTTAAATGGGGAAATATATAAACTTAAATTTGTTAATTTTCACTTTGGAAACCCTTGATTTGACTATGCACTCTTTTTATGATAAATTATATTTCTTCAATCTCAATTAGAAATTTTTGAGGTTCATTATTTAGCTTGTTTACCCTTGCACATGTTGACATGTCAAAAAATATGAGAATGAAATATAAAAAATTCATAAAGAAACATTAACTTACCATCTCCAAACTTCACTTTACATGTTTTCTACTCCTTTCGAAGGTTGTACAGTTTGGTCAGGTCCATATCATATGGTCCCGAAATCTTTATATGGTCTTGGAATGACATGTATTCCAATGCACTTTAATTTGAAATATTTCATTGGGTCTTATAATTCATTCGGGTTGATATTTCTTAGGAAAAATAATATATGGAACCATTTATAGGAAAGTAAACACTACCTCATTTGCTAACCTAAATGTTCTAAGGAAATATACTAGATCACTCACTTCATACACTTGTAAAAGGCATCCAAATCTTCCTAAATATTTGGAATTACACATTTTTAGTCATTATGGTAGACCCACCTTAGGTTTTAAGCTATAAACTCGGTCAAGTAAGCCATATCTCTCATCTAGAAGAATCTAAATATCTTCTCTCTAATTGTTTTAGTAATATCCAAGTAAAAGAAAACATATTTAAAGTAATTACCAAATTTTATTGATCCATCTAGATATCACACCATATGTGGAGAATGACGTGTAGTTTGAGAAATTTTTAGAGTAGGTCCAACATTATTGTTACATGTGGGTGCCCACAACCATTCTAATGTTTATTTTGAAGGAATCTTCATCCATGGCTAGGTTTTTAAGTGAGGTTTATTCCATTAAAAAAAATTCACTACATGTGTGATAACTAGGGTTTGATAGTGACAGATAAATATTTGAAGGAAATAAACCTTGAAGGTTTCATAGGAATATTTAGAGTAGGTCTAAAACTATATAAATTGTGTCTGACTATATGGTATGGCCTTGACCTGAAGGTATTTCCCTGATCCAGGTACATTTATAGTTACATTCTAGGTTATAAGAGGTTTTAAGGTTTAGATCTCCTAGTTTATCTATTACAAAGTCCTAGATCTCTCCATAAATAAGTATAAATTATATAAGTTCCTCTATACCTTCAATTTGTGATTTTTATTACATGTTATTTTAATTGGTGTATGTTAATTTTCCTATATGATCTCGGTTAGAAATCTGAATTATTTTTGTATTATATCATCTTTGTGAGATTCATACATTAAATTCAATATATCCTACATTTAATTAATTTAACCTAAAACTTAAATTAGGGTTACAAAATTGTCATACCTCTCGGGGTTGAAAATTTATGCATTTTGTTAACAACTTACCAATATGTGCAACCATTATTAATAACAATTTGGTTAGTAGTTTCCACCAAATTTTCCCAAGAGTCTTTGTTTTCAAGTTTTTCAATTGTACGTTTACTTTCATTGTACATTTTTTACTAAGAAAAGTTCATTTCCACCACCTTTTTCTTCATCACTCCAATGTGGTCATCCATCAATAAGAAGTATGTGGTAAATGATTAGAGTAACATTAAATGCATTCCTTTTAAATGTGTACCCTACATAAGAGAAATTCAAAAAGATAAAAATATTATGAAAGTGTTTTCTTCCATCAAAAACCAATCGACCAATTGTATGTGTTTTCTGAGTTGGACGATACTTATGTAATTTTAGGGCATTCTAGAAAAAAACTACATCTGATGATTTCATATAGTGGGGTAACAAAATAATTGTTGAATTTTTTGTAAGAACATTCAACATAACATATCCTTACCCTGAATGACTAATCACATACTGAGATTAATTCTTTTCTTTGAATATTGATTTTGTTTGATATAAATCTTCCTATTATCAACCATATCCCAATGTCTCCACATAATAATCATATAAAAGAATGTGACAAATAAAAATGTAGTTCCATAATTCTTTAAAATCAACTAAAATTTATGATTTTCAAAGTCAATAATGTTCTCAGAATGTTTTTAAAAAATTATGTATATTTCAAAGTGTACCTTGTATACCATTCTTAGTATATAGTCATCCACTTTACTACCATTTTCCATCCCAAAAAACATATGATAATATATAAATTGTATCTTAAACTCACTCTTTGAATATTATTTAAATATAATGAGGACTACCAATTGGTATATATCTATCTATTGTGATATGACTAAAGCACCATACCTTCTCATATAGACTACTTGTAACATATTTGTTACTCAAATTATCTAGATTTATTGAATTTAATGAAGTGGTACCTAGATTCAATTAACCTAATATTCTCACAAGACTCAATGTATCACTAATATCTTCCACCTCTAACCTCAAAATAATATCCAGTTGACGATGTTTCCCTTCCCTAACTATTGCTTGATGATTCAGGTGATAACAAACATCGCATTCCCTAATGGAATCAGGGAAAGAAAGACCTTGTATAACATCATTTTCCCCAAAATTTCCTTCCATCCCTTTCCCTAATTATTATCAATTTCAAAATACGTACTCTTATGATAAGTAGAGGCTCTAAGTTTTTAAGAGGATGGTTTCAATAGGAAAGGGTCATGTATACCATGAATTTCATATGTGAATCCAGCTATCCTTTATAATCCCTTAAAAATCAAGTGATAAATAGGTGGAATATTTGTTCCTTTAATATTTTCCCAACTAAATATTTTTATTATAAATATTAAACTTAAGAAATAACTAGTGAATCGAGGATAAAAGTTATAAATAATATAGATAAATCTAATCTTACCCAATCGTGTGTGTGTGTGTGTGTGTGTGTGTGTGTGTGTGTAACACATGAAATCAGATCTCAAAACTTGTATCAATTATCTTTCAAACATAACTCCACACCCAAAAAAACTGAGGCATTTTCATAAAGGTCCGCTATTTGTGTTAGCTAGGTTGTGACCTAAAAAATTACCTTACCTATTGAAACCATGTTTTTGGATGAACCTTTTATCATCTTTTGATAATAGAATTCATAGGATACAAATATTTTAGTGAAAAAATAGAGATTTTCCCATCACAATCAATCTATATGTTTTTTTATATTTAAGGAAATATCTTAATTTTTAAGTTTTGATGGTATGTAAAGATTATTGAATTATTTTGTTACACATACCTTTCGCATTGAATGTTGATTGTGTTATTTGCCATCTTTTTTCATCCATATTTTACCTATATGGGTATAAATTTATTTTCAATATGTTCTTCCCTTTCCCTTATTGTAAAATTTCATATAAAAATTAATGTTGTTCTCTTTTTCCATTATGTGTCTAGTATACATCTACATTTACTATTGTATATCATTTTTTTTATTTTGAAAAAAATGTTAAGCCTCCCTTCATTATTAAGAATTAATTCCCACCGCTTATGTCTCCTTTCCCTTTGTATAATATTTTTTTCTTTAATGTTTTTTCCAATATCACATAAATGCATTTCTACCTTTTCTTTTACTTCCCCCCTACTATGTACTACTAACATTTCTTTATATTTTGAGTTTTACAGGTTTTCTACATGGATTATAACCATTTGTGTAACAACAACCTTTTTTATTCATGTAATTTATGTATTTTTAGCACATGCTATGAACACTTATATAGTTATAGTTAGCGTCTCCTTGGTTAATATATTTCACATGTGTTAGTGAAAACACTTATATTTAATGTGAAAGTTTCACCTTCCTTTTTCTTCTAAAACTAAAAAAGATAAATTAATCTTATATATTAGTTGTATTAAGATTTGTTTTTCATGTTTTTAGAAATGTTTTCCAAGTAAATGGAATTTTATATCTTAGTTATGTTGGTTTTGCACAACCCACTATTAATCATGCTTTAAAGGTGTTGAAATTTGTTTCATCTCTTATCCATATATGTTGAAAACTCTCAACATGTGATTTATAACTTTGAGGAAAATTCAAATGCAAAATACATTATTGGTAATTTTCATGGAGAAATGTTGAGGTAAAATGTATAAACTATAGGAGGAAAAAATATATTTTGAAAGTTCTTACATTTTTATTAGTATTCTAATATAATTATGGAAATTATTTCATAAAAAGCTTTATATATCAACAACATTATAGTTTCCCTATCATTGTTTAATTTTTGTCTCAAAAGTGGCTAAAAAACAAGGTGGCTAACACTTTTAAGATTAGATTTTTCTCATTGTTGTAGTTTTTAGCTTTTAGGATTAACAAGATCTCAATTATTAGAACATATGTGATTATATTTACTAAAGTTCCTTTTTCCCCGCTAATATGTAAATAAAGAAAGTGATACACACAAGAATACCCTCATTATCACTATAAAACTAATAAATTATACATGATGCAAATGTAAGATGGAATTTAACACTTATTTGTCCTTCAAATCAGGTCAATTATCCCTATCAATGTGACCATTGCATCTGTTAGTGTTGAAATTCCTAGTATTTTAATGGTGAAAAAAAATAATGCACATTAATTTGCAAATTTACCCCAAATCTATAATGAGAGATTATTTTTACAGTAGAAATGTGTGTATGTACAAATTTAATTGTTCCCTAATTTTTCATTGAGTATTATACATTTATTTATCTATTTTAAATTATATTTATTAATATGGTTTATATGTAAATATATATTAAAAATAATGGTCACATTTTAATTATGCACGTCACATGTGATGGTTATTTCAAATACTTACATGTATTTTATAACTAAAATATTGAAAAACATCAAAATGACCATTAAATTTAAACCCTGAATACTTCCATGTGGAAATTAAAAATGACATTTGTCAAATTTTTATTGATGTTTGAACTTCTATACTTGTTATCTAATTATTAATTGATAGTGAAATCGGAAAAGAGAAATAAAATATAAATTAAATGTTTGATCATGGGATGTGAGACAATCAATGGTGAAGGATGAAATTTTGAATAGGTTTAGTACAAAACATTTTGATGCCTTGGGTTTGGCCAAAATGACTTTGATTAAGAAAAAAATCAATGATAATCACTCATATATAGATTAAAACACATCTTGTATTTAGTTATTATAATTAAAAAACATTTTAAAGGCATGATCTGATTCATGAATAAACTCATCTCTGAAATTAAATAATGAATTGGTACATTAATAAATTATTAATTACAACAATCCCTTCACACACTACTACCACGTGTACTTTGTAGAATCCATAGTCTATACCTATCATCTTGACATACACATCATATATGAAGATGGATGGGTTTGAGAATAATATATGTAAATCTTTGATCATTTGGATGCAAAATGATCACTGGTGGAAGATGTAATTTCTAGTAATTTTTATATAGACCATTTCAAGGTCTTGGGCTTGGCAGAAATGACTTATAATCTATTGATTAAGATGAAAATCAATGAAAATTAATTCTAAACAATAGTTTGAGGATAATATCTTGAGAGACATCAAAGATGTAAATGTGAACCGTTGGACATTTAAAGTCATCTTTTAGTTTATATATTAATGTTAAGAAATACTTCAATCACTTATATTAAAGTTAGGAAAATGTTTAAATACTTACTGGATTTAATAAATTATTTCATATCTATAAATGTGACATCAGTTTAAGTATTTCAATCTTCATATCACTTAATTTTATTTGAATTTTGAATAATACTAGTGACCAAAGATGAAACTTTCATTAAGTAATCATGCAGATACCAAAACCAACAATTGAAAATGCATATGAGAAACTTGAAAGTGATAAGACTTAAGTTTTGACTAGACATATTGTTTTATTAAATTATTTCATAAAATTAAACTAAACAAAATGATTCATTAATTGAATTTTGGCACTTAGAAGACATATTTATCTTTAATTTTATTGGTGGAGCCTTTATTATTCACATTGGAAAACTTGGTTTCCATTAGCAAAATAAAATTTGACCAAGGAAATTACATTAACTATAATTTAAGAATTTTGAAATACATGATAACCATTACAAACATAATATCCAATAAACATTTATTTCAACAATGTGTGTATCTTATAATTTTTATCTTTTTATATTCATACATATTACATGTTTGACAATGTATGTGTATGTTTGTCTAAATTTCTATTTTTAATTCTAAAACTATATCCTTTCCTAGATTATTAAATTTTTATGTTTGGATATGCAATAATTTTGTTTTCCATTACCTCAATTTTTCCCTTGAACTACAAATATTTTGGTTTCTCTAAAGACTTATTTGTTTAATGCATAAATTTTATTCATTATTTTCCTTTTTACAATTGTAAAAAATATAGAAAAATTCAAATGCAACTGTACACTATATGATGTATTACATTTTATTATGTACTTTTAGGATACTTAAATTTATGGTTGTTAAAATACTTTTATATCTTTAAAATTAATCTAATAAACATCATCTTCAGTAGGATTTTCCATTTCATGAAGTTGTTTCAAAACAATAAACCCAAAATAACCTTTATTTTTAGAAGTGTTATTTTACAATGGGAAGAACCTTATGTAAAACCACATAATGATAAGAAAATTTTATTATTCTGGATTACATAAATAACATATAATTAACCATAACCATACTCATTCAATAATTAAGGTGACAACATCTAGGTACATCCTAATTTCTAATATATGATTAACCATAACCATAATCATTCAATACTGAAGGTGACAACATCTATGTACATCCTCCCTTTCCTATTAAAGGGGGGAAAAAGGAAATCTAGGTAGGCATGACCCAAAGGAGAATTATCAATAATAGAGGATGAAGCAATTTAAGAAGAACCAGATTCACCATTTCCATTTCCAAAAATAAACACATATGATATAGATATCGCATAAAGAATCGTGGCTAATTTTATAGATCCACTTATTCCAAAGATCATGGTACCAAGGAGGAAGGCTCTTAAAAATTATCAGAGGAAATCATTGAAAACAATTAAGGGCTTTTTTTTCATTGGTATGGTCCCATGAATTATCTAAACTTACTCAGTGACACCCACTACCATAATTTATATTCTTGTCACATTTGAATAGTTCCATGGCATTGGAAAATGTCGTATTTTATCATCTACAAACTCATCACAAACTATTCATCCTGAAATGGATCCTACATTATCTACCATGATTCATGGATATCCATTTTTATAGCAAATGGAAAAAAGACATATATCTTCTAATTACGCATATTTTTCACGATGACATTTCATTTATGAGTGTTCAACTTAAATACTAGCTGGATAAAAATAATTAATCTATGTATTAACTATTAACAAAATCAATTTTATTTGTGTTCTTCAAAACACATATAGAAGATATGAAAATATGGTATTAGTAGTGTATTTGTATTAAATATTAAGAATTGATGTGCCATTTGACTTTTTGATTGACTTTTGATATCTACAACATATCTTTCCTCACTAGTAATTATTACTTATTACCAATCTTACCAAAAAACCACACGACCATAGATAAATGTTCTACCATTGGTTTTTAAATGATCAAAAGTGGAGGATGAAATTTTGAGTGGGTTTTCTACAGAACACTTCATGGCCTTATACATGGCTGAAATGATATATACATAGTTGATTATGAAAAACATCAATGGTATGAAGATAATGGAGTCTTTTTCACATTTAATAATAAAAATATTGCAGAATTGTGTCATGTAGAAATTCAGATATGGATTTTACTTTTTTTTGTTATTTTTTTCCAAATTATCCTAAGAAAATAAATCAATTTTTAAAACCATAGCTAAATCCACCTAAACAAACCAATCATGTTTATAACTATAGTGAATATCCCCTGATGAGAAACACATTAAAGTTCATAACATTTGTACATATCACGGTTTTTAATTATATTAAATTTTCCCACTTAAAGAACATTTTCATTTACAAATAATGATAATAAATTACTCAGTAAAAAATGTCCAAGTAATTATATTGTTTAATGTTCCAATTTAAAAATCACTTAGGGATACTTACATAAGAAATCATACAATTTCAATTCAATTAGGGATATATCTCTGGGAATGATCTTACACCTACTATAAAGATTAAGAAATTACATAAGAATTTGGTCAAGTCCAATAAGATTCATGCTAAAAAAGAACCTATTTTTGAACATTGTAATTGGGAATCAAATATAACTTGACCATCCTACATATATAAATAACTAGTACAATATGGATTACTTATCATAGAGATACAAAATATTCAATAACTCAATGTAACAATTTCAAGCACATAATATAAGATCTTCCTAACAACCTACCTATCAAAATCCATGATCTTTCTAAAGAAAAATTATAATAAAAGAATAAGGGGTTAACTCCAAAAAATTCCTGCAATAGTTTAATATCACACTTATTTATACATAGCTTATTACACACACATACTCTTAGTATGATTATAGATCATTTTCCATTTTCTCCTTGGATGCACCCTGTGGTATCTAGCTATGTATGAAAAATAATATTTAGGTAGCATCTATATGGGGCATGACCCTTATGGGACACCAATGAAATCTAATTTATATCAAGATCCTACATATACTATGATTAATTACGAACTAGATATAGATTCACATTACATTAATATTGTATATCATAGTGTAAAGTATCACACTACACACAAATTTACCTTACATTTAAAAGGTGTTTATCATTGTACAAACATTATTACTTTCTATTCTTTATATATTATCGATCATTTGATATATTTACCTTTGGTACATGATTGGGTCATTATTCAAATATGTAACACATTTCATGGGTCTAATGTGATTGTCGAGGGAAAAGAATCTTATGTAGGAACCCACCTTGTATATTCCACTATTTATAGCCTATGCCCTAGGGCCACAAATACTAATTCACCTTATCATTTCATTCTTATATATATTAAAAATATAATAGGATACAATATATGAAAATAAAAAAGAAAAACCTACATGTGACATGTTCAGTCATTGAATATATTAAATCCTTAAGATCATTTCGATCTGACTCCCTACATTTATACTATATTTAAATTATTTAAATTTTTATTATAAATTAAGTGGTTATAAATATCATAGCCCATGGATTGTTGGGCCCCTAGATTATTGACCAAGTATAAAGGCGCGTGGGTGCGTGGGATCCCAGTTACTGGATGGTGCGTAAGGAAAAAGCACGCAAGAGAAAGGCCTATAGCATGTGTGACACGTGAAAGGAGGTTCGGGACTTAGCCAATTTGAGCGCCCAAGGTAGGACACGTGAAAAGTGTGATCGGTTGCGCGTGGATAAGATGCCAGCCTGGAAATAGGTTGGCCCAGGAAAGAGCATGCCTGGATGGAATCTTCTAGAAGATCATCATGAGATGGAATGGAGAGCTCAGGCCTAAAGGAACATGCTCGCATGGAGGACCACATTCGACACTTGGCGATGGATCTGAGGGCACAGCAAGGTGAGTTGGCAGCCCGGGAAAGTGATAAATACAAGTGCCTGTCACAGGAAAAAGAGAGAGAGACACAGATAGATATATACACAGAGGGAGATATACATAGGGAATAGTGGGTTAGAGAGGAAGGGAGGCTCTGCAGAATTGTTGTGAGTGGATATTCTAGTTCAGGAAAGGATGTACTAAGCATGGAGTTGTATTTTTCTTTTCTGTTAGCTTAGCTACATATGTCCAGTGATGCACATGACTGCGGTCTGCACTCTATGACACTCTGTAATGAATCAATGAATATGTTGAGGTTACCTATTATAAATAGATATGAATATCAATGGGTTTAATGTATATTTCATTCTTATGAGTTCTCTTTCCTTTCATGATATGAATGAATGGTTGTATCTTTCTTTTTGTTATAGTATATGTTCTGGAATCTACTAAAGCACTCGGTCTGAAGTGATTGCAAGGATCTGGAGGCTGTTTTGAGCCCTATGGTTCTTGTATGTCTCAACTCCTTTCCTAAATACTCTTACAATCATAGGTAATGCTTCCCACTAGACTCACATAAAAGAGAGACTCGGCACCCACGTGTGCCTCAGGTGAGCGCTCAGCTTCTGTTGGGTGATAGGATGGCACGCATGGGGTTCTTCCTTTTGAGGTAGGGGTAAAAATGACTACATTTTAGTTCCGCTGCCAGGACCTCTTTGCAAATTTGTAGTGGGATATAACATGCATCATGATCTGTGTAAAGAGTAATGACGGATCGGTTAACATTGGAAAATGTTGAATCGTGGTTCAAGAGCACGAAGGATGAATTTGCTCAGAGATTCAGCATTGGACCTGATTTTAATACACACAGATGGGTAGAAGAGAACCTCTACCATGATCTGTATGAGACATCCTTCTGCTGCTTCCCAGTAGATTTATATGCATGGCTTTCTGCCTATGCACCTAGATCGAGTTGGTGTTATGGATCACGGATATGGACTGAAGAAGACTACCAGAGGTTGCAGGATGCAGATCTGACATGGACCCATGTTGTAAATCATTGGTGGAGGGGAGTACTAGATAGCTACACTCTAGAATACACCATTTCTACGTATTCTTGCCCAAAGGTTGTTGAGTTTGAATTTATGCAAGAACTTAGAGGAACATTTCTACGTGTTATTCCTCTAGCTATGAAGATATTGATGGTTACCATGAGTTTAGAGGCACTCCCAATGGTCGGCTAAACCATTTTGAGCGTTAGGTAAGGAAGCTCAGGTGGAGGAAGATGGCAGATGATACGACAAAGAAGGAGAGGGAAGAAAGATAACTCAAGTATATCAAAGTGCATGAGAGGGAGATTACTAGATGACACGAGGCTACTAGTGTGATGGATTTATGGAGACAGACGTTGTGGGAAGGAGTTAAGGTTCATGCAGACGATTGGGAACCTGAGCATTATGTGCTACCCCATCTTGGCAAGCGTGTAAGGGAGACCCCTTTGGCTTCTGGTGAGAGCTCATCACATGGAGAAAGGACATCATTGGCACATATCTGAACCCACCCAGTGACCAAGCCCTGGCGCTTGGTTTTCCTGAACCAGGAAGAAGTATTGATCTGGTTGAAACTAGTGGAAGAGACAAATCCGCACCTAGGAGATATAATTTTTCATTTCCTTCTTCTATGGCTGCACATATTCCAGTATTCGAAGGAGTTTTTGGACAAGGGGCAAGTGTACAAGCTTTTGGTCTCGCATCAAAGAGTGGCACGGGAAAAAGTAGTGGTAGCGGGGCGCTATCATAGACCGTCGGCACACAATTCAGTGGGACCGTGGGAGCACTTGGCATAGCCCCTATAGGCCCTATTGGACCCAGTGGTTCTGGTGGATCTAGTGGCTCTAGAGGTACAGGACCCGGTGGACCTGGTGGATCAGGCGGTGGAAGAAACACCAGAAGGAACAAAGGCTTTGGTTTAGGACAAGGACCCCAGCCACCATCTCCAGTATTCTTTGAAATGCCTCTACATTTTCCATATTACATGGGCATTGAATATCCTGTGGAACATGTTCACAAGTGTGAACTGCTATGGCATGCAAAGGGTATCACAAACCCAGAATGAAAGGCTAGTCAATTTGTAACCACATTATAAGGGCGCGCACATAGTTGGTATAGAAAGTATGACCCTCATCAAATGGTGGTGGACTACACTACTTTAAAGAATGCAATCCTAGCAAAATTCCACATTCCTGAGTTCAAGTAGAAAAGCACCAGTGCTTTGAAGGAGATTCAGCAAGGAATGGCAGAGAGTGTACGAGAGTATGATGCACGCTTTAAAATTCTCTTGTCTAAGTTATCATATGATATCCATCCTTCTCAGCATGCACAGTGGTTTGTTGGAGGACTGATCACCCCTTTTAGAAGGGCCTTGTCTCATAAAAATTTTACAAATCTGCTCAAAGCATTGAAATTTTCCTTACGTACCGAGGTTGTTGGTAGTATTGATACTGGCGTTAACTTGTTCTTGGAGGCCCAGATTGTTACTATGGCCAAATAGTTGGAAAAATTGTCTGCAAAATCAGTCCATGAAACTCGAAATGGTTTGTGGTGCACGAATTATGAAATAGAGGGGCACGTTAAGGATAATTGCCCCCAGAGAACGGTACGCACTGTGACAGTAGATTGTGAGATTTTTCATAGGGACCATGATGTAAGTAGATGTCCCTTGCTGCAGCGCACAATCAGGAAGAATGTAACTTATTATTGTAAAATTTACACCTCCACAACCCATGATACGAAGGATTATAGGCTCATTGATCAGATCCATGAGGCCATTGATCATGGGATGCACCAAACCAGCATTGCCAATGGTTCTAAAAATGATGATCGCCGTTATGAGGAGCGCGCAGATGGGGGAACACATGGAAGAGGATTTCGAGGAGGATTCCATGGTCGGGGTAACCACCGAGGAAGAAGTGAGTTCCCACATGGAACATGTTTTAACTGTGGATCTACATAAAATTATAAGCGTGAGTTCCTAGACCTGTTACAGTGCTCGTGGTGTGGAAAGAAGCATAAGTATGAGGAGTGCCCAAAGTTATTTGAGCATATGAATCAGTAGCACTGGAAGGACAAGGGCATTGCGATGGTCAGCATCAAGAAGGTAGACATACAGTGGATGCCTCAGGTAACATGGGATGAAGGTTTGGAGCCTGTCTTGGTAACAATAAGGGAAAAAGCCACCCACGTGAGAGAGGTACCAAGACATAAGATCCTGGTTATAAGGGAGGAGGTCATTCATGGAAAGTATCCAAACCCCATGCATCAGAAAGAGATATATCAGGACACCATTGATGTTATTCGAAGCTTACAAGGGGAGATCCAGTGTCTAAATGAGAAATCTAGAAAGGAGGGATAAGGAAGGAGAATCGAGGTGCAAAAGGATGACCTGGATGAGGTTAAGGAGGTGTGTAAGATGCTAAGGCAGGAGAACATCATTCCTTTGCTAGGATCTTAGTTGAGAGAGAAGGTACCACGCACTGAAGAAGAGCGCGAGAGACAAGTCTTGCATGCGAACCTTCCCCCTCACAGCCTCAACTATGGCAAGGAGATTACGTTGAATGTAGTTATAGATGGATGGCTCCTAATCAATATACTCATTGACACTGGCACAAAGGTTAATGTCCTGACCTTGGATGCATGGCATCAGATGGGAAGACCTGCATTATTGCCATCTTCGAATGTCTTATATATGGAAAACAAGACTAAGGAAATACCCATCAGTGTCTTGAAGGATGCAGCTATTAATATTCAGGGAGCCAAATTTATTGGGGACTTCAAAGTCTTAGCGCTCGCCGAGGCGAACAATTTCCCAGCACTACTTGGGTGCCCTTAGTGTTACAAGAATAATTTAGACCTTCGGTTCAATAAAGGGTACATTAGCTTTGAGAACAAAGAGGAATGGATCATTATAACCCTGTTTGATGGGAAGTCAACACCCTATATTGAACCATTGGGAGAAGAAGTTCTGGAAAAACTTTATGTGCGCCCAATTAGAGACCCTGAGATGGTACACCCTATTAACGGAGTTATCCATTTTGAAGATGCTCAGTCAGTAAGTGATACCACCAGTCTGGCTTGTGACAATTGGGTGCATGGAACTTACGAATTAATGGGATGAAAGTTGAGAGGGTCGGTGACCAAGGTAACAAAGGCGCACACTGTTAGGTGCCTTGGAGGAAAAGAACTGCCCAAGTATTCAGGAGGAGCCTTCCCTGAGATCTTTCTGCAGGAGGTAGAAGCTTAGTGGAAGAATGAGAAGGAATGGAGGGAGATGTTAAGTTATGTCTTTCTTGGAAAAACATCTCAGTGGTGGGCCACACATTAGAAGATCCTTTTAGAGTGGCGTGAGGTAAGAATTGTTCTCTCTGTCAAATTTTATAGAAGTAATGTACCCACCATCATCAAGGAGTACCATGGGAAGGAGCCCACCTCTTTCCATATCCAAGAGTGTGAACGGGTATAGAGAGAAGGCACAAGAAGCTTTGCCACCATCCCTCTAGGTGCAAAAGTTGTATTCTACACTTGTAGTGGTTTTGTGCACATATGGTACATTCATTCAGAGACACGCCGCCAGACAAGGAATTGGCAAGAGCTCACGCGGCTGACCTTATTCAAACCTTTGAGTATTGGAGTACCAAGCCATTGGTTGATAAGGCCTTGTAAGGTATCAAGTGCCTTACCATGGGGGATAGTGCTAGAAAAGAAGATAGGCTGTTAGCATTATTAGGTGAACTAGGATTAGACATGCGCTTTGAAGAAATTGAGGAAGTAGAAGAGTTACAGCTTGAGTGTGCATGTTTGGAAAAAGAGAAGGGAAAGTTAGTATATATGATTGATGGATAGGAATCGAAAATCTTAGATGTTAACCATTCTGTAGGAATGCATAAGGTAGTGGACAATGGAGATGCTTACATGCGTGCCTACCATGAGCCCTTAAAGATGAAGAAAGTTAACATCGGTTCAGAAGAATAACCTAAGGAAGCTATTATTGGGGATTACTAGATAGAGAAGGAAGTATCAAAGATCATTGATCTGTTGCATGAATTTGAGGATTTATTCCCACGTGGGTACCATGAGCTCAAAGGTGTTCACCATTCCATGGGGGAGATGAAGATAAAACTGAAGGACGGTGCGTGCCTGGTTAGAAAAATGCCCTACTGGATGAATCCCAATTTGCGCATGAAGGTTAAGGAGGAGATAGACAAGATGATAGCTTCTGGGATCATTGAGGTAGTGGAAGAATTGGAGTGGATAAGTCTAATGGTAATCAGCATCAAGAAGGATGGGCGGATTAGGATTTGTGTGGACTATAGGGAATTGAATGTAGTTTGTGTCATTGATCCATTTCTGACCCCCTTCACTGAAGATATTTTGGAAGGAGTCGTTGGGCACGAAATCTACTCCTTTACGGATGGATTTTCAGGATACCACCAAGTCTAGATTGTAAAGGAGGACCAGAAGAAGATGAATTTTACCACCGAGTAGGGAAGTTTTGCATATGCGGTCATGCCCTTTGGGTTGAAGAATACACCTACTATTTTTTCACGTATAGTGGTGAAAGCATTCCAGGACTTCATCCATAAATCTATTTAGGTCTATTTGGATGATTGGACAGTATATGGTCTAGTTAAGGACCATTGTGACAATTTAAGATTAATGTTTGAAAGGTGTAGGAAGTTGAGGATATCCCTCAACATTAAGAAATGTGTGTTTTCTACTCCCTTTGGGACTCTATTGGGGCATATCATATGTAAGGAGGGCTTGCTGGTAGATCCTGCTAAGGTTACAGTTATTGTGGGGTTAAGGGAACCTAATAGCCAAAGCGCAGTGCGCTGATTCCTTGGACATACGGGCTATTACAGGAAATTCATTAAGGGATATGCCAAGATCGCCACACCTTTAGAGGAGCTGCTTAGACACAAAAGTGCCTTCCATTGGGGAGAGGCGCAGTAGAGGGAATTTGATACATTAAAATATAGGCTTATTACCGTGCCTATTTTACATTTTCCCTCTTGGGACAAGCCCTTCCATGTCCATGTAGATGCCTCAGGAACCGCCATTGGAGTAGTGCTTGCACAACCAGGTGAGGGGATTGTTGATCATCCTCTATGTTTTGCAAGCAGGAAGTTAACACCAGCAGAGTAGAATTATACCACTAGTGAGCGTGAGGCATTGTCAATGATCTATGCACTCTTCAAGTTTAGAATGGTATCTGCTAGCAACACCCTTTGTATTCTACACCAACCACATGGCATTAAAGTATTTTGTGAACAAGCCCATACTTCAAGGTCACATATGTCGATGGGTGTTGTTTTTTAAAGAGTTTGAATTCACCATTGTAGTGAATCCCAGAAAAAGCAATTGTGGACCTAATCATCTGTCAAGAATTGATTCAGGAGAGGATGCAAAGTATTAAGGAAGAAATGTCATACACCCACCTTTTTAGGTGGCCGCACACACCGTCAGATTTAAAGGATATTGTAATATTTTTAAAAGAAGGAATAGTGTCAGATGGAATGAAGGAATTGGAAAAGAAGTAGTTGGCCATACGCACAGTACCCTACATGTTGATTAATGGAGACTTATACAAATTGGGACGTGATGAAGTTTTGCGCAGGTGTGTGTTAGAGCATGAGCACCTGGCCATCATGGAGGAAGCACACGGAGGAAGTGTGGGTGGGCATTACGTAGGTGATGCCACCGCGCGTAAGATATTAATGGCAGGATTATGGTGGGAAACCTTGTACAGGGATTGTAGAGATTATTGTAAGGCATGTGACCACTGTCAACGCATTGGAAAACTAGGAAGGAGAGATGAAATGCCTTTGCGTCCCATCCCTAGCATGGAGCCTTTTGAAAAATGGGTGATAGATTTTGTGGGACCTATTGCACCAGCAACACGTAGGACTAGGTCACGTTATGTCATCACTTGCACATATTATCTCACAAGGTGGGAAGAGGCAGCCCCAACTAAATATTACATGGCAGCAACAGTAGCAAGGTTCTTATGGGAGAACATTATCACGAGGTATGGATGTCCGTTGAGTTTGACCAGTGATAGGGGTACACATTTTCTGAATAAGACCGTGAGGATCCTATTATCAGAGTTCATGGTGGCTCATCACAAGACTACACCCTATCACCCATAAGCAAATGGAACTATGAAAGCATTCAACAAAATACTGAGTCATATCTTGACCAAAATCTTGTGATGTTGGAAGAAAAGATTGGGATGATAAAGTATTGGCAATGTTATGGGCTTACAAGACTACATATAAAAGACTAAATAAAGCCACACCCTTTCAATTAGTGTTTGGCATGGAAGCCATTTTTCCAGTTGAATTTATGTTACCCTCTCTACGAATAGCACGTGCAGGAGGATTAGCCGATGAACAAGCGCTGGAAGAAAGAATTGATGAACTAATGAAACTAGATGAGAGATGATCACTTGCCCGATGGAGCAAAATAGCGGAAAAGGCAAAGCAAAAAGGCTTGGCATGATCGCCACATTAAAAACAAGAAGTTTGAGGTTGGGCAGATGGTGTTACTATATGATTCCAAGTTTCTGCGCCATCCTAAAAAGTTGAAATTCCATTGCTTGGGTCCCTACACAATTTCGTACATCCTTGATTTGGGCGCGTGCCAGTTACAAGCGTTGGATGGGATGAAATTTCCTAGACACTTCAATGGTAGTAGGTTGAAGTCCTACTATAAATAAGTCTTCTTGGTGTTTGTAAATAAGGTAGTTTTTCCAGTTAGTTTAGAAGTTTCCTTTATGCATTTTCCTTTCTTGTGTTTCCCTTTCATGTTGTTGTTTTGGTTTTGTGCCTTGGGCACCAGTAACCTTATTGCTATTTTTGGAGAATTTGTGAGTGTGCAGAGGACCACGCATCATTTAAGTGTGGGGTGGAGAAAAGTGAAGAAGCACGTGATTAAAGTACCAAGGAAGTTGTGTTGAAGAGCCTTGTTGTGTAGCCCGGTTGAAAGAGGTAGATGAAGAGAAAAGATAGAATAATTGGTGCCAGGATAAAGCTACTGGTAGATCCCACATACAAAGGAAAAGGAAGTGTAGTTAAAGCAACACAAGGTAGGTGAAATCAAGAATTTGGATATAAGAAGTGTCTTCGGCGCAGGTTAAGCACGCGCAAGAGTCTCCTGTCAAGTTGGTTGGGTTACGCGCCAGAAGGTTGGAAAGGTTTTCACGTAGAAAGGGCACGTGAGTGAAGGTGTTGAGGATGGACTTTGTTTGAGAAAAATACATTAAATGAAGAGTATGGGGGTAGGTAAAGTAGCATTTAATGATCAGAAAAAGGAAAACCTATAAATAAAGGGTCGGGGCACTCTCATTTTTACTTTACAAAAACAAAGAGTTAGAGATATAAGTAAGTGTTTATAAACTAGGGTGTTTATATTTGATTGAGTGGAATATCTATGTGATTAAAACATGAAGAGCCAGTTTGAGATTGCGAACCAAAAGGAATTACATAGGCGTGAAAGGAGTAGAAAAGGTGTTATCTTGTGAAGGGTTTATCCAAGGTTAGGGTTCGACAAAACTAGGGCACAGGTTTAGAAGAGTTATATCAATGATCTAAGATTGAATATTGGAGAAGAAAGATAAAGTAACAAAGAGAGGGTAGGAGTGATAAAAATACCTTGACCATGGCACCCAATAAAGGAAAGGGCAAAGCTAAGGCTAAACAACCATAACCCGAAGTAGATACAAATGAAGAATGGTATACAGAGATGCAATACTCATATGGGGTGATGTTGGGAAAGGAATGGGAATCCCGCTTAAGAAGCATACCTGTTAGTGACTATAATCACTGCATAAACACCACAGAGAAATAAATGGCGTTGGAATTGGTATGCCCCCGCCAACAAGTGAATACCTGAAGGTTTTCCCATAAATGATGATGACGTTAAGGTAAAATTGGCAAAGGAAGGGCTGTTGCAACTCTATGAGTTGCCTTATTTTGTGAAGCCAAATCTACTTGTACCAGTGGTTGATGTCTTAGGTGCACGAAGACTATTTCCACTTTTTTGGGCGCAAGATGTGCGTGACTCCCCAGTTGATTTCACAATTTATAGGCCTTATATGTGAGGGAGATAGCCTAGAAGATGACCTTGGTGACAAGGAGGCTATTCAAGAGACCGTCACTAAGTATGCATGCAAGAAAGGGTCACCACACTATGATATTTCAGACATCAAGGACCATCATTATGAAGATGGTTGTGCATCTGGTGACTAAGTTGAATGGCCAAGATAGATGGACACAGGTAAACAAACCTTGGCTACATGTTTACAGGAAGATTACAGAGGGGACTATATATAAACTTGTCTGCGTACATTGCAGAGGAGATCCTTAAGTACGCGAAGGAAGGGGATAGGATCCTCTTTGGCAATGTCTTGCTCACCATAGTGTTTGTAGAAATTGGAGTTTTGGATGCCTCAGAAAAATTCGTGTGGGAGTACCTAGCTGAAGACCTTTCGCCTGCGAAGAGGTTTCGAGAAGTATATTTGTGATACAATTATGGCTCCCCATAAAGACATCTGGAAAAGTGGTATACGCGCTTAAGGAATGCATTTGGGGTAGAATAGAGGATCCCTGAACAACTCCCAGCAGCCACTAAGAGAGAAGCTAAGTTTGCGGTGTACCAACACTACTGCTTGGGTAGATTCAAGCTTATTAACGAATCATAAAGCCCTTGGTGCAAGCTTCCTTTTGCGTTCACTACCCAATAACTTCCAAGCGGGAGCAAATAGATTTAAGGAATCAAAGAAGCTAAGGCTAGAAGTAGGAAGGTTAGACTGGGAACACAGGGAAATGAGGAAGAAGATGAATTACCCTGGTGATAAGCGCACGTACATAGAGAAGTATGTGTCGCATGAGATCCAAATGACTAGGCCGATGACACTTCTCATCACTGAAGGATCTGCGGCGCATGTGTACATGTGCATAAGGCCGAAGTTCAAAAAGGGCACATATTTGGAGAACAAAATCTCCATACCTGAAGACCCCTTGGGAAAGAAGAAGCCAACATCTAAGAAGAAAGGCAGAGGAGAGGAAGGAGCACCAAGTGTGCCAACTGCTCAGATAGTGAGCATGTCATCCACAAGTGCAAAGCCAATCACCTACATATGAAGAAATAAATCTCCAGTAAAGGAGAAGACGCCAGAAGTAGAGGCACCTGGGCAACCCACCACCATGGAAGAATTGCCAAAGGAAGAAAAGGTAAATGTTCAAAAGGTCTATAATAAGGTGGAGTCAATCAAGAGCGCCATCATATTAAAGCACCCAGACCTTACGCCCATCCCTCATAGGTACGCATCAACTTTGGAATGCTTAGAAGACCTAACGTGCATCCTCACTATGGAGAGGTGACCCTTAGCATTGGAATCTACAGAACAAGTGGCCACATGGTTGAAATAGGAAGACCAATTGAATGTAGTAGCAACTATTGCTGAGTACAGCCAAGTACTCATGGAGATTAAGGTCGTTGCCCAGTCTATAAAAACTGCATATGACACATGCATGGATAGAGATAAGGTGTCAAGCTCCTTGGTTGCCACACTTGAAGCAAAACTGAAAGAGTTCTAAGAAAAGAATAAAGGGAACAGGACAGAGAGGGACAAGGTTCTGTCCAAGGTAGAAAATAAATTAGAGGCAATTGAGGCTTTAAGGAGCTCAAATAAGGCCCAGCTGAAGGAACTATATCTGTAAATTACCAGAAGAATGGATAAGCTCGCAGACCTGGGTAAGGAATTGGAGTAGATTGTGGACACTTTGGGCACCGAGGGAATTGGCCTAAGCTTTGATGAAGTAATTACACTGGTGGGCGACCTATGCCAAAAGGTGAAGGATGAGGCCGAACTATGGAACAAGCTGGAGGCAGATCTACGAAAGGACTTTCCCAACCTTTTGAATTTATGCCCTTCCCCCCCATTTCTTCATTCTTTCCCCTATTCTTTCATTCCTTATTAATTTTGTTAAAGTATACGTCTACATCTTAGTCCTATAAAATAGCTTGCCTCTTGGTCAAGTAAAATGTTTCCGAGGACGGAGAACAGGCATAGTGTGGGGTGATTTTGGGCCCTTGGATTATTGACCAAGTATAAAGGCATGTAGGCACACGGGATCCCAGTTACTGGATGGCGTGTAAGGAAAAATCACGTAAGAGAAAGGCCTATAGCACGCACGATGATGCATGACGGGAGGTTTAGATACTTAGCCAATTTGAGTGCACGCCTAAGGTAGGACACGTGAAAAGCGTGATTGGTTGTGCGCGGATAAGATGCCATCCTAGCAATAGGTTGGCCGAGGAAAGAGCATGCCTAGATGGAATCTTCTAGAAGATCATCATGAGATGGAATGGAGAGATTAGGCCTGAAGGAACATGCTCGCATGGAGGACCATATTCGACACTTGGTGACAGAATATGAGGGCACGGTAAAGGTGAGTTGGTAGCCCAGGAAAGTGATAAATACAAGTGCCTTCTGCACGGGAAAAAAAAGAGAGACACAAATAGATATATACATAGAGGGAGATATACATAGGGAATAGCAGGTTAGAGAGGAAGGGAGGCTCTGTAGAATTACTATGAGTGGATATTCTGGTTCAGGAAAGGATGTACTAAGCATGGAGTTGTATTTTTCTTTTCTGTTAGCTTAGCTACATATGTCCAGTGATGCACATGACTACGGTCTGCACTCTGTGACACTCTATAATGAATCAATGAATATGTTGAGGTTACCTGTTATAATTAGATATGAATATCAAATGGTTTAATACATATTTCATTCTTATGAGTTCTCTTTCCTTTCATGATATGAAAGAATGGTTGTATCTTTCTTTCTGTTATAGTATATGTTCTGGAATATGCTAAAGCACTCGGTCAGAATAGACTGCAAGGATCTACAGGCCATTCTAAGCCCTATGGTTCTTGTATGTCTAAACTCCTTTCCTAAATAATCTTACAATCATAGGTAATGCTTCCCACTAGACTCACATAAAAGGAGAAACTTGGTACCCCGCGCATGCCTCGGGTGAGTGCTCATCTTCTGTTGGGTGATAGGCTGACATGCATGGGGTTCTTCCTTTTGAGGTAGGGGTAAAAATGTCTACATGGACATCACATGCCTTATGGATTTTATAATGTAGCAACCTGAGGGCATCTCTATACTTTGCGGAATTTTCAACACTAAGCTTAACTTAAGCATGTCTTTATGATATTATGACTTCTTATAGACCTCTATTTGAGTGATGACTACCACAATGAGGGCATACCTACATTGGATGGATCTATACAATTTCTCTTATAATGATCATATTCCTTATAAGGACAAATAAAATTATAGTTTAATTTCATAGCATGATATCCAACACTTATTTTTATTTTTGAAATCCATTCTTTAATGATCATAATGTGAAATTGATTAGTCATTGTTTGTTTTAGTTTCATATTATTTATCCCTAATTTTCAATCCATATTTTTCCATTACTAGTAATATAGAATTATTCTCATGTTGAAGAATGATGGTGATATTTTGTTCATGTTCAAATAGGATACCCTAAAATATAAATGTTGGTATGTAGTTTTCATAATGTTGGATGGTATAAACAATTAATCATCATTATTTAATGTTGAAAAAATAAAAGGATATTGAATTGAGTTTTTTATTTGGAAAACTATTACCATGGGTATCAATTTTAGCATGCATATTTTCTAATTGATTCTTAAGACATAATTCACTATGAAGAGGGAATCCCTTGAAACTTTAGACTAGAAAAAAAATCTTTAATCCTTCAATGCAAAAATAATTTCGTACCTAATTCCCCTTTCTCTCTCTCACTCACAAACAATGTCATCCCAAACTGCGCAAAGTTTTTTCAGGTAACACAAGCATTAAAAAATTGTCAAGAAAGCATGATCATAGCCATTATTTTAGACCTTTGTTATTTTTTGTAAGGGACCTATGAACAACAACATAATGAAATGTTTTTCCTAATTTCCCAACACCATGCATGTGAAGTGTTTTAAATAATATTCTTAATCCTCAAATAGCTATACATAACCAAGCACATGGTTACCTATAAAATTATTAATGGAATGATTTTAGTTTATTTTTTTCTTAAATGAAGAGGCATGCTACAAAAAATACACCATTTAAAGTAAATTAGATAATTGACACAAAAAATATTAGATTTTTTATAACAAATCCAAGACTTGACTAAAATTATTTCAAATAAAAGGAGGATAATTAAATAATAGATTAGAAAACCAATTTTACTTGAAGTGATACTAACAAATATATTTCAAACATTAAATAAAAAATGGGGGTAATTGAAGCTCATATAACCCATATTGAAAATTTATCCAAAAAAAATGTAGACAAAAAAAAATGAAAATCGAATTAAATAAATTTTCTAACCAATCACTTCTTATAGACAATATCCAACCCACAAAGGATACATTTATTAAAAATCTTAGATAAAATATTTTAGCAATATTAGAGGATAAAAATAATCATGCATTTAATATTGAGATAGTTATCACCACATAGACTCAAATGGTTACAAGAAATTACAATCCAAAACCACAACAAATTTTGAATATAGTAGTCCAAGATAAATTTGAGTAAGAGAGAAAAAGGATACTAAAGGAATTTAATTTTGGGATCAAAGGCCTACAAAAATAAGAAAACTCACTTGAATGTGTAGTGGAATTTATAAATAATTTCTCTTATTATCAGGTTTCAAAACATTCATAATGGGTTATAAAAATAGCGATCTAAAATATATGTATTGACTCTTCCTAAAAATATTATCATGGATGAATACATAACTAGGATTTAATATCATGATTTAAAAGACAACAAAATGAAAATGGTTTAGGAAAAGAAGCAAGGAAAATGGGTTATTATGCAAAGAGGGAGTGTTAAGATTTGAGATTCCCCCATCCAATATCTTCCAGACCATGGAACCCACCATCTTATTCCTCATGATACTAGGCATAAAGTTCCTAGTTTTTGATATTAGTAATCATGTGGAATTTTATTCATTCACTCTTATTTCCATTGGTATTTTTAGATAACTTAATTTTAAAAATAAACTTAAATTTTTAGTATGGAAACACATGAGGTAGATGACAAGCCACTCCCTATCTTCTCATGAGACTCCTAATTATTAATGGATAGAGCTTAACTTTGTCTTGGTTCAAGAAGTTAGGGCAATTAACATTTTTCTAAAAATATTACCAATTTCCATTTATTTAATTTGAAATATTAAATTTCCATGCTAGGTTCATATCAATATCTTTATTGACTAAACCCCCTCTAGTAAAGTTATCTTTAGTGCACGTTGTTTTATTACAACCTCATCACCTTATGCGATTTTAGATATATAAAAATATTAGTAAAATGGGTTATAGGGCCCCTTATCATTTTTTAATTAAACATCAACATAGTAAAATACATGAAAATCCTACCCCATTAGAGGTAATCCTCATCTACTATAGATGTTTGGTAATTTTGGAAAAATATAAGTGCATATTGGTTGCATAATCTACGAAAGAATATAAAAAAATGATAGTTATTAGGGGGTTGAAAGGGATAATATGTTTCCAAAAAATTCTATATCATACAATTTTTCCAAAGTGAATCAATATTTATTAAAAACACAATCCTAGCACTTCCGTA
The DNA here is from genome assembly GCA_019776745.2 of Taxus chinensis. NCBI lineage: Eukaryota > Viridiplantae > Streptophyta > Pinopsida > Cupressales > Taxaceae > Taxus > Taxus chinensis. The sequence continues at coordinate 213,410,729 of CM034149.1, forward strand.
GTTCTCCCCCTCTAATATTTATCATCCACATGAAAGATTCATTTCTAAAATAACATGTTTCCTTATAATAATCATATACATTTTATTTATATGATCATATATCCTCTATTTCACATTAGGATCTTTCTTTAATATGTTAATGAAACCCATCTAGTCTCTTGGGTCACAACTTACTATTGAGGTTAACAGATTCTAATCACATCTTATGGATGTAAATAGATTCACATTGTTATTTGCTTCCCATTAGGTATGTAGGCATGATATTAAAAAATAAATGCCTACTCATGAACACCATGTAAAATATGATTTAGCTTCTAAGTAGGTTTTTATCCTTTACTCCTTGTAAATAATACAATCATAGAATCTCCTTTAATTATGATATCTATGAAACATTTATCTTTAACAAATATGAGCCCTTCTAACATTGTAAGTCCTCCACTTTATTATTGGTAGATCGAGAAGGAAAAAAACATAACCACAATAATTGACCTTACAAGTCTCGAAGGAAACATCATGAAATGTCATTATAGGATTTCCTACCCAAATATTGTTCCATAATTCTTTGACCATCATCATCCTATTGAATATTAATATTCAACCTAGACTGATATGTTAGAATATTATTTTCAAACCTTGGTTGATATGTTACATTAATGTATTTGCATGGCACTATCCTAGACAACCATATAGATTTTAATGGGAGTATGTCAAGCTATCTACTTTCTTAACACTATTTACTAAAATTTGAAGCGTGTAAGAAATAATTTTTAAAAAATATTACTGTTCATTTTCACATCTATGAAAGTTTGCACTAAATCACACCACATCAATGTGCACGAAGTTGGTGGACAATTCCGTGGACATAAAAACCCGAAATAAAGGTACCGCGATCGCGGTTTTAAAACCGCAAGCGCGGTCCTAAAACCGCGATCGTGGTTATTGAATTCTAGGTTCGGTAATTACCGAACCTAGTTCCGCGATCGCGGTTTATAACCGCGAGCGCGGAACTCTGAGACAAAATTTAACAGTCCCGCGACTCGTTATTTTCCTAATTTTCAATTCAAACCGCGACTTTTCCTAAACGTTTTTCACTCGCACTTTCAATACTATCTCAAAATTGCTCATCGGACTTCTGGATAGCGATAGATTCAACCATGCCGCCAAGACGAGGAGGTAAGTCCCCGATTGTAATCATTTTTTTGCATTTTAGGTTGTTTTTTTTGCATTTTAGGTTTTTTTTGGCATTTTCATGGGTTTTGTGAATTGTTTGTTTATGTATACAATTTTATTGTTTTATCAGTTGGTCGGCAAGCTCGGGCTCGTGCAAACCGTCAAAACATTCCTCAAAACCCACCGAACATTCCTCAAAACCCTCCGAACATTCCTCAAAACCCTCCTCCAAACATAGATCCGCCCCCTGTGGCTCCTTCTGTCCCCACTGAGCCAACAGGAACGCAAGATAATATCATTGGAAGAATCCAAGAAAATAAAATTGTCATTGAGAACCTAATTCAAACTATAAGACAAAACCATGCTACAAATCCATCCCGCATGACTTTAGCCAATACATTGCAAACATTGATTGGCGAAGTCGAGTCTGCAACCAACCAAATACATAGATGGAACACCTTTAGAAGTGACTGTAGGCGGTGGTATGCGGATAAACTATCTCATGCGGCCGTCAAAGACAAAAAAATTGGAAAAGACCTAATTTGTGCATTATTTACCGACCCTAGAACCAATGCCCCCCCTGCAGTTACTTGCAAACGGTTCCCAATCCATTGGTGCCATGATGATAGAATCAAAAACAATTTTTGGGACCGATGGTGGATGGTTTTTGATTATCCACCATGCAACAACAATGAGGTTCCTCTTTATTTTTTGAAGAAATTATATTGTGAGTTTGTGCTCAATGAGGTCCCGAATTATTTTGACTTTTCAGACTTTTTTGGTCGAGGAGGTGGCTCTGCACAGAGCAGACCTGGTGCACGCGTAGGTCAGCCTAGGATCCCCCATGCCCCAAAACCCCCATTGCCTTCAGTTATCCCTCCTACAGTGAAGGAGGTTGTGGAGATTGATACATTGCATGCATTGAGGGAGCTCACTGACACTCTCACCCAGCATAGCACCCAGATTGCATCCGGTGATGTTGGTGGAGGTGCCAGTTCTAGTGCACCACACCACTGTGGATCATGTGGTGCCGTATGCACTGCAGGCGAGACATCATTTGCTGGTTCACAGGATTTTTTTTCTATAGATGAGATGCTGGGGAATGTTTTTGGAACTGGAGCCACTGATATTGGTCTTTCACAGGTAAATTTTAAATAAATTTAAATAATATATATATGTACAATAGTTTAATTCACATGTTTGAGATATTAATATATATATGATTGTACTTCATGTACATACATGTAAAAAACTAATTTTTTATTTTATTTTAAATAGCAAGAGCCGGTGAAGGAAACATCCGGTGTTGACATGCTAGCTACTGCGGTTGGGCGTGTTTCAAACGTAAGTTTCAAGTTGTACAAACTTACATTTTTAATAAATCATTTAATTGCACTAGATTATTATTATAATTTGTTTCACGTGTATGTTGCACATGTATTAATATTTTTCTCTTTTATACACAGGAGCCTGGCGGGTCATCATCTGCTCAGGGAACTGAAGCTACTGGCATGCCTCGCGTGAGTTTTACGCAGGTTAGTTACAAATCTCTTTAATGAATGATAAGAGTGATGAAGAAATGTAAAAAAGGTTAAATCCTCTCGTACCCTTTATCTAAAAAAATCTATGCGTCCTTTCCATATGATTATAAGTTTTATATGGATTGGTGTACTGAGATTTAAGAATTTACAACATCATTGTACCCTTAATAGACAGCTCCTCCAATTTATGACAACTCCTGCGAACCCTAACTCCACCACTCATATGAACCCTAATAGATTTGGAGGCGGCGGACATATATATGTGCACACGTAGGGTTGTGTGAAATTACGTGATGGAGGTGTCCTTTCATTTTAGAAACTACATCCCCCTCTGCAGAACATGTAGACCCCTAAGGGTTTGTTTCTAGAAATATTCTTGGGCACTGGGTGTGGGGCTTCAGTTGCTCAAACTGCAGGTGGCAATGGAGCCATTGTTGGGGTTGGATCTGACACTACTGGCACCAATGTTGCCAAGAACTTGCAAGGAGGAATGGAAAATCCTGTTATCTTTGTTGGGGACACTAATAACCCATTGGGAGGTTGAGTGAATCCTAACATCTTTGTTAGGGGTGCAAACACTAGGGTTTTCTCCCTTGTTGATAGCTTGGAAACTCCTGCTACAACTAAAGCTTTAGTCAATCACTCATTTAATGAGGTTTTGTAAAAGAAGACATAGATCAAAACCATGAGGCCTACTAAGAGAAACCCAAGTGTAACCTTTGGCGATGAAGTCCTCGAAATATATTCATTTTACCAAGATCATGCCTTGATCTGTAGATTCACTCATCTTTAGCCTAGCCTCCCTATCCTCCATGATTAGATCTCCAAGAATTGGTTCCCGCTTCTAGCGGGTAGGTTAGACCTCTACCCCTATGCTAAGGGAATTTTTATTATTTTTTCCCCTCTATAGCTGACAAGGACAAAATTTCTAAACAACTTTGGGTTTTCCAACAAAGGTACCTTATCTTAAAACCATGGTTCACATCATTCAACCCTCTCACTGAATCTTTATCACACAAACCAATCTAGATCAAATTACCCCACTTACCCCTATAATTTTAGGACCATAGTTGTCTGATATCCATAGGAAATACCTTGGGAAACATCATTAACGTCGAATCCCAAACCTATGATTTCACACATACAATGTATATGCAAGAATCCTAGTTGAGATTGATACTTCAAAGAATCTTCCAACCCACCTTAATCTTAAAGTGCAAAATCAAACTTGCACTCATCCTCTGGACTATAAGGGCCTACCTTTCAGATGTAGGAGATGTATTTTTTTGGGGCATTCTGCTCCTGATTGTGAGATGGTAAAACATTAAAAAAGAGAATAATAATTGGTGGATAAATGCCCTCCCTAAACATATCGTATTTAAATCTAAGTAAATCCCTAATTCAAACACTAAGGAGGAAGACATGGTCAAATCTTTCCTAGCAACCCCTTTGAGAGAGATCACAGATCATGTAAACAAGGGGTTATCCGTGGGTGAAACATAGAGGACCGGAAACACTAAATCAAAACCGCATGTAGCGGCAAAGGAGAATGTTCCTCCTCATTCTCCTTGTTCAAGCAACACATATCAGTCGATCACAGATTTTGAAGTTGTTATTCCTGTACAAAAAGCTCCCAATGTGACCAATGTCTCACTCTATATCCACTTCGCTTCTACTAGATAACGAGTATTCTCCATCCCAACCTTTGGACACAAATACATATGAAGATAGATGGCCTCCGTGCTAACATTTATAGATCCTATGTATTTAGCCTAAATAGAAGATAAAATTTAATAATGTATTTTTATTCTTTCTTGAGTAACTAAATATTGATTTGTACATGTTTTTTGTATAGCTCTTAAGTAGATTTTAATAAATTGATTTGTACATGTTTTTTGTATAGCTTATGACTGCTACAGAGACTCCTCCACATATGCAGACTGTGGAGGCTGCTGTAGATACCGCCATAGCATCTGCAAATCCACTAACCGAGGTACACAATTTTTTAAATTTGTTAAATTTTGGAGGTTCATTATTTCTTATTAAACTTAAATCTACAATATCAAATTTTGTAGGTATATATATGAGTGTGAAATATTTAATTTGAAAATTAATTATTTGTATGTAGCTTACCCCTCGTGAGTCTATTGTTGTCCCTGCGAAGCGTCAACAACAAATCGATAGGGATCATGACATTGCGGTAAGATTGCACATGCATTTTAACTAAATTGTACAAGTTTCTAAATTTTGAAGGTATTTTAAAATTTTGGGTGTTAAAAACTTGTTGTTTATGAATGTGCAGGTTAGGTTGCAGGCATGCTTGGAGACACCTAGGACCACACGGATGAAATCCGTAGTGGCATCTCCCTCCACTACATCCCCAGGTCGTGGACGTGCTACTTCTAGCAGGGCGAAGAGAGGGAAGATGTTTCATGAGTAGATTTATAGTCCACTTGGATGCCACATATATGTGGTCATGAGTACATCTATTCACAGTCCATTGTATATATATCTAGCCTTTTGCGACCGCATGTGGTCCCATATGTACATTATGGCACGTGCTTAGTTCGAGATCTGTATACATACATTATGAACTTATACATGTACATATATATTTTCAGAGACGTGCGCGTCTGGAGCACACTTTATTTGATTCTTATATATATATATATATATCCATGTGTGTTGGTTAAATAAGGCTATAAATTTGGTTATTTTGGTATTATTGCTAACTCTGAGAAAGTGGGTTTTGATCTTTGTTCGGTGGATTTAGTGTATTACTTCTAGTTATATATTTTCTAGTATCTTTCTGATTATTATTTGTGGTATATTTCGTGCCATGGGCATTTTGAATTTTTATTTTTCAAACTAAAACAATATTGTTAGCTCTATATCAAGCCAACTTAAGTATTAGTAACTAGAGATGTGCTATGTATAATGTACATTGATTCTTGAGGTACCAATTTACATGAAGAAAAAGTAATGAAATGGCGGACTTAGAATTTGGGAGTGAGAAAGATGGATATTTTTTGTAGGTTGATTACTTTTTATTTTTCTCATTATTTTTCTCTAGTTTTTTATTTTGTTTAAATAAGTTAATTTTTTGGAAAACTCAAAACTATACTTAGCCATTTAAAACTTTAAACTAATCTGGAATAAGTTGTATTCTTAAATTATGTATCTTCTACCTTCAATGATGATGTGGATCTGTGAACTGTCTTCTTGAATACATGTAGATTATGATTCTATATGCACTTTGTCATCTTCTAAGTAGTTTTGAGTTTCTTGACTATTATGAATAAGAGGTTTTTCTTAATGATTTTATTTCATTTAAGAAACTATATCTCTAGCAACATGAACTCTTTTTGTACATGCATAACTATTTCATCTTTCTCTCAATCTGTGATTTCCTTGTAAGAGCTATGGTATTTAGATAATTTTTGTACCTATTGTACACTTGTAATCTATATTTTCTGAGATTCATTCCTTGTTGTATTTAATTTTTAAATCAGACCTTTAAAGGCCTCTTCACAAATTTCTTCTCATATATTGTGTACTTATTCTTCATGACTTCAAAAAATCATGGAAATTGGTTCTCCTCTTTAGTGTTTTTCTAACTTGCTTTGCATCTTACTCATTTAACCATGATTATCATACAAGTGCTGCATATGATACACTCTTTGTATAGAAATTTTCCTTACATTTAATAAATTATAACCTTATGGATGCAATGTATTTTATTCTATTGAAGTTTGTAATGTTCTTTCTACTTTTTCAAAGCTTATTCTATCTCCTTCTTGCAATATTTTGCAAATTTTTAGACTTAATCATATTGAAATATCACTGGAAAACTTTTCTTATAAATTTTTTAATCTTTGAAGCTTGACAAGTTCTTAGAGCTAAAATTTTAAACATATGCTTTCAATTTTATTTCATTAGTCTTGACAGATATCTTAGTTTGTACTTTGATCATTTAGCTTTGATTATAAGTTGGAATGTCGCCCCTTTTAATACAATCTACTTCCTTTGCAATCTGTAATGGATGATGGACCTTATTGTACTCTATTTTTATTCTTACGTAATTATTTCCTTAAATGTGACAATTTATATGAGTCATTTGTAAATTGTATCTTAAAGAAGTAGTACTTGTAGCTCATCCTAGTTTTCTTGATTTCTTACTTTTGATTCCTGAAACTATCTCATTCGATAAAATATGACATTAGATCATCCTTTGAGCTTGTAAATTGTATTGTTATCAATATGATATAACTTTAGTTGATCAACATAGGAAGTATTCGTCGGGAGACCAAAATATCGTTCAAATTCGTCGGGTGACTACTCGGACTCCGTGGCACCTAGAGAGGCCTCGTCTGATCCGACACCTCGGCATACGGACCCTCTACAATAGCCTCTCTCATTTTTTTCCTTCTCATTTCGGTGCTCTCGCTGTCCTAATGTTTGCAAACGCGTGAAATAGTGCAGTTGGAGCCAGTGTAAGGTTGCCAAATGCTGTATTTTGCAAACGGTGGGCCGTGGCACCGAACCGCCTGCGCTGGCACGTCCGGGTGGCCAGGTGAATGCTAGAGGAGGCGGTGTTTTGGTGCGCGAAAGGGTCGTTGATTCCGGGCTACTTCGTTCGGGCTTAGTCCCTTAAGAGCCCTGAGACCAAAATATCATTCAAATTCGTCAGGTGACTACTCGGACTCCGTGGCACCTAGAGAGGCCTCGTCTGATCTGACACCTCGGCATACGGACCATCTATAATAGCCTCTCTCATTTTTTTCCTTCTCATTTCGGTGCTCTCGCTGTCCTAATGTTTGCAAACGCGCGAAATAGTGCAGTTGGAGCCAGTGTAAGGTTGTCAAACGCTGTATTTTGCAAACGGTGGGCCGTGGCACCGAACAGCCTACGCCGGCACGTCCGGGTGGCCAGGTGAACGCTAGAGGAGGCGGTGTTTTGGTGCGCGAAAGGGTCATTGATTCCGGGCTACTTCATTCGGGCTTAGTCCCTTAAGAGCCCTGAGACCAAAATATCGTTCAAATTCGTCGGGTGACTACTCAAATTCGTCCACTATGCTCTTTGCATCTTTTAATTTAGCACCATATTTGTACTTCAACTCTTCTCTTGCAAGAGCTCTTTTCACACATGCCCCTTCACCGTCATGCTCTCCTTTTCCATGTCCAGCCTCAGTGAAACTCCAAATATGTTGCACACCCATCTTGACATGCATTCTGCTCATCCAATAAAACATTCGTGCATTCTTAAACTGAGACGTGTAATTATCTGACCGTATATAATGTTGTTTGAAGTGGATGTCCCTATCAGACAAGTTTCCATAAAATAACTGGAAACACCCTTGCACAAATTCAGTAGAATGAGTACGATCATCACTGATATAAAAGTGGTACTCTCTTAAAAAATTTCTATCATTCTCTGTACTGTCAGGAGAATGTAGAAATGCTATATGCACAAAAATGGCAACTTGTACTGAGTTGTAATATTGCGATTGAACCTCCATTTGTGGTTGCAATGTGTAATTCTCTGCAAAATCGACCACTGAAACAATAGTACCAATAGGAAATGTGTCTTTGCATAGCTTGAATTGTTCATCCAACCATCGAGCTCTATGTGTATGCCTCGCATACTCATAAACAAGTTCATCCTTAAATTTTCTCATAAATTGAAAAATGGGCATTTGTTCTGTAACTAGCTCACACCGTTTCGATTCTTTTCCATCTTTCAACTGGTATGCAACTGATTTATATTTATCAAATTCAACTAAATTATGTCCTATTGTACCTTCCATTTGCTCATGGATGCAACTTTCCAATTTAGGTAATCCGCCGCATGTACTACAACTTTCATCTAAACAATCCTGACTATAAAAAAATTGTCCAACTTCTTTTTCACAAAATATAGTAGGAATGAAATCCCTAGAAGATATTGGTGGAACTTGAACACCACATTCAGATAACATAGTTTCAGAATGAAAAATGGAACGAATATGTAAAAATTTAGCATAATGCATTGCAAATTCAACATGTTGCCTACAACAACAAGTGGTGCGAGCATGGTTGATTTTCACATAGAATGGTTTCAACATTTCAAAAAAACGTTGACTAATTTTAATTTCCAGATTCTCTTGTTCAAACTTACGAAAAAATTGAGTTTGAGTCATATCTAAGAAATGCTTTGGATGTGGTTCACGATTAGTAGAACCAACTCTCCGTTTTATAACATCTCTTGTATTAGGTGAAACTCTAGTGTTATCATGCCAAAATTTAATAACAACTTCTCTTATAGCATCAGAATTATTTTTGTCCTTACGCGGTGCTCTAGCAGAAAATGCCCAAAAATCGACATTATTGAGTGACTGAAGGATATTACGTCTTTCAATTGCTTTCATTAGAGTTTTTCGATTAACTTGCAACATTCGACTTGTTTGCGTAATCAAACGTTGTTTTTTTATTGATTCACTTACAACACTAGTAGCAAGTACACGACGCACAATATTACTATCCCTAGTGCGTCTCTTTACACCAACAGTGTGATATGCATCATGAAGGTTTTCAACAATTGTAGAGGTTTGACCACGTATGTTAGATGTTGTCAATCCTAAGGTGTTTAATGTAGGTCTCATTTTAATCAATTTCATCAAACTAACCAACAACTGACATCTTTGGGAATCATTTAAAATTTCAAAATGATTATCCCAAATTTCACTAGCTTTTCTTCTGATTTGTCGTTCAGAAAGTTTGTCAGACATTGGTTTCAAAATGTTTTCATCAATTTCAATCAAAAAATTAGGTTTCTTATGTAAAATCCTAGGAGGTGTTTTTGTCAAATTTTGTTTGTCTACAGTTTCAACATGAATTTCCTTATTCACATTTTCATTGTCTCCTTCAATTTCAACATTTGCTACATCATGAGTATTTAATTCTTCTTCAACATTGACAGTAAAAACTTCTTCATCACGAGTATTCAATTCAACTTCAACATTGACAGTAGAAACATTACCTAGTTCTTCATTGCTTACAGTAGTTGGGATTGAAGATGAACCTCTTCTAGATTCACGAAGTTTCCGCATCCGCTCAGCATTTTCAATTTTGTTGGCCTCTAATTCGTCTGGTGTTTTTTTACTTAATGACTTCCTTTTTTGACTTCGTTTTTTGTCTCCCATGATGTTTTGCTTTCGGTGATAAAAAAACGTGCCTGGAAAAAGACAGAATTTCGCAGTAATTCGTACGGTAAGGTCAGAGAGTAAAAATCACATGGTAATTCGGACGTTGGGATGTGTGTAAATATGGTTTATAAACCGCGAGCGCGCTTTATAAACCGCGAGCGCGCTAAACCGCGAGCGCGCTTTATAAACCGCGAGCGCGCTTTATAAAGTTCGCGGTATTTTTACAAAAAAACCGCGATCGCGGAGCTATTTGCCGAACCTTAGCCTCGGAAAATCTTTGTTTTTCCCCAACCAAAGCTATGGAAGGTCATTATGAAGTGCAAAAGATCAAAAAACCTCAAATCTACTCTTCCAAAGACTTGAACCATGCTAAAAAACTGAAAACATTTCACAAAAATGGTGCCATCACGTAGGGTAGACTCTTAGCTTTGTAAAAATATTGTTTTTAAAGTGAATAGAATAAGATAAATATCATTTTATAATTTATTACTAACAATAGGTCCTTAAGACATTTTTTCCCGTGAATGTTCATGTCTACGTTTAAGACTGTAACTTTTGTTTCGCTTATCAAAATATGATAAAAATTATACCATCCCAAGCGTGGACAAATTCTATGCACCTTAAAAAAAATAAAAATTGATTTCGATATTTTTTGATATAGTTATGGCGGGCAAACGGAAAGCGCTCCATTTTCTAAATATTTTCAGACCACTTTCACGGAAAAAATCATAAAAAAAAAATATTGCTAAAAAAAATACAAAATAAAATCCATCCCAAGATAGACAACTACATCTAACTTTTCACCAAAGGAAAAAAAAAAATAACAAGATTTGGTCATCCAAAATGCGGGCAAACGGACTACAATCTTATAAGTTTTTTCGAAAAAAAAAAGTAAGTCATATAATTTTAAGTGTTTAATATAGCTAAACTTGTCCGTTTTTTACAAAAATTAGTATTTTAGAAACTAGATTCCGAATGCTACGATTCATATTTATATAACTTTTTCTAATTTAGAGTGCATGTATAGCTAATAATCCCTACAAGTTGAGATTTCACTGTTTTTTGCAATATGACGTCCACGGATGACCCTATATTTGTCCATCAACTTGGTGCACTTACCCATAAAAAGAAATAAATGGACGGGATAATGTAATTTTAAAATAAAAATAAAGAAATTTTCCTCTTAAAGATTATTTATTACACATTAGAGTAACAATGATAGTTTAATGGGACACTACAATATTAACCACTAATTAATTTTTTTACTTGAAAAAAGAAATATAGTTTACAATTTTCCAAAATTAAGAAACATGCATAATTGAAACATACATGTCTAGCTTGTGGATTTTTTTAGGAGGTTCTTCATTGTATGGTTGATTCCATAAATTAAATATCTCTTTGGTTTGATTATTAAAATCATAAACAAGTACATAATAAGGATAAAATATTGCCTATGTAGTTAATTACTTAAGAATCTCAAATATACCACATTGCAAATTACCACTCTAAGAATAAAAATTGGATATTTAAATTGAGAATGAACTTAATTTAAATGATATATTGAATACTTTGGTTTAAATATTCATGATATCACTCCTAACACTCAAATATTCAATGTGGACATCAACTAAGAGATCCTTAATGCACACCTCTTCTCAATTTTAGACTTGATGTAGCATATAACTTCTCTCTAGATTCCTTCACCCAGGTTTCATTGGATGATCAAGTGTAGGCATATAGTCACACACACAAATGGTTGGGGATGAAATCCTCAACTCTAATAACAAGCTAAATATTTCATGTTCATATAAGAGACTCTCATATCTTTATACATAAGATGAATCATACAAATGATATAAGTATTGGTAAGTAAAATTATCTAAGTTGGATCCCCTGTAGTGTTAAGAATATACATATATCATATGAGTGTTATACCTACATGATATTAGTGTGGTTATTGTATACCTTTAGTTTATTTTTGTTTTATTAATGAAAAATTAAGGACACTTTTCCATGTCATCATTGATGACCAATGTTTAGTTTTAAATATAGGTAATTCATATTTTTAGTTTATCCCTCTACCACAACTTTGCTATCCCATTTCTGATTTCAACTATAAAATTGATATAACCAATAAAAAATCAACATTTTGGACATATTGAAATCTAACTATTTTTTTAAATTTTTACCTTAAAATACCTTTGTCCATGTCTTTTCAGGTTTCGGGTTTTACTTCACATTTTGCATGTCTTTTACAAAATGCTTTCTACCCACAAAATCTGAAACACTATAGACTTTTAGGTTTTAGGTACTGAAAACATCAAAACATCTAAGTTGGAAAACACATGTTCCATGTCATGTGTTTCCCAAACCCGAACCCTGAAACATGAAACGTTATAGTCTATCGGGTTTTCTAGTTTCCTGGCATTAGAATATGGTAACGAATTAACATGTTATTTTTATTTGTTTTCTGAACCTAAATATCAATTCCCTTTTGGTTTTCTTTGTGTCAACGTTTTTGGGACCTCATTGCATGTTTACATGATTTGCACCATAAGGTCAAACTTCCGCCCCTGAGTCAATGTAATAAATGCCAAGGTGGAGTTGGTGTCCTACACGTGTCATTTTTCATGTAATATTGCAAGATATATTATAAATAGGAGGAATTTCCTCATCATTTGTACTCAAAATGATTTATGAGTTTTGGATTTTTCTCCTACTTTCACGCTCCAAAAAATATGATTGACAATTTCTTAGCAATTTTAGTCATTTTTATTATATTTTTAACTCCTAATTCTTCTCCTGGTAAGTATTTTCCTTCTTGTTTGTTCATCTTTTTCCTTGTCAGAGTTTTACCTAGATTTCTTTATGATTTTATTTGGTTGGGAGTTGTGGTCAATTTTTTCCAATGTGTTCCTTTCTCCCCACTATTAGAAATTACTTTTACCATGATAAACATGTAAAAAATATCAACATGAACTTGTTTGGATGTTTGACCTAGTTATCATGATAAAAATCCCAAAATAGCAAGAAGAAAAGTACTTATGTTTTTGACTCAAAATCATTTTTGGACTTTTTTTGTTGTTGAAGAAGGTCTGATTCCTAATAGCGCATCAAAATTGTTAAAGTATAAATCAAATTTTCTCTCCCGATAATTATTTGTATTTTGGGGTTGCAGAACAAGGTCCGAGTTTCACCAGTTTATTAGGATCTTCAAGGTACAAAGAAAGAATTGAATCTCAACAGTATTGAGGGTATCATGGGTTGATAATAAAGGAAATTATCTTGACATTTAGTCATACTTCCATAGTTATGAAACAAGGTCATTTTTCTAATGGTGTGTCATGTTTTTCAGGTTGTCTTATAGGGGGCAAAACTTGATTGTCTTCCTTGGGCTTCATGAATATTGTTAGGAAATTTTATTCAATCAAAATCTTCATGTATGATTCAAGGAAGGGTAGGGGCAAGGAATAACCTTCCATATAAATGAAGTAAAAATATCAAGGGATTGTACCTCTCTCTAATATAGATTCCAATATTTATATTAGAGACACTAAACTAGGACACATTGACATGGAATTTTTTTGAAATAGAGTCCAAAGTTCCTCTCAGACTGCTTGGATGCAATGCATCTATAATAACAAAATTTTCCCTTACTTCCACTTTCCCAATTTATGCTCAATTCCCAGAGCTCATCCTTTCTGTTTCCAAACATTATCATCTCGAGTCTAGGTATGTCATTAACCAAGATAGTGAGGTGGTGATACATTTGGATACCAATTATTTTGATGACCTCCTTAAACGTACCACTTTCACTACAAACATCAACATAGATCCCAAGAAATCTCAGCAATACTCGGATGAGAACATGGATGACTATATAAAACATGTTAACAAGAAATATTTAGTAAATCCATAGCCTTTTGTATCTATATTCCCCTAAACCTTACCTCGGAGTGATTTCATCCTAAGGATCATAGACATCATCACACTCTTAAGAATATTTTTTGGTCTTCCAGAAGTTAAAGAATTTCAAGAGTGGATGTATCGATTCCTCACTATGATTTTGATAAATGATAAATTCCTTAACTAGGGTGAATTCATCAGTAATACAATTGATAGTTAAAAAAATGTTGATCATTATAAAAGTATATATGGTGTCGTATATAACCTATTCAACTTCCAGAATTATATTACATCCTAGGATAACCATGGTAGGTTCTAGACCTTCTGATCATGTCTACAAGTTTTACCCTCAACTATCCCTAATAGGAAGTCAAAGTCATTTCTGGAGGGTGAATCATGCTTTATTTTACAACATCATTTTTTAGCTGGACACACATATTTCTAGGAAAAGGGTCATTGGTGCTGCTTAGAATGCACATTTTTACTGGGGTTGTATTTTCTTGCAATTTCAAAAAATCACCTATCTTTGGATAAGAGCATTGTAGGATTCCCCTCTTCGACTACCCAAGTTTCTATATGATAAATGGGTTCTTATGGAATTAGTTATACAATTGTTTGAAGCACAAGGAAAGGATTCATTTCCATGTCTCTATTGGGTGGTACACCTACACATCATTCATCAAGGCTAATAATATTGGCATTGAAATGAAATAATCAATCAAGAATTATGAGGCCAAAATATGTTTCGTTAATGTACAATAAATGATATTATTTTTCTCTCCTTTTTATCAAGATTGATTGCATTTTGTGACTTTTGTTTGATCTAATATAAGTTAGGATGTAATTGTCCATATTTTTTTTATTGTAGTTCTAATGTTTAAAAACTATTTAATTCAGTACCAAGTGCTTTGGAAATTCAGTTTTTTAATAAAACAAGTCACAATCGGTCGAAAGAACAAAGTATGAAGTGGTCAACATGTTTATGGAAGCATTGGTTTCAATAGGGCTTAGTTCTGGAACTTCCAAACTTACCACCGGAACTCCATTACGCAGTTACGATCTCTATCACTTAGTTCCAAAAATTTTGGGCTTAGTTTCGGAACTCCATCACTTAGTTATGGAACTCCTGCATATATCTCCGGAACCCTCACAGTTAGATCTGGAACTATTTCCTTTAGTTTTGGAACTTCTCTAAAGTTCTAGAACCGATGGGAATTTATTTATTCCAACAACATCCGGTGATTTAGCAATCAATTTTCCTTTCAATCAGGAGCATATTGGAAGATTTATGATTCTTCATACTCACAAATCCATGGATAACAATCATATGACAATACATCCAACCATGATCCATTTCAACATCTATTTTGGGCACAATTCAGTTCTATCTGAATCAGTAGGACAGCTATGGCTGTAAATACACCTGTGGAAGAAGTATATATATACATACATATAGATAGATAAAAAAATCTAGATAGAGATATAGATATATACATAGACAAAGGTAGAGATATAGAAAGAAACAATACGTTTTTGTAATGTAGAACATTTTATCAATAAAATAGCCATTCCTATTTTGAGAGTATATTAAGTTGTGAAATCTTGTTTCAAGCTGGATCAAGGGACCACTCTTCTAAGAACTAGGATCGTCATGTTATTGGTATTTATATTTCCAAAGAAAATAGTATAGATCTATTCATTATGTGAATGGTTTTTATTACTCAAGTTGAAATTTGTTGTATACTTGTTCATGTAGGTGTTCTAGATTAGATTCTTCTTTCTTTGCAATCAACTTTCAACATTCTCAAATTGTGTGTTTATTTCCAAAGAAAGTGTGTTCATTTCTGTAACGTGTGTTTACTTAGAACAATCTATTATATTTAGTAAATGTGTGTTTATTTCCAGTAATCTATTTCTCTAGAGAGTGTTTACTTCCAAAAAGTTTTCATAGTTTGATTTCAATTAGGTTTTAGCCAAGGAATCATCAAGACATTGAGAAAATCCCATAGAAAATATAAAAAAAGAAACAAATACTTACAGTAAATTACTAGATCACTAAGATTTCTTGTTGCATATAGCTATGGACACCACCCCTAGTTTGAATATGACATCAACAAAGAGTTGATTAAATGAAGGGAATAATGACACCCATCATTTTTGGCATCATTACTGAGGAACATAATATTTAGAATCATCTAACTACGTGTCAACAAGAGAAGCAATCATACATCTAGTAATTGCAGGATCTTCCCTACGTCATCATAAAATTTATCACTAGACCAAGAGACTCTAAGGGTCGATTCATCCCAAAAATATCTGAACAAGAATCATCATCTTCTCGATTAAATAAGGAAGTTGATCAAGAATTGGAAGCACCATTGTTCCCTGTTAGGAACAAATCATAATTTCCACCTTTGGAATTCTTAGATCAATCACCATAAGAAAGTAGAACCTTTAGAAAAAATATCATATTCCAAGACCCGTTTAGAGAAATTTTTGATTCACAATTGAGTAGTTAACCTCCTACTCCTCAATTTTCACCTTCCCCAAAACAAATCACATACCATATTCATTGGGAAAAAATTATAGAAGGTACTACAGAAATGGCACAAGAAGTAGAAAGATAACTTGATAGGGCCTTCACTTATCCAATTCAATTGGATGATGATGATGATACACCTATGAAAAATATTTCACCTGCACTTTTACCCACGTTTGGAGGGATGTCATCTGAAGAACCTGACCAATTTCTGTTTGAATTCAAAGTATTGTGTCAAACTTATGATTACAAAACAAATAAACATAAACTCAAGTTGTTTCCATCTACCGTGAAGGATGCAACAATGAGGTGTTTTATGGGATTACCATCTAATTCTATTACCACTTTGGCACAAATGGAAGTTGCCTTCATAGACAAGTATCAAGATTACTGTAGAGGGAGGAATAGGAAGGAAGAATTTTTCAAAATCAAGTAGGAGGATGAGAATATGGAAAATTATTTAGACATATTCATTTTTGTGAAAAAAATATGTGGATTTGTATTACAATAAGAGTTAAGAAAAAAAATTCTTAAAGGTCTGGATGATGAATCAAGGGAGGCACTTGATCTAATAGGAGGTGGAAATATTGATGAAATAATAATGAATGATATTAAAGACATTTGTAGAAGTTATTCATGAACAAGGGGTGGACCTAGAAAAGGAAAAACAAATAAAAATTCAAACCCAGATATGAACAAACTGATGGATGAATTGGCAAATTTCAAAACAAACATTTTAGTTCAATTAACTTCCACCTTGGATGGATTGCAAGCTAAAGTATATGCTAAAACTGAACCATTAGCTATGTATTTTCCTAGATGCAAGAATAAGAATGCAATAATATATTTTCCCCTGAACAAAAAAGAAATGTGTCTTATATGTGAATCTAGGGACCATGAGAGTGATGCATGTTCTCTTCTTCCATTTACTAAAAATCATCTTAAACAAAGCACCATTCCATCCACATCAGAAGAAGTAAATTTTTTCCAAAGACAACCTAGCCAAGGGCATTTCATGCCCAGGTCAGTTTCTAACCCCTGGATGATGCCATGGGTAGCTCAGAAAGTGCCACAAAATTAGGGACATCCACCTTGGGTACCTCAACCAACATGGAATCCTTAGGATTGGGCAGGTCAAAATTGGTATGCCCAAGGACACCAAAAACCATTGTCTAGTCAAGGAAACCCGAATGCTTGGTCACAACCTAGTTAGAGCCCTAATAATTATGTTCAAGGGAGGACATATTCCAATCAAAATCAACAAGCCATAATGGGTTCCCTAGCACAAAATTCACAAAATGAAATTGTGGTCCAAACCCAAATACCAACGCAGCCAACAACAAACCCAAGAAATAAACAAAAAACTCATGTCTATGGAATAGAACTAGAAAAATCAATTGATCTGAATGCCATGGATTATAAGGATATTCAAACTAGATCTGGAAAAATAATTAACAACCCACCTGTTATAATCATTGATATGACAAAATAAATTGAAACCCCTAGTATGGTTGTTCCCAAGAAGGATGAAAAAGAAAAAGATAAGGAGCCAGATAGTAACTCTACTGAGACTCCATTTCCAGAGAGATTTAAAGAAGCCATAGAACCTAAGGAATCTGAGTTGGTAAAGGAACTAAGGAAATTCAATACTGAAATACCATTGTTACAAGAAATTAATGACACTCTAGAATTGAACAAGTTAATAAAAATGTTATGTTTAAAAATACCTTGAAGGAAGATGTAGTACCTCACGACTATTAAGGTAGATGGGAAACTTGCTGATTTATTAGCAGGAAAAATTTTACTTCCCAAATATGGAGATCCTAGAATTCCTGTTATTTCTATCTCTATAGGGAATAAAGATATATATAATTTTTTGGTATATTTGGGAGCGGCTATAAATGTGATGATAGTGGACACTTTGAAAACATTAGCATTAACATGTATACAATGTACTAACACCATATTACAGATGTAAGATTATTCTATAGTAAAATAAGGAGTTATTGAAGATGTAGCAGTTATGGTGGAGTCATGGGAATATCTAGTTGATTTCCTTATATTATAGCCAAAAGGTAAAACACTTGGTTATACCATTATTTTGGGTAGACCATGGTTAGTTACAGTTTCTACTTTAATTGATTGTAGATCAGGTGATATGGCTATCTCAAATGGTAAAAATTCTAATGAAATCTCCTCATATCCTTCTGCATGACCTTCTATTAATTATCAAGAACAATTGTGGGTTGATACTCCTGATACTAATAAGAAAAACCTATCTTATTTGGACATGATCACGTTGCAGGATCACATGTGTGAGGTAGAATATATGATTAGTCAACCATTGAATGAACACCAATTGTCCTTGGAGAAATCAGGAATAATTCCGGAACCTACGAACTTAATTCCAGAACCTATAGAATATGTCCCATAATCATCAGATTTAGTTCCAGAACCATCACATTTAGTTCCGGAACCACACTAAAAACAATTCACTGTGACTATACATAATTTCTCTCCAGAGGAACGAGATTTATCTTGGGGGAGGAAGAATTGGTAGCTTTAGTTTCTAAGATATCAAGAAATGGTGAATTTCTAGGAAGTAGCAATGATGAGGAGTTCGACCTACAACACGATAAGTGTCATAACTCTGCCTACTGCCTTTTTTCCAATATTTTGTCTCAAGGAAATTTTGGAGATGTTGCTACATATCATATGTTATTACCACATGCATGTCCACTAAATACCTTAATGGAACCATTTCAACAAATTAGTTCATCACACATTGGAACCAAACTTGTTGAGATTGAGTCGAGAAAGATTTTGAACATAAACAGCTGGTTGAAGAATAATAAAGAAGCTAATTTTTTTTACGGTCTGAAAAATCATACTAGATATTTTTCTTGGGAAGACAAATATGAAAGGAATCCATCCAAGTATTTGCACACATCACATTTATACTGAAAACATTAGACCGGTTAGGAAACCTCAGAGAAGGATTAATCCAACCTTAAGAGATATAGTCAAACAAGAAATTGAAAAACTATTACAAGTAGGTTTTATCTACCCTATCTCATATAGTCAGTGGGTGTATCCTCTTGTAATTTTTCCTAAAAAGAACGGAAAACAGAGAATTTGTGTTGACTATAAGAAGTTAAACAAATCCACACTGAGAGATTATTTTCCCCTACCATTCATAGATCAAGCCTTAAACAACCTTATAGGTAAGAATTACTTTTCCTTCTTGGATGGATTTATTCAATATAATCAAATCATAGTTGTTGCTGAGGATTATGACAAAACTACCTTTACATGTCCATGGGGTACCTTCACCTACAGGGTATTACCATTTGGATTATGTAATGCTCTAACAACTTTCCAAAGAGATGTATTGACAATTTTTGTAGATCTAACAAATGACTATGTAGAGGTATACATGGATGATTTCACTGTACATGGAGACACATTTGAGAAAGTTTTGAGGAATTTAGACAGAGTATTAACAAGATTCGAGAAACACCATCTATCTCTTAGTCATGAGAAGTGTTTGATGATGGTTGATGAGGGGATTGTATTAGGACACCACATTTCAAAAAGAGGAATTCAGGTTGACCAAAAAAAAATCAAAATTATTTTAGAATTACCTATTCCTCAAATCCCCATAGATATCAAGTCATTTTTAGGGCATGCCGGTTACTATATGTGCTTTATCAAGGATTTTAGTAAAATTACTGCCCTCATGTTTAATTTTCTTACCAAGGACTGTGAATTTCTTTGGGATGAAAGATGTCAACATGCTTTTGAGGAAATAAAATAAAAATTAATCATTGCCCCAATATTGAGAGGACCTAATTGGAAAAAACCTTTTCACATTCAAACAAATGCCTCACATAACTCCATTGGTGCAGTTTTGGGACAAAAATATGAAGAAGGAAATATGTATGCTATTTATTACCTAAATAAAAATCTCACTCCCATTGAAAGACATTACACTACCACTGAAAAATAATTTCTTGTTGTGATTTATACAATTAATAAATTCAGAAATTATATCACATGGTACAAAATATTTGTACATACAGATCACTCGGAAATTAGGTACTTAATGAACAAACCAGCGGTTAGAGGTAGGGTAATTAGATGGTTATTAATTTTACAAGAATTTGATATTACCATAGTAGATACTCCAGGGAAATCTAATGTAGTAGCTGATTTATTGTCAAGATTGACCACTACAAAGGAGAGAAAGATCTAGTTTAAGGACAACTTTCCAGATGAAACAATTGTTTGCTATTTCAGCTGATACACCATGGTTTGCTGATATGGAAAATTATCTTGCAATAGGGAATTTTCCTCCTTTCACTAAGAAACAAATGAAAAAATTGATCAAAATCAGTGCACAATATAAATGGTTAAATGGAATCTTGTTTAAATGTGGTCCTGATTTGGTTTTATGTAGGTGTGTGAGAGAAGATGAAATCTTTGACATACTGAGGGCATGTCATGATGAACCAAGTGGAGGACACTTTTTAATGAAAAGAACAACTCACAATATACTTGGTACTAGCTGTTATTGGCCATCTTTGTACAAGGATGTGGAGAGATATATCAAGCGGTGTGATCCCTGTCAAAGGATAGGACAACCAACTTTTACCAATGAAATGCCTCTGTAACCTCAAGTGGTGATTGAACCATTTGAAAGATGCGGGTTGGATTTTTTTGGTCCCTTTATTCCTCCTTCACAAGGAAAGGAGTACATTCTTATGTGTACTAATTACTTGAAAATTTGGGTAGAAGTGTAGGCTTTAACAAATACCACTGAAGAAGCAGTTGTTGATTTCCTTTGACACAAAATTATGGTAAAGTTTGGTGCCCCAAGAAGTATAGTTTCAGTTCAGGGGCCACAATTCATGTCTAATATAATCCAATCCTTCAAAAAGCATTATCAAATCAATCATAGGAAGTCATCTTCCTATCACCCATAAGCAAATGGACAATCTGAAGTAACAAATAGAGAATTGGAAAACATCCTTATCAAAACAGTTGAATCAGGCATAAGAGATTGGGCAAAGAGACTACCTAAAGTTGTTTGGGCCTATAATACAACTTGGAAGACTACAATAGGATTTTCACCATATGATTTAGTCTATAGGAAAAATCCCTTGTTACCTATTGAATTTGAACTGCAAACATTGAGGACAACAACTAAAATAGGCATTGAATTAGATGCAACAAAAAAGGAGAGAATTCTTCAACTCAATGAGTTGGATGAGTTAAGGATGGAAGAACTTCATTAGAAAAAGATAATCCAAGATAAAAGAAAGCAATGAAATGACACTTATATAAAGAAGAGGAAATTCAAGGTAGGAGATTGAGCATTATTGTTTGATTCTAAGTACCAGCAACTCAAGGAAAAATTGAGAACCAGATGGTTTGGGACCCTATTAGATTGAGCATATATTTGAACAATGGTTTTATTTATTTACTTCCCATTGATGGCAACAGAAGGATACTTTTGGTCAATGAACATAGGATAAAAATTTATAGGAAGCCTCCTACTAAGGATGAATTCTTGAGGAAGATTGAAGCAGACAAGGAATTTGATCATATGGAAGAACTCAGTTCTTCCAAAATGATCAAATAATGAGATGGATAAATCCAGAATAAAGGGAAGAGAATGAAAACCAGTAAATGGCGTTCTCTCCCCCCATATATATATATATAATAAAAATAAAAATAAAAATAAAAAATAAAAGAAAAATAATAATAAAAGGGAAGGAATGAAAACCAGTAAATGGTGTTCTCTTATAAAAAAACTCTCTCAGAGATCAATTGGAAACCAGTAATGGTGGTTGATCTCCTCAAATAAATGGCTAATCCAAAATAAAAGGAACTTCCTTGAAATTCCATCTGTCTTTTCTAACCATTTTCAATTTTTTGTTTCACTTTTAGGAATGACGAGTCATCATGATGGAGGGATCACATCATCAAATATGGTAATTATATATTTAACTTATTAAAGGTTAGATTAAAAGTTCACATGTGTGATTGGATTTGGTTTAAAAGTGGTATAATGAGTCATCTATTGTACATTATGACTAAAAAAGAGTAATCATGAGGGTGATGTCGGCAGAGAAAAAGTGGTGGCATGTTTATAATGATCTATCATTTGTGCGAAATAAACAAAGTGAAGAAGCAGTTGCAGAAAAAACTTCAAGGAAGAAGCATAAAAATTAAATTTACATTCTGCAGCTAAATACAACAGGTTCTGCAACTAAGCACAATAGTTCCACAGCTAAGCCCATCCATTCCGCAGCTAAGAAAAGAGTTCTGTAGACAATCCAGGTAGAGTAATAATTTGAAGGAGAAAGAATCTAAATCACCCTCTTTACCATGGGGATTAAAAAGAAGTTGAAACCTGAGGATGATACCCAGCTTCTTGCAGATGAAGAATTTACAAATGTCTTTGAACAGGCAGGGTGGTTGGAATTCCTGAAAAATTTCATGAAGTATAACAACAAATTGGTAAGAGAATTCGTTATAAATTTAGAAAAATCCAAAACAAAGGTTAGAAATATTGTAATTATTTTTTCTGTGAATAAAATAAGTAATGTATCTAGTGTGTCAATTGTGCATGTCCCAAATCCTATCTAAGGGATCTTAAGAGAATTAGTTAAAACCCCGCTAGAAGAGGTGGAAATGGAACCCCTATATATTTACAATACTAAGAAAATCATAAAAGGGGTCAGAAGGGCCAGCTTTCCCAAACCCTTTGATAGAGTGGCATTTTGGATAGTCAATTATTTAACTTTTGATGGTCAATTTGGGTTAGTAGGAAGACAAGTCTTGAAGATGCTCATACATCTTAGATATGGAGCTACAAAACCTGAATATGTAGTAAACCTACTAGGTATACTTTTTGATGCCATTCATACAATGGCCCAAAGGTATTCATGGGGTGTTGGAATAATCAGACATCATGGGTTTGTTCATTTGGTGTGACAACACCATTTTCTTGTATAGAAATATGAAGAAGAAATATGGGAGAAATTTCTTAACAAATTTAAGAAAACCCTTGATATTATCAGGAGGGTAATATCAACTCCTTTTTCTCCTACCACTAATTTCGAAATTGGTTCCCCTATAGAGGAAAAGAAGGAAATAGGTGGGGAGACTATACCAAAAAGGAGAAGATCTGGAAAAAGAATTAAAATTTCATAACCTACTGTACCTTTAAAATAAACTCCTTCCTCTTCAGTAGCTACATGAGAAGTTAATATTTTTCTCTGACAATGATAGTTCACCTAGGAAAGAGCAAACAGTGAAAATTAGAAGAAGCTCAAGGAGGAAACCTACTTGCGAACATACTGAAGCTCCTCAAAGAAGAATAATTCATAAGAGGTCTAGAGAGATTCCAGAAGAGATGAAAGAATAGAACAAGTTGGAAAAAGAAGTTGTTGATATTTTGGGAAGCATGGCCATGACTCCTCCTGGACCAAGCCAAACTGAGATGGAAAAAGAAGATGAGATATTTGAGGAACAAGTGTTTCAAGAGCTTGGTGAACCAACAAAACTATCACATGAAGAAGAAGAGTTAGCATCTTGGAGATGGAAATGGAAATTTCCTTTGGTAGAAGGAGAAAGCTTAACCCCCAAAGAACTTTCAGAGAAAGAAGAGATATAGAAGATTAGATAAGCTTTGTTCTTGTCCAGAGCAGAAATCATTATGAAAGAAAAGGATGAGGAGTTGAACTTCCTCAAACTCAATTTGGAATAGAGAGAGATGCTCATTGGGGAACTAACAACTCAGCTCACATACATGACTAAGGAATTAACAAGAGTTAAAAAAAAATGATGGAGAAAGAGGAAGAATCTAAAATTTCCAGAAGACAGAGTACTATGTGAACAGTCTCTGTATAGACTGAATTAAATTATTAGCCACTCAAGTAGTTATGGGATGATACTTGCAAGGAACTCGGTGAAATTAAAACATCCAATGAGGATTTTATAAGAAAGATGGAAGATGAAAATAAAGAAAGAAAGGAATGGGAAGAAAAAATTTAAAAAGAAGAGGGAGACAAATTTAAAAGTCTTGCAAAAATACAAATGGTTTGCATAATGAGTGAAAAATTGCTTGTATGCAGGAGACCTTATCCTACATATAGCGTGTGTCTAGAATAACAATTCATTCGTTGGTAGCTTTCAAGAATTGCATGTGGTCTTCCACATGAAATAAAATATGAATCTAAGTTCATGACAACCTATTATTTAGCCAGTGTAGAGCAGAAGAATATTCTCTGTGAATTCTATCTCTGCAATCTTATGCTAGAAAATAACACATGCTTCATGATCAATTTGTATGTGGGAGAAATCCAACTTAATGCATTTTTTTTCTATTCTTCAAAATCAGATTGCATGGAAGGAAAGGGATTTTAAGCATCTATTTAAAGCTAGCTCATCTGGTCTATGCATGAGGACTCATTATGGTAAAACATCTTCTTTCATTAAACATTTAAGAACACATGCCTTTGATGGATGGTTCAAGACACATTATCTTGCCAGTTTACAGAAAAGTATTAATGCATTTACCTTTTATGAGGTGGAAAATTTTGAGGATATTTATGATGTATGTTTGAAAATATGGGAGCTTCTTATATTTTCCTTGAGGATAAGGGAAGTAATATCTCCCATAAATTTGATATGGATTCTAGAAAGAGCAAAATCTTTGTGCACACTAATCCCTCAGATCAATTAAATGCACATGGGTATATGGATGGGAATGAGAACAAGGCCTCCCATTCTTCTCACTCCCATGTCTCCATGGAAAAATAGAGAACCTCAAGATCCCACTCAATTTGAGGAATGGAAGAGGAAAGTAGAATCAGGATCAAGGTATAGTGTTTCTTAAGTAAAACACTGGGATATTCAGTTTCAGCCATTTGACCGTAGCAGTCAATTGGAGTGCAGAATACACAATCCAAGGTTTGAAGAGTAACGTTTGTAAAAGGAATTACAAACAAGTAAGTACACAGGAAATAATTAGGCTATAATATGTCTCGTTAATGTACAATAAATGATCTTATTTTACTCTCCTTTTTATCAAGATTGATTGCATTTTGTGACTTTTGTTTGATCTAATATGAGTTAGGATGTAATCATCCATCTTTTGTTTCTTGTAGTTATAACGTTTAAAAACTTTGTAATTCCTAACTAAGTGCTTTGGAAATTCAGTTTTGTAATAAAATAGGTCACAATCAATCAAAAGAACAAAGTATGAAGTGGTCAGCATGTTTTTAGAAGCATTGGTTTCAATACGGTTCAGTTTCAGAACTTCCAAACTTTGCTCCGAAACTCCATTACGCAATTATGAGATCTATCACTTAGTTTTGAAACTTTCGAGCTAAGTTTCAGAACTCCATCACTTAGTTATGGAACTCCTACATGCAGCTCCTAAACCCTCATAGTTAGATATGGAATGATTTCCTTTAGTTATGGAACTTCTCTAAAGTTTTGGAACCGATGGGAATTTATTTATTCCTACAACATCTGGTGATTTAGCAATCAATGATCCTTTCAATCAAGAGAAGATTGGAAGATTTCAGATTCTTCATACTCGCAGATCCAGGGATAACTATGATACAGCAATACGTCCAGCCATGATCCAATTCAGTATCTATTTTGGGAACGATTCGGTTCTATCTGAATCGATAGGACAGTTATGGCTATAAATACACCTATGGAAGAAGTATATATATGTAGATCTGTAGATAGATAAAAAAATATAGATATATATATATATATATATATACACACACACACACACACACATAGACAAAGACAGAGATAGAAATAAACAGTACATTTTTGTAATGTAGAAAATTTTATCAATAAAATAGCCATTCCTATTTTGAGAGTTTATTAAGTTGTCAAATATTTTTTCAAGGTGGAGCAAGGGCCCACTCTTCCAAGAACCGGGATCTTCGTTTTATTGGCATTTATAGTTCCGAAGAAAATAGTATAGATCTATTAATTCTATAAATTCTTTTGATTACTAAAGTTGAAATCTGTTGTATACTTGTTCCTACAAGTGTTCTAGATTAGATTCTTCTTTCTTTGTTATCAACTTTCAGAATTCTCAAATTGTGTGTTTATTTCCAAAGCAAGTGTGTTCATTTCTGTAATGTGTGTTTACTTACAATAATCTATTATATTCTACAAATATGTGTTTATTTCTAGCAATCTATTTCTGCAGAGAGTGTTTACTTCTAACAAGTTTTCATAGTTTGATTTCAATAAGGTTTTAGCCAAGGAATCCTCAAGACGTTGAGAAAATCCCCAAGAAAATATAAAAACAAAAAAAAAACCTAAAGTCAATTACTAGATCACTAATATTTCTTGTTGCATATAGCTTCGGACACCACCCCTAGTTTGAATATGACATCAACAAAGAGTTGATTAAATGAAGGGAATAACGAAACCCATCAAAGAAGACAATACCTTCTAGGACTATTTTTTATTATGACAGTGGTTTGAAATATTTTTGAACATTGTAGTTCCATGTTCTAAACATTGAATAAATTTGGGATGATTGTAGAGATCAAGTAGTAATCAGAAGAATGGACAATATTCAGCTGACATTGAATAAGGTATGAAATTTTATTATTGTTTATGTTCTGTGATGTTGATGATGGAGATGTCTTGGATCCTATGTATGTATAAATGAATTTCAAAAGCATGGGGTTTCCTTCTATTGACTAGCCAGTTAAGGAGTCCTCTTCCATCAATAAAGGAGCTACTCAAATCCTCTTACGAACCAACTCCTATTTGTACTCATCAAATATTCAGCATAGGGATCCCCAATTTCAAAAGTTATTAGTCAATTATGTGTTAAAGGTGGGTTCCTCTCAAGAGGAAGGAGTTAAAAGTGAAGTTTCTAGAAAGAAGTTTAAGTTTAACTTCTACAATAGTGGAACCAATAAACCTCCTCCATCTACTACTCCCTCCACATCTGTTATTTTGGTAGACTCTCCTCCGCAACATACACAAGAGGTATCGGTTAGTATCATGGTCACCCAACCTACCCCTTCCTCCCCTCTCATCACTCACGTTGTCCCCATTGTTACCTTTCCCTCACAGATGACTCTTTTAGTCATATCTCCTCCCCTATTTATTCTCCCCACCTTTCCTCTCCCTTGTTGTCTTCTTCATCTCATATTTCATCAATTCCTACATCTATTACTCCCCTTTCCACTCCTTCATCCCCATCTCCTCAAGTGTCATTATTATCACTAAAATGTAGCACCCTCTAATTTTTCATGAATAAATTGGATGAGAAATTATTGTTTTTGGGTAACATGGAATTGTCTTTCAATTTGTAGGACTTGCTACTTGAGAACAAACTCCATAGAAGGTTGGTTCCCCTAATGTTAAACTACACCTACTGCTGGAAATGCATCTAACTAATCCTAATTTAACAATCCAAGGGACTAATGGGAGAAAGAGATGCATAAAATGGGAAGTCCTAAGAAAAAAGAGGTGATAACACCAAGAAGTGGGGGAAAGACACTCTCAGATGATTGGAAATGGGAGGAAAATTAAGGAGGAGAACACATACACAAGTTCCACAATCAAACACAACATTCAAACTCTCATTTCCATCAATCACAATAGAAACAAACATTGAAAAAGAGAATAAAACATGCACAATACACCACATATGCAATAGAGAGGAAATATAATGCAATAAACACATGATAGGGAAGAGAATACCTACAAGAAAAATATTTTATTACTTCAAATAGATGGAAAATCTATTATGATGAAGGAACAAGGAGAAAATCACCTTACAGAGGTCCATCTATGAGGCTTCCAACTTAAAATACACATGCAACACTTGTCGAATTATGCACAGCCATTCCAAGAGGGTCTAACCTTTACAAATAGGCATCATTGTACAATATATAGATGGGAAAGAGAGAGGAGGGAAAAAATATGTAAACTCATATTTCCATCTCTAACCAATGAAAATATGCATTGAATGTCTAAAAATAATCATGGGAACCCTACCAAGACCATTCCTCCATGATACTTTTCTTATAGGAGAAGGAAGGAGCACCATACCTCATCAAATTTGGTTTTTGATCTACTTGTGACTACATCTATTAATGCTATGATTAGTTTTCCCCATTTACACCCACCATATAATACATGATGAGATATTTCCAAAAAGTACCATTTTGTGAAATTTGGAGTTATAGGGTGAAATTTATGGCCCTCTTAAGTTCAGGAGCTCAAGGGAATCATGACAGGGTTCCCTATGGGATGCTATAATAAATTCTAATGCTATTTGTGTTGGGTGTGGATGGATTGGTCGATCAACGAACTGAGGGAAGGATGAAATTGTGCCTGTTGTTGTTATGGGGCCCAACTTAACCAATTTTAATGTTTCCTCCACCCTTGTCGCATAATTCAGCCACTCGAAGAGCTAGAGGAATGCAGGAACATTCTTTCTATTCCCACAATGCAAACATTATCCACTTTTTCTGCACTGTCCCTCACCTTATTCGGCCATTTCGGCCTATCAGGGAACCGAAAAAAAATGGAAATGTTTCATATTCTCTTGAGATTCCCGCATTTCCCGAATCACCCAACTTAAACCCCACCACCATTGTTCCATTGATACTCGAAGGACTCGAATCACTGAATTTCAATACCCCAAACCTATTATGCAGATGAATCAACAATGCAGAGAATAGGAGGAATGAAGGAACAATTCCTTCAAATGAATATTTGGCTGATCTACTTGTATTTTTCCCAATTTTGAGGTTTTTTGGCTAAGTATGAAAATGGAGGAGTGAATCAAGGAGGAGAGGAGTGTCGCAACACCAATTTTCTATATTTTTATCAGTTTATACCTGCCTAAATCCAATTAAAAATGTAAATTATCAAAATAGCCCTAGGGGTATTTTGGATAACATTCACTTATGGCACAAGTCTTCTCATCCCTTTCACCTCTCTCAACTAGGATACATATGACTTTGGGTCCCCCTCACACGACCCGTTTCCCCTCTCCTTCTACTACTCTCTCTTTCATTCCTTCCTCTCCTCCTTCATCCTTAGTCATGACCATTGCTATCTTTTCCACTCCCCCATCTCTTCTAACAACCTTACTTACTCCCCTAAGTACCATGTTGATGATCACTTCTCTTCCTACACAAGTACCCTCTTCTTCTACTCCATCTTGGATAGTCATCCAAACCCTAAGAAAGAGGAAGATGGTTTTTCCTCCTAAGGCATTTGATTTCAGTTCATTGACTCCTACCCCATCATGCACATCTAAAAAACCAAATACCATCTCCCACATCGCCATTGATGCATTTGGTGACATGTTTGCTGAGATTCTTGTGTTTGCTATAGAAAAGACCAAGGAATATATTACGGCTTCCGACTAGTAGAGAGTAGTGTGCTTGCAACATTTTGAATTGTTATCCCTTTGGACCTGATGAGAAAAAAACACAAGAGATGGTATGAAACTTCTAGGAATATCACCTTAAATAAGTAGAGCTAGATACTAAAAAAGAAAAATCTGATTGAAATCTTTGTTATGTTTTTCCTTTTTACATTAAACATTTTAATTTTTAAAATTTTGGAACATATTTTGGATTTGCAACTTTATTTGGTCATTTTGTGATAACCAGTCAAGGGAACTGTTAATGTATTTTTGATTTGTAGTTTGCAATCCAAACAACTTCCCCATTTCTCCCTCTCCCTTCTCTATAAATGTAAAATGTTGAGGCATTGTAAATATTTTGTAGAGTTGTAAAAGATATAAATATTTTGTGTTTTTAATCTTAATATTAAGGAATATAAGAGATATATTACGAACTGTACATTAGTGTATTATTTATCAATTTAAGGTATTTTTCTTAAGTTTGATGCATTATATGTTTCTTTAAATTCCATTATCTTTTTCAATATGTCTTCAACACTTTTTTATTGTTTTATCCCATACTATCTTTGGATCTATGTTTTCCAAGGAGAAAGAATGTTTCCCTTCATTCTTTTCTTTCACTTCTAACTCTCTTTATTGTCACCTATTTTCTTCTATTCTTTTCTATCTTCCATTCTATAAATAATAAATCTAATGGAATGAGATCCTAACCCCAAATGATTAGAGTAGAGTAAAAATTGTAAATCACATCCCAAGAATACGTATGAAAAAACAACTCAGGAAGAAAGATAAAATATATCGATATAAAGATAAAATGAAAATAGATTTTGAAAAAATATATCTTTGGGATATCTTATTAATATAAATAACACCATCATATTGACCGCCAACAATCTAGTCTTCTACACAACATATGAATATGGAAAATCCTCCATGTACTACAACTCAACACTCGACTCACACCTCATACCATTGCGACACTCATAATTTTTACACTGTTACTATAGTTACTCATCCATCAACACGATTTTATGAGCATTAATCTCGCATCCATGCTCTTCTCTTAGTCTACATTCTTCAAAACTTGAACTACTTGCCTAAGGTAATTATCTTTTCTTATATAGTCATTCATGCCACCTCTTAAGACACCTAATTTTATGAAATTTAATTGTAAGGACCCAATAAAGACCCAAACATTATTAGTCAAATTTCTTTGAGACTCATGCCTTCAAAAATTCAATTATTTAAATTTCACGGCTCTAACACAATTGTGTGGACAATATTGTTCATTATACAATTACACAACAAACTAGACATTACGCACTCAACAAAAAATTCACAATAAACTTGTACACTAAAATGTAACACTATACTCCACAAAATGTAAACACAATTGACTCAAATTGCTCAACATTTTTGGTTGATAAAAGGTTTCTTCTGAACTCGGATGCTTCTTAAAAATATACCTCAAGTAATTTGGGAAACTTGAGCTCCTACTCAAGGAACTGGTATGTCATATCATGTAATATTCACAAAACTTAACAAATTTACATCTCCAGCCTTTTTTCCTTCACTTGACTAAATATTATGTGTACTCTTTATAACACAACTTCTTGATCTTGGTGTCTATTACTCATTCCACTTCAACACGCTCTTTCCTAGGCATATGTTTCCTTCAATATACTATGTCATCTTATGATGCATGTTCATCATCATATTATTGTACTGCATGATATGGATATAGTTATGCCATATTAAATATATTAGAGATATCAACACCTACATGAAACTCAATCTCATTTGTGTTATGCATAATTTTCCTGATGATTATGCATGATCCTATCTTCTTCCACTTAAGCTTATTGTATGTTCCTTTTATAAACATTTTCTTCCGTAAGTATGCCAATACCATGTCTTTAATCCAATATTCAATTTCCCTTTGTGTCTCATCTATGTGTTATTTTTATTTTGCATTCATCTTTTATAACTGATTGTGCACTTGTTGGTACACTTCATGTTTTCTACAAAATTTCTTGCTTTGGAAGTCCATTCTTCATTACATAGTAATTCTCTCAACTTTGAAACTCCTCTTGGGTTGTTTCATATAGAATTTGGAATGGTGTTTTGCTTTTACTCCTATTTACTAAAAAAATTTAATTGTTTTTTTCTAATGCTAGATCTAATTCTCAAGTTCCTAGCTTATCTGTAACCAAACATTTGAGTAAATTTACAAGGCTTATGTTGAGAACTTCTTTCTATCCATCAATTTTTGGATGTTATGCTAAAATAAATTGTAACTTTGTATCCAACTTCCTCTACAATGTTCACCAGAAATGACCAAAAAATTGTATCTTTTTCAAAAACTATAATGTGCAGTAATCCATGTAGTCTCATAATCTCCTTGAAGAAAATATTTGCAATATGTGTACCATTATTGGTCTTCCTACAAGTAATGAAATATGCAATTTTTGAAAACCTATCCATAACTACAAAAATGGAATCAATACCCCTTTGGGTCCTAGGAAAGCCCAAAACAAAATCTACGCTCATGTCACTGAAGGTGTCTTTGGATTGGGAAAAGGTTGAAAAAACCTTGTGTTTTGAGATATTCCTTCAGATAACTAAAAAATGTGGCATTAATGTACAAAATTGTGCACATCCACACTCACACATAACCAAAATTAGCTCTCCCTATTTGGGCTAAGGTTTTTTCCAAGCCAAAGTGCGATAGTAATCCTCTGTAATGTTTCTTTCTTGCCAAGTTTTCCTGTGTTGATCTTTTCAAGATGCATAATTATATTCCTCTGAATAATAATCCTTCATAAAAAACATATTCTATCTAAGGAACCTTATCAACACGTGTGAGTACTACACATGTCTCCAATGCTTCTTTGAAATCTTCATCTTACACACATAACTCCTTTATGGATTCAAACCTGAAAACTTTCATTCTCATCTCTATCAATAAGCAATTACACCTAGTGAGTGCATCAACCACCTTGTTATATATTTCACTTCTATGATTCAACACAAATGTGTATTCTTGTAGATACTCCACACACTTCATGCGCCTTTGATTAAAATTTCCCTAGATGTTAATAAATTGTAGTGCTTGATGGTCCATGAATAACATAAACTCTTTAGGCAACATATAATGTCTCCACTTCTTCAATGCTTGCATAATTGCTTAAAAATACTTATCATAAACATTATTCTTTCTCCTTGCATCATTCAACTTCTCACTGAAATATGCAACAAGTCTTTCCTCTTAATTGAATATTGTGCCTATGGTTATGTCACTAGAATCACAGTTAATCTAAAAAACCTTTGAAAATCTAGTAATGTCAACAGTGGTTGCTCTATTATTCTTCTCTTCATTTCCATAAACTCTTTTATGCGCATGTACTCAATAATAAATTCTTACTATCTCCTCTCATGGCATTTGTAATTGATGCACATACACCACTAAAGTTATTGATAAACTTGTGATAAAAGCTAGCCAATCCATGAAAACTTAGTGCTTACTAAACACTCCTCGGTGATGGCTAATCAAAAATTGTGAAAATATTTCCAATGCCCATCTTGCATCCTTCTTTGGAAATCACAAATCCAAGATATACGGATACATAAAACTATACTTCCATAAATTAATCAACAATTTTTGTTCCTACAATTTGTACAATACTTGTCATATGTGTAGCAAATGCTCTTCAAAAAATCCTACTACAAATTAGAATATCATCAAGGTACATGATTAAATTTTTTCCTAAAAATGGTGTGAGGACTTAATTCATCAACCTCATAAAATCACTCGGTACATTGCTCAGTCTGAATGACATCACAAGCCACTTATATAACCCTTATTAAGTATTCAATGTTATCTTTCACTCATCTCCCTCTCTAATGCAATTTTGATTGTATCCTCTCTTCAAATCAATCTTGATGAAATAATTTTCTCCATTAAATAAATCCATAATGTCATCCATGCATGGAAATAGGAATATGTACTCGATGGTGATCTTATTTATATATCTTGAATCAGTATGCATACACCACTCACCATCCTTCTTTAGTGCTAATATTTTCAGCACTACGTATAGACTTAGATTATATCTAATGATTCATCTATCCAAAAAATATTTCATTTGCCAAGTTATAAATTCACATTCTCCTCTTGTTTCATTTTGTAAGCTACTTTGTTCAAAAAACACGATCCTAGAAATAAATCCTTTAGTGGCTAATGTATTTTATAGGCGGTAACCCTTCAAATAACTCACTAGACACAACTTTTTAAAACTCTTTCAACATGCCATTTGCTTATGGAAACATTATTTATCCTTCCTCGTCCGCTTTTGGTATGCCTTCTCTTTGTGTGATATGAACTATGAGCATAAAACATGCACTATCCTACTTAACCTCATTCAATAACTACTTAACTAAGAGTGATTAAAAATAAATTTAAATATTTATCAGAGGACAGATATCAAATG
Source organism: Taxus chinensis (assembly GCA_019776745.2). Classification (NCBI taxonomy): domain Eukaryota; kingdom Viridiplantae; phylum Streptophyta; class Pinopsida; order Cupressales; family Taxaceae; genus Taxus; species Taxus chinensis. The sequence continues at coordinate 213,445,008 of CM034149.1, forward strand.
AATATAGGAATGAAAAATAAGATCTAGCATGAAAATTACAATACAAGTGTGCATGATAGTAGATGAGAATGACTTATCTTATATTGACCGATATGGATTGATCCTAGACCGAGAACTAGGTAGAACAAGCTTGGTCTGGGATGTGCATGCTCTATCTAAAAAATTGTGATATGAAATTGCGCTAGACATTACCATCGAAAAGAGGAGAGTACCATCCGGAAAGTAATGTCTGAACCTGACAGTAGTGTACTGACAGTGAGTTTGGACCTAGTTCTTTTAGGATTCATCAACGTCATCTTCACTTCACTTTTTTTTGCTTTTCCTTCATTATAAGGATTTTCTTTCGTGCATGTTCCTATAAAAAAACCCTAACTACCTACAGAAATATCAAGAAAACATTATATGAAATAAATAATACATCTTCTTTTCAGAATGACCTCGACAATCACCCCAATTTGATTGTCACTATGTTTTGCACTACATTTCAGACTCTATGTAGCTATAATGTGTGTGTGTTTTTGGATTGTGTCCCTTGTAGCTAGACTTCCCTTATGTTGGTCACACTAATATAGTAGGATACAACTACTTTGTCCCTAGGATGAATGTGTGAGATGGAATTCAGAAATAGCCATTCGTATGTAGTGAATGATGTAGCTCAAATGTACTCTTTGAATGTTGTTCTTTCCCAAATAATAGATAGTAAGTATTAGCCCCAAATTGTCCAGCTCCTAATCATAATAAGTAAGTCACGTATATATATGATTCCCTTGTTTGAATTTTATCATTAACAACAAGAAAATCCGACCCAAAGTAAAAATAAATATTTAGAAAATGTACCAAATGATGTAACATTTGAAAATAAGGAAAAGGATAGAAGCATCCAAAGGGGACAATAGTGCCTGGGTGCTCCTATCCCTAACGGGTGTTAATTTTTGGGATGCTAAGAGGATATAACAGTAAATACAAAAGTTGTGTCACATTTTTTATAATGTACAAGAGTAAAATGTTCATTCCAGAAAAGTAAATGAGAAGAGTGTGTAAGTGGATAAGGAAATGCAAAATCAAAATGCATGTTGTTAATGTTTAGTTTTCTCACGTAGGAATCATGCATATAACGACATTCTTAGAGGCTTGATGTAAATAAAAAGTGTGTGATTTCATGACTATAGATAGTAAAAAACACTCTTGGTGTTGTTTCACCCTTCTCCTATAATGGATTCAGAGTATACTTCTTTCCATCCTTCTCAACCGTGTATGTGTTTGTGCAGTTATCATGTTGTGCCTTCTAGTCAAAATACCCATGCCTACCAAGTAACACATGACATGCATCCATGATAATAATGTCACACATTACTTCATCATCATATATCCCAATCTAGAACTTAACTAGACATTATTCCTTAATCAACAACTAACTTGTCCCTTCTACAACCATGAAACCATGTACAGATTCAAATGCTCTATTCTCATCAACTTTAACTTATCCACTATTTATTTTTCCAAAAAAAAAATTCTTCCTTTTTCTATTATCACCTTGTAGAATTCTCCCCCAACTTACACACCATCCTAAAGAAACTTCTTCTATGCTCATAAAAAATTTCTTCTTTCTTTGGTTTCAACAACATACTCTTGAACATTGATGCTTATCCCTTTTCTGGTTCTTCCTTGTGACTTGAAAATCCATTAATATCTCCTTGTACAATATTTACACCCCCCTTATATCATATGCTTTGTGCCCTATTTTTCAACCTATAAAATGTGTCGTTGAATCCATGACCTCCTCCTTGATATGCACTTTCACCTCCTCAAGATGTTCCTTTATTTTTCATAGTTAAAAATGACTCACTTCTACCTTTTGTATAATTTTCTCTACCTTTTTTCTGTCCACGACCTTGTGTGACCTTTCTTTTTCCATAGTTAGCACTTTTTTGTTTTCATGTCATCTTCTCCTCTACCTCTAGAGTATATTGATAGGATTCTTCCATGGAATGTACTTGGAACATTCTAATCTCATCTTGAATCACCAAGTGGAACCCATTCATATACCTAGAGATATTCCCCACATCATTATCTACATATCTCACTAAGCACTATAATGGTGAGTTGGTAAATTTCCCGAGTGTATTCTTTCACACTAAGTTCTTTTTTGCAAACCTTGTAACCTTCTGAACAAACCAAGCTAGTAATTTTTAGGCAAAAAATTTACCTTGATAGTTACCACCAGTTTATCCCATGTATTTATTTTCCATTTTCCATGTGACACCTAGTTGGTTTGGATATGCTCCCACCAAAGAGACACATGACCTTTCAAATTTTTGGACAAAAACTTGAACTTTATAGATTCTTCCATATTTTTGTACTAAAAATATTTCTCCATCTCTGTTATCCAATCCATGAGATTTTTTTGGTTCCAAAACATTAGAATAATAAGGGGTATCTAAATTACGCTTACTCCCCATTCTACTGATTCCATGAAATTTTCTATACTTAGGACCATATTATGCTTCTTCTTCTTCTAAATTTGCATTTGCATTAATAGATTACACTCCTTGTGTGGGTCCACATTCATCATTACTATGGTCTTGTAAGATAACACCTCGGTGTTGTACAAATTTTATGGCCTCCAAGAAAGATTGCACATTTTTTATCATTTCGGCCAAGTCCTCAATCTCACATCATAATTTTGGCATACCACATTCCTATAGTGTGTCATTTTCTACTTTTTTTTATTTTTATTTTTCTGAAATTTGTAACCAAAATCTCCAAAATTATCTACCCAGTTATCATTTGTAAAAAGATTCCTACAAGGACCTTCTACCCACAATCCATACTCAGTAGTAATAGAACACCAAGAACATCCACTTGTAGAGAAATGATCACAATATGTAAGTATAATAGTTTATCCACTTTGAGGGGGAAACCTCCAAACTACACAATAAGACTGAAATGCCTAGTGATGATTAACTACTACCCGCTAACTTCTATATATATGATTCCTATGTTATGGCCATCACTAAGGCCAACCCACTAATGATAATATAACACATATGAAAGAGATACATCATGATAAGAAGTTATGATAGATATAAGTCAGCCATACACATCTAATGTAAGATATAGGATTAAGGGTGTAGCATGCCCCTCCCATTCGAAGCAACAGTGTCTCTAATGTTGAGAAGATTTGTATGTTGTTGCAGGAATGTTGCATCCTCCCAGGTTATATCTTAATATCTAGCTTATTATACTTAATCAAATAATCAGTGATGACCCTTGTCCTCATTCATTTAGTGTGTTTCTGAATGATGCATTTTTTTCCAAGATGATTCTTCCCTCCTCGTCGAGCTCAGGTAATATTGTTTGGGTTTATACCTTCTGTTCAGTTACCTTATTCAAGAAAGTTTTATCCTTCTAAAATAGAGCATCAATGACTACATTCTCCTTCCCTTTCTTGTATATTATCTCAAAATCATACCCCAACATTTTTAGACCCATTTTTATTGTTCTTCAGATGATAACCGTTTCTCTAAGAAGTATTTCAAACTATCATGACCAGTCTTTACTTTGAAATGTATACCCATTAGATATGGTCACCATTGTTTTTTACACCATGTTGCATTGCTGGTCATTGTTATTGATGTCACATAGCATTGATGGCCAAGGAGTGAGTGGTGAAGTAAATCTTAGTCAAAGTCATGAAGTTTGATTGGTAGTGTCTTATCAGTGGTGTTTTGAGCATTCAGGTTGGTTTTAATGAGATACATGCATGGTCAGTGAGGTAAGAGTCCATTGAAGGTATGAACATGGTTGGTACAATTCATACATGATGCATTTAGCATGAGAAAAATCTTTTGGAGTGAGTAACACGTAAAATTTTTGGAAACATAGTTATAACTGGCTCAATTAGGCACATTTCTAGTGCCTAATGAGGTGTAAGAGCTAAATGCAAGTCATGGAAAGACCCTGTAAACATGGGAACAACCTAGGTATGATGTCTAGGACATGTTTGAGCATCAGAAAGGTTCATTTTAGCTCCTAGAGGTAAAATTCAAAAGTTCATCAAAACTACCTTTGAGAACTGGCAGTGTGGATTGAGGCAAATGGGATAGGATAGAAGAGTACTAAAAGGAATGATAACAAAAACGTACCAATCCAAGAAAACAAATTCTAATCCAACACCATGATCAATAAGATGAAAGTAATTCACTAGAATAACTTTACATAAACCTTTGCAAACAAATGAGCAATAATATCATATATTATTATGGAACTCAATGAAATACAATGAGAATGGGCCTTGCTTATGTTGGCAAGGAATAACAATCTAAGAACCAATCAAGGTCAGAGATCAAGCCATAAATCAAGGAAATAACTAGTCATCAAAGAACTAGTCAAGACCATAGATTTGGGAAAGAACTAGACATTAAGGATCTAGTCAATACCATAGATTTAGGAAAGAACTAGACATCAAGGATCTAGTCAATACCATACATCAAGGAAAGAACTAGTCAATACCATATATCAAGGAAATAACTATACCTAATAACTAGATAATATCCCCCTAATATCTAAATAAATATCCACACACATAAGTGGGTGAGGATAAATACAATAAAGGTAAATAAAGTATCTAGGTGAACATGAGCTAAGGTAAATACCTACTCTAACAATTAAATTCATATTTATAAAAAATTAGATAATATATTATGTAGAGGGGTGAGTTTTTGTGCTTCATAAAGTTTTTTATCAAGTTCTGAGAAGGTATGTGAAAGTTATGTTATATTGTTCTAAAATAGGCTTTTTAAAAAATGCATAATAAGGTGTCTAGCTTCTTAACACTCAAGGAAAAATACAGTTCCTCATTTAAATAAATCATATAAGTAATGTTTGTATAGGTTTCCAATCTTGAAATTTTACAAAAAGTTTCAGGTGAATTGGACATGTTTTAAGAAAGTTATGAGCATTCTTCTGATGGTGTTTTTCTCTCTCCAAAGTTTCTTCTTGAGTTCATTGGGTTAATATGAGTTATCTAACTCCGAGTCTCCTATGCAAGATAAATTCACTCCTCAATTAAAAATGATGACTTAATTGTATCTTTGTGAGAAATGTACTATGTGGGCATGCATGTGTTGTGTAAAGATAGATCTGGGAAGTCATACTCCAACCACTTCAGGTTTTTGTTGCTTCAGTAGAAGATGGCGTGGATTCATTATTCATAGGTCTTAAGGTGTCAATCCCATCTATAGGACTAAGTACACTAATGGTGAGCCTTCAAGAAATTTGGTGGAGTGCAAGTCTATTTTTAGGGATGTTGATGTCTTGCAATATCTTATATGGTGTGTCTAGTGAGATTGTGTTACCAAGTTAGATTCACTTCTTCATAAACATTTATATTATGTAAAAAGGAGGTTGAGCATGTTTTAAATAACACCTAGTAAAAGTCAAATGCAAAGATTAGTTTGTGTGATGGAAGATGAAAACAAGAGACTAATGGTCAAATCTAGGTTGTGGTACTGTCTTGACATGTCTGGGCTAGCATACCTTCTCAAATGGTGTTTTTTCAAGTCATAAAATATTTAGTGAGTGATAAAGGCTTCATAGATATGATGTGCTCTAAAAATAAATGTACTCTGTGATGATCATCCAATGGTCAAAGTACTCTTAAACTGTAAAAGGTTAAATTCTTCTTCCAAAGGTGAAAATTGGACTTCAAAGAAGGTGGTGTTGTTCTAATGAATATTAATAACTCCAAGTGGTTCATACAAGCCCTACAATGCATTGGTTCAAACATAAGAGCATTCTATTTCCACTAATATGATACTTTCACAGTGGTCAACTAATGATGCAATGTATTCTTAAGGCTTTGGGAACTATCGAAAGAAGTTCAAGATTAATTATTAATTGGAGAAGATAGAACATACTTTCAACTATCTAAAACAATTTGAATTTTTAATTCCATTTAAAATTGGGTGATAAATTCATTTTTGAAGGCTCTTGTGCCTCTACAGTCATCAAAACCCTTGTACTAGGGTTTGTAAAGGTCTTTTACTCAAATCTCAAGAATCAACCAATGAAAAATCATAAAACTTTAGATTTTGTTCTATCTTTGGCATATGAAATTGTTGTAAAAATATCTAATTTATTCCATCAAGTAATGAAGGAGAAATGGTTGACAGTTTCCTTGAAGCTTAGGTTATAGTTATGTGAAGAACTAGAAACACGCCGCTAATGCAATTTCTTCAATGTTAATGAACTATCTCCTCATAAAAGATTAGAAATGTCTTGAAAGACCTCTACCAACGTGAGTAAATGTTTGGTTTGGATTGAAAGCTTCAATGCGTGTGAAATTGAATTTGTATTCATCTCCAAAAGACTATGTTAAACCAGTGTTGGTCTTCGAATGCAATATTGGTGTGAAAAATGACTAAAAACTTCATGTCAAGCTTCTAATGGCTAAGAGAGGGATCAAAAAACTTGGAAGGATGATTTTCCTTGAAAGATAAAGGTTTCATAGGAATATCACTATCATAGTTGATAGTATGGTTGAGTGATCAAAGAAATTGCAATGTCACTGTCAATGTTGTTCTAATATTGTTCTGTCACGAAGTACTTGGCTCTATTTTGAAGCTCATATGTCACTAAATAGGTATAAAATTTTGTGTTTTCCTTATTAACTCGTATGAGGAAGTGAAAAGTTTGTCTTAAGCCAAATTTTGTGAAGTTCAAAATTCAGGGAATTGAATAGTGTTTAAAAGCTAAAAGGTCTATGAGATGCTTGCTTGAGTTAACTTGGTTTTGGTATGTAATATACCATTTTGAAAAATCATGATATGTTGGGGTTTTAGACTCTTGAAGGAGAAAATAAGGAAGGAAAACAATCATATGTGACTAAAACAGTAAAATTTTGTCTAAGGCAAAAAGGTTAAGGGGTGGAAGTAATCTATCAAGTGTAAGCATGTTGAAAATAAAGGTGAAGAGTCGTAAATAGTGTCAAAAATATTTCTTGTCTTTTCTTAATGTGTGATAGGAAGTCTACTTACAACTAAAAGAGTTGAAGGAGAGAAAATAGTCTTGTGTAGAATGGGAAGGTGAGAAGTCATAAACCAATGTTGTTGATTTTGTGTATAGAAAAATTTACTAGGTAGTGATTAAGGCACAAGAATATACATACTTGAAGACTTAGTGAAGTCTCCTTTTGCCTCTAGCTTCTCTTTAAACCCTAAGCATGCCAACATATCACCCAGTCTAACTGGGAGCTCACCCGAGGTGCGCACAAGCACCGAGCCCATATTTTATATGAGATTTGCAAGAATTTTTATCACCATGAGAGGAACAATGCTCAGATATGACTGAATTTGCTCAAAGATAGAAAACAAAGAAACAAGATCTAAGCATCAATGTACCATAAAACAGATGAGAACATCACAACCACAAGGAAGAATTAGATCTAAACCATGAGTATTATCATGAACACAAGGATTTGGATCAAGAAACATAAAATAATATACACAGATCAATATCCTTAGCACATATGTTTAGAATCACTCCATTGTATTAATTCATTACATTGCAGTAGCCAATAATACTAAAGAGACCCTAAATTTTACAAAGTAAATTACATGATTAAACAAGGAAAGCTAACACAATTTCCATCCATCTAGCCAAGGTTCTAAGTTTAGGAATGCAACATTAAGATAGAAGCTTAAAAGAATGCTTAACTAGTATGAAAACAATACAAAATCTAACTAAACATGCCTACTAGTATGCTTGAATTACCTAACATGTGCCTAAATAGACCTAAGAGGGAAATCAAATGGTTATGGTTGCTACTCCAAACAAGGTGAAATGGCCTCTCCAAATGAATACTTGGTCATTTTGGATATCCATCTACTAACCCCATTGAAGGCTTTAAACAAGGATTGACCTTGGCTATATATCATATTTATTATATAAGATACAAATCAAAGCATGGTGTGAAGTATAAAAGAATGAGGTGAACCCTTTTTATACTTTTCCTTTACGGAGAAACTTGTATTTTGGTGCATATGAGACTAAAAGCCCCAAATTAGATTAGAATTTATAATCATGATTAGGCCTTGCTAACCACAATTAGTGAATTACCAAGTGATTAAGAGGTGTGGAGCCTTAATCGACTGCTTAGGGTCAACTAGGAGGCTAGGATAAGCTTTTGAAGCTTGCTGAAACATTGTGGAGGTGAATGGGGTGATTTTGAGTGGTTGGAAGAGTGGTTTAACCCAATACTAGGGTATATCAAACAAAACAAGGGCAAAATAGGCTTAATTAGCTTATAAACATTAATTGTCTATTGTGAAGAGAATTTTGACTTACGATTCGTTGTAAAGTGGCATCGTGAATGTGAAAGAGGTTTGCTGATCAACGAAGTTCTTGTTAACCAACCAAAGTCCCAAGAAACTTTAGTTAATTAGTAAAGAGCACTAATTATAACTGAATTGGGAAGAATAAGAGTGATTTACGTGCATTTTGGCAATAAGATTGCAAAAGTAGAATTTAGGTGTCTACATTTGCCCTTGTTTGAAGTGAAGTTAGTGACTTCACTTCAAATATAGTAGACAAGCACAAACATGTAAATTTTTGAAGAAAAATTAGTAGGAATGAAGGATTCCCCCTCGAGTGTCAATGGGGTGATAGAAGAAGTCAATCAATGATCAAAATTGATTGAAATGGACAAAAGAAAATAGGTTAGAATGGATGTGAAACCCTTGGGTATTGAGAAGGAATAAGAATAGGAATAAAGGTGGTTGTTTATTGCCTCTGGTGGTTTTTAGAAGAAAAATTAGTAGTGATAAGAAATGATTAATAGAAAATATAGGACAAGCCCAATCTTTGCATCCAACCTTTCAATAAGCAACTTGTTTATAAAATTTTGTATAGGGGGTTCACTTAGTAAAAGTATGGCATAACACGTGGGTTCAAAGGGTATTAAACAATACCCTTAATTCTAGTTTTTATCTCTAATTATTCAATTGATAACACCCCCTCTTGTTATATTATTAGAATGAAAATAACCCCTATTTTTTCCATGTACCTTACCCATTTTTCAATTACAATTTTATTTACCTCTTTTTATTTCTACCCTAATATATTAAACAGAAAATATGTCATATTTCTCACTCAAAATATTTTAATATGCATTTCCTCTCAAAAGATAGTTTGAAGCCATTGAAGACCTATTACAAATCAACTTATAAATGTTAAGCTTTAATCATTTATCAATAGTTCTTCAAATAATTAATATGGTGAAATAATATCACTTGTGTTGAAAATCATACTCAATCCTACTTTTTTACCATCTTATTAGTTCTTGGTTACGAATCTCTTAATTGATATTTCTTTATTCAAAAAGAGATTATAATTTAACTTTAAGAACACACTCCTTTTGCAATTTTAAGGTATTTACTTTTAAAAACTAGGGTTCAAGTGTTTTAGTTTTATATTAAAATTAAACATCCATTTCTTTTGGCCCACCTCTCTAACCTACCCCCAATACCTGATTCAAAATATTAATAAACTAAACCCTTTCACACCCTCATGTCTACCGGTATATTGACTTTAATTTTATTAAATTTAATTACATCAATATGAACCCACGTACTAGGATATTGCGTAGCTAATGAACCCCCCATGATCACCACCTACAACCAGCCTTGGAGGATCTTCAAAACTCTCATATGAGCTCCAAATATTGTTATTTCAGCACTTCATTAGCTCAAGAGGTTCTTCCACTAGCTCTAGAAATGTTCAATAATTCTATGAGGAGATCGTTAGTACAGATTTGGGGAACAATAAAAAATATTATCAAGAATATACCCAACCCCAAATCTAATAGCATATTCAGTTTCCTCTCAAATAATTATGCAAGTTCAAATAATAATAATCTTAATCCGGGATCATATACAAATGTTACAGCGGTTTTGGTTTGACTTTGAAATCTACCATTCCAACTTCAGGGTCTACCTCTCTGGCTTCATATTATACCATTCTAGCTTCAAAGTCTACAATTATATCTTTGGAGTCTACCACTCTGGCTTCGGTGTTTATGATTCTAACTTTGGAGTTAAACATTATAACTTCAGAGTTGAACATTATATCCTCATAGTTGAAAATTATAGTTTCGGAGTTGGACATTAGAACTCCACGGATAAATACTATAGTTACAGAGATGAGAATAACTCCAAGGGTGGTTTGAGAAGCATTGTTATCTATTTTTGGAATTCATTCTGAAAATACATATTTACATAAGTGTTTTATTATTTTTAAAATAAATAATAATCAATCTTCATTTTGATTCTCAACAATAAAATAAAAGATTTGATTTGTTCATTAGAGTTAGATAAGCTCTCTCCATATATTTTTACATATTTACGCTTTATGAATAGAATGAAATCTTAGTTTTTAAGATTTGATTGAGATGTATGCCTTAAAATAAGGAGGGGGTTGGAAGTGTGAAAATATAAATGCAACATCCCACACAAAATAATGTAATCTCCATTATTTTGATCAATTCATTCTAATGTTTCGTTCCATCCATTTGTAAATAAGTGTTCATTAAAATACTCTTCTGAGGAATGAGTTGGTCACTCATTCCAAGGAAGATGGATTTGTATGTTTATTTTTGTTTTTCCATTGTACAATTATATTTTGTTATCTTTTTCTTTGTACAATGTAATTATATATTTTGTGTATAGTTTGTTGTAAACTTGCAGGTGTATTATGCTTTATCCTTTAATTTCTTTCCAATCCAGTAATTTCCATTCATTGCAAGTTTTATTTGCTTTCATGCAAGTGTGAACTTCAATTTCTTCAATTCTATTTCAATATAATGCAAGGGTGTTTGAATTTCTGCAACTGTGTTTCCAATTCATGCAAATGTGTTCTTAATTCATGTGAGTGTGTTCTTAATTCATGCAAGTGCATATCTAATTCCTGCAAGTGTGCTTTTTAATATCTACAAGTGTGTATTTTGGGTAGTGTGGGCCGTTTCTAAATATCTTTTTCTCCTATTGCATATTGCCATGGACACCAGCCCTGGATTGCCATTTTTTAATGAAGATGTTTGATGACCCTTATCACCATGTTATATACTTTATAGCTTGATAATGGAGAAACTAATTTAATATAGTAAAATTAGTAAAAAAAAAAGATGTTTGAATGGTAATCTAAAATTCAACTAATAGGAAGATGCCATGAACTAGTAGAAGAATATAATTAACCAATTTTGGCAAGTGACGTTACTATTCTAATAGTTTCACTTGATAAGGTTTAGTCCCCTTGCCCATTGATTAGAAGTATAGAAATCACAATATGTATTACTATCTGAAGTGCACTAGTTTTTTTTCACTCTAAGAGGTTCCTTAGGCATACCATGTAGTGTAGTGACCAAATATTAGGGCCAAGATTCCACTTTGGAAGCTTGCAAAAATGTAAAATATGAAAAAAAAAAAAAAAAAAAAAAACTTAATTTAAAAAAAAAAAACAATTTTAAGAATTTTTCATAATCGTGGACCAAAAATCCATCAAGATGCTCAGAAAAACAATCCGTGTCATTTTTTCCTTCTTGAAAATTAATGGAACACATTTCTTTTATATTATCCACCAAGTATAGAAATTTCCTTGAATTCAAGTTCTTAGTAAACAAATTTCCCTAATGTTCTAATTTAAATGCCTTTACCACCCTATCAATAGGGATGTGTTGATGCTTTATTTATTTAACCATTATTTGAATGATATGATCAAAATTTATTAGTGACAACTATACATTAAACATTATATGCAACTTGACATAAGTTGGAAATTTGTGCTCAAATGCATTTTTTCCAATGTCTTGGTAATGGTGTGTTGCTTGTAACACAAGTTTTATGTTCCTGTTTGCACCCTCAAAATGTTCATTTTGTAGTTTCAATCATACTTTTTCACCCACTTGGAATTGATGAGGAACCATTGGGGAACCCTACGTTGAACATGACATGGATCGTATTTCTAAATAATAGTTTCTTTCACAAACTTTCTACTGAATGTATCCAATATGCTTGGTAAACCTAGTTTCCTTATCCATTTAGTTATGATCATATAGTGATTATTCACTTGAAGGAATAAGAAATATACACCAATGAGGGATAGTGTTTAAAATCAAATACATACCTAAAATAATTTTTATCCTGTGAAACCATGAAGAGTTTGAATGTAGCTATAGTGTATATATGGAAGGATTTCATCCCACGTACATGGATAATTTGAATGGTATATTCAAAGAAGATGCACTATCATGCAATCTACCACCTCTATTTACCCATTAGTCTAAAGTATGGAATTTCATGGACTTGTTTAATTTTTTCCATCCTATACCATTGTGCAGATCAGAAGATCCCAAAAAACCCATTTTACATGTCTAACACATTTCTATGTGCAAAGTGTTATAACTACCATATTTCAAAACCTATCAACCACCAAAAGACAATTATTTTGTCCCTTATATGGTTGGAAAACCAAACATCAATTCCATTGAAATAGATTTCAAAGAATTTTCTTGAGTTTGAATGGTTCTATAAAGACCCTTCTTTTGATTGGTCGGCTTCACAATTATGCACGTAATGGAAGCCTTGATGTATGCGATGACATCATGATGAAGTTTTAACTAGTAGAAATACTTAAGAAAAAAACCTTTACTTTCTTCACCCAAAGGGACCTTCCCTTCTCCTTTAGTGATCCTCCCTAATACTTTTCTAATTCTCCTCTGTATCGACATAGAGATGCCATATGTGGCACACAATTCACTCCTAAAGATGGTAATTAAGAACATGAACGCCATGTATCATCCTATGGTATATGTCAAGGAATTCATAGTAACTTATATACAATTGATCAATATGAATCTAATGTCTCATATCCAGTTACAATGAGAAACATGATAAAATTACAATTAGAGGTAGACTCAGAAAATCAACTCAATTTTAACTTCCCTTTTTATGGTGGATATTGAAGTACAAATATCATGGGTAAGTGGACCATCTATGATGATGGTAATCTTTTTTTTTAGCTTTCCTTGAGTGTACGTGAATTGTAAATGATTATGATCCATATGTATGATTCTCTCCTTTCCCAAATTATAGTGTTGAGCCATTGTTTTCACACCTACACAATGGCATATATATCTCCTTTTTATTTGTAGGATAGGTGTGCATTGTGTTAGATAAAGTCTCACTATATAGTAAGAAACTATGCAGCTATATTGGGTGAGAATGATGTCGAGGGAATATTTTTGGCATCTATATTGATCTCAAAATATATTGCATATGTGAAACAAATCCCCTTCTTCAATTGTGTGAATTCTCACTGTTGTGCCTTGGTATCAATTATTTTTCCTGCTCATTTTTATTGTGTGAGAAACTTGAGCACAAACCTATGGTACAAAGTGGCTACTCCCAAGAAACTTTAAATTTCTATAAGAGTCTCTTTAGCGTTGGCTAGTCCCTATTGAACTAGATATTGTCTAGATCTACATATACATCATCGTTGTTGATGATGTAACTTGGGTATTGGATACCTTTCCTGTCAAAGGAGAACTTATCTATGCTGAAATGTATGTTATGTTGAAGCAAGGTGTGAAGACCCTATAGAAACCTATTTCACATGCTTCTTCCATGTCTTAGTGAAGACAAGAATTTCATCCAAGTATACAATCAGAAAATCATCTATGATGGTCGAAAGGACATCAGTAATCACCAACATGAATTTTTCGATGCATTTGTGAAACTGAATGGCATGGCCATCCACTAAATCCCTCCTTGGATTCGAACACAGTCTTCCATGTAGATCAATTAGATTGATGAGTGCTTGGTTCTTTATGGTGATCTTATTGAGAACATAATGGTCAATACATATTCTCCACATTTCATCATTCTTTCAAGTGAGGAGAGGCACATAGTCAAATGTTTTCTTTTCAAATTATGTCATGAACCTGACACCTGATATCAAAATTCTCATGCATTGATCGAGTATATTTTGTCGTATTTCAGCCGCCAAATCAATCAAATATTTCATATGACAGTGCAGAAGTAAACATGTCAACGAGGTGAATATGTAGTCCATCTACTTTTTGCATCGTGGACGTTGCTGCAACCTTTGGATTCTCCTCAAGTCTGGTCATGAGCAGGAAAAAGGAACGTGAATACTACCTTACAGTTATATGACAGTGCTTATAACACATGTGCCTGTGGTTGTCACGTCATATACCACCTAATCCTTCTTTGGTGGAGATCAAATTTTTCTTGCTCTCACAATCTCTAAAAAAATCTTCCCATTTATCTACATTTTTTACTGTGAAAAGCATTATGTATCCTCCCGAGATGGATGCAGTTTTCGTGTAGCAGTGATACTGAATTATTGATCTCGTCATCCTCGATATGCTCCTATTCTCTATAAACACACGATGTTTCTGTAGCCCGTTTTAAAGATTATGTTTTTTTATGGCTACCATGCATCTATAATTTGAAATGAAAGTTCGTGACCCTTATGATCATGCTTCTTATACTTTTGATCTCATGTGGTGGGACAAGCATGAACGGAATAAACCACTTTGATACCATTCATCGAAATTAAGTACGAAATTTAGTGGTGAACACACTAACAATGGGGTATAATAGATATAGATGTAGAAATGAAACTAAAATAACAATAATCGCAAAAGAAGCGATACTTTTTTGTAAATGAGAGTGTACAAACAGGTAGTCTTTATAGGAGAAGTGTATGTCTTGAGCTCTATCTTCTTCACACCATCTTATCTACTTTGTAGCTTTACAATAAACACACTATAAATTTCATTATGAAACCCACATCAAAATGACATGTATGAACATTAGAAGTGAAAATGAAATGACAAAAGTGGATAAATAGTCAAATTTTGGTTAATGATGTTACTATTCCCCTAGGTTCAATTGTGAGGGCCATATCTCACAACTCATTGATAAGAAATTGAAACTACAATATGTATTGGAAAGAGCATCAAGCGAATAAGTTTTGCTTCCTTTGATTGATGCCTTTCCAATCCTACGTACGAAATCAACCAAATTTAAGGGTTTGAATTCCACTCTTAAGGACAAATAAAATATTGAAAAAATCGAAAATGTATCAAAAATCAAAACAAGAAATGTTTAGAATTTTTTTCAGAATTATGTTGTGAATGTACATCTGGAAGCTTTTAATGGCCGTCTAAGTCAGAACAAAAAAAAATTCAACCACTTCGTAGAATTTATTGAATGGGCAATTCCATTGGCCAATTCATCAAATGAAGTTTTTCATGGTCAATCCCCCTCTATATTATAAGTAATTGTAGACAATCCTACATTAGAGGGGGAAATAAATTTATATAAATTTCTAGATCAATAGACTCCTAATTTTCTATGAATGAGTTTTATGACAAAAAGAAGATCAAGATTACACTTCTCAAAATCACTTCACTTGTAAAAAGGTTTCCATAAGCCCACACATTATGGGAGGAAAACCAAAAATTAGAAAACCTAGAGAAAACATGGGATACATTTCCATAATCCTTCGAATGAATGTTATTCTAAATATGTCTATGAAGACTATTAGATACAATCCAATATAGTGATCTATCTAGTATGATAAGAAAAACAGATATAACACTTAAAAGATAAAAGCATGGAAAATTATTTGACCACTTTTGAGATACAAGAGAAATGGAAAAGAAAGAATATATATGAAAGAAGATATAGAAAGGTAGTATAAACACATTGTATGATAATAAATTTTTAAAATCCTATCTCAGAAAGGGGGTTATTATAATTTTTCTATGTATGTTTGATGCATATATATGTATATGTGTATGTGTATGTGTATGTGTACATACATACATACATACATACATACATACATACATACATACATATATATATATACATACATACATATATATATATATAACATATATATAATATATATACTCCCAAATATATCATATATGCATCATAATCTTTTATATATATGAGTATATCCCTTGTTATTCTATAGAATTAATGTCTATGTGAACTGTGTATCACTCCTTGTAGCTAATGTGTATATATTAAAATAAATTAAAAAATCCACATGTCCACTTCCACATTTAAATAAATTAAATAATCATCAAATTATATCCACCTCCCAAATCCAAGTTAATTGAAGTCTGTGACTCGAACTAAAAAATGATTATTTTAATCAAATAGATGTGCTTAAAATGGCTCAAATCAACATTTGAGTTATACTATAGCTATCTTCACAGGACATGACAATTCACACATTCACATCACACACTTCTTCACATACAGCTACACATATTCATGACACATTTTGGGTGAATAAAAAGCAAACATATGATATGGCTTAATCAAAACATGTGCGACCCCTTTACAAAACTTAGCCTTAACTTATCCATGCAGTCTCATAGAACTAGCAAGAGTTTATACTGTCTAATCAAATATGAAAACTTAATCTAAACAGAGATGGGGGTCTTATTTAGTTATCTTCCAATCAAACTCAGTTAGAACGTAATTTTCTTGATAGATATCACTTTCTTCAAAGAATTAATGGAATCAACTGAGCCCCCCTTTGACAAGTGTGGCGCATACACCAAAGATCATCCAATGAGAATGATCATGTATCATCTAGGATTCCCTCGGATACTATAAAAACATTTGAGTGATACATTCTTAAATGTATTCCTCATGATTGTTGTGTTGCTTACCATGCGGTGGTTGCAAATACCGAGACACATCAGAAAACATGTTTGTTGCTTAGCTCACTTCATTTAGACATACTAGTTAGCATCCACAATCCACAAAAGCTTACAAATCCAACAAAGGGTATCACAATAATCCTAACTCATATATCAACAGGTTTATCTATCTGAAGTGGCTTAGGTTTCTTACATACATAATGATTTGCAACTCTTTAGGGTTGTATTGGGATTTTCCTATCTAACAATGTGTATAATTTTTATAGTCTACATTCTAGCACATTCAGTGCGACACCCACACTTCTTGATATATAGTTTTCATATTACTTGAGTTTGCTACATATTAGAGTGCCTATTTCCATAGTGTGAATTGGTGTTGTTTTAACCTTTGGTTTGTTCAAGTTTCAAATTTTCAAGTGACAACATAGAAGGAGAAAATCTAGATAAATTAACCAAGTTTATGGTATAAAACTTTCCTATAACTACCTTCTTTCGCGATCCTTCTTAACGAGCTAAACACTCTAGCATCGCATAGCGATCTGAAACTAGTATATCACTGCACGTGCTAGTGTCACAGTACATTGTAGCCTACGTCGTGATTCACATGCCTCCGCCCAACTAGTTTTTTGCTTTTTGCACCTTAGCACGTGCTACTGTAGTCATCTACGCGCTAGCGTCAAATCGAAATTTTCCTATCACATAGTTAAAGTGTTCTCTTGAGTACACACTAGTGTTCACACATAGGAATGGTAGTGCCCCCTCTGTGCGTCGTGACGATCACTGTGTTTTCCTATGTGTCGTAACCCTATCTTGGTTATTGACATTTAACATAATGTTTTAGATCCTCTTGGCCCAAGGACCGCGGGATGGTCATTGAATGTTGAAGGCTCATGTTGGGTAGGTCATATTTGACCATTGACGGAGTGATTGTAAAGCTAAAATTGGCATTATGAAATAGAACTCGATACCCAATTGTAGATTATAAAATAATAAGGGCAATTCTGAAAGTTTCCCTGTTCACAAAAGTTAACCCTTGGAACCCTTGAAGTGCCAAATTTGTGCCTTCATGACTTAGTGTGGTGAACATCATTATTCATGACGATCCTATGTCAACTCGAGAAAAGAAAAAGTTGCGAATCTTGAAGTTGAAACATGTTTAGAGAAAAAGAATCCATTATTTTTTTATTTTAATGTGAACGTTAATAGTTGAATCGAAAAGTAAATCCCTAATATGAGCTAACAACCTATGTCCAATTCATGAAATGAATTTCTCAATGTAAAGATCAGGTAATTATGTGGCTATGATTAAAACAATTCCCTAGGACGAGTAGCTAAATAATTTAAATCATTTAAAATAAAAATAAATAAATAATAATAAATGGGTTACAAAAATAAAATGGGAAATACACTCATTAAGATGAATGTAAATATATTTTAATGGATCTACTAAATTCTTTCAATGACCTACCGAGTGTGAGAAAACATTTTACCAAGAAAAGAATCCCCTATTGAACCCATTTGGGTCAAACTGAGAGTTTCATCCTTGAGATAGAATTTTTGGGAAATTCTACCTTGGGTTACATTGTGAGTTGTTGCCGTAGATAAGGATGGTGGGTTGCATTTCTATGGTTTTGAGTTGGAGCTCCATGGTCAGGACAGATTGTAGTTGCAGGTGTTGGTCATTCAACGTGTCCTTATAACATGTGTTTAATACTTAATTTCCCATGAATCCAAACTTGGTTAAGTGAGAAATCATAATCCTTAGGATCTTAGTGATTAAGTAAAGGACATATGACATATGATTATCAAAGATTATAAATATTTATTTAAAAGGATTTTGAACACGTAAAATTTTATAGATTTTTCATTGGAACCCTTTCCCACTCTTAGATAAATGTGTCCCTTAGCATGTAGTAGTGGGTTACCATGTGCTTCTCATATGGTGTAATTTTTCCCACATCCATGAATTGTTTTGAAGTTAATAGATCATGGAGCCTCTCTTAAGGGTATTGGTGAGAGAAACGTTGATGCATATTTACTAAATGATTAAATAGTTCCTTGGAAGAAATCTGAGAAGCATATAGTTGTTGGGTTCTCAATTAGGAAGTTAATACTTGAGTGTTTAAGAATGATGAAATTAGTTATTTTGAGCAAGGTCATCACTCGTTGTAGTCATGAATCCCTAAGTGTAAACTATGTGTCATTTGAACTACAATTGTTCTAAAACAATGTCAATAGTGAAAGAAAAGTACAATTTCATGTTAGGAGTAATGTCATACTTGAAGTCCTTATAGCTAAACTAGACATTTTCATGTTGTTAAACATAAATATGGATTTTTCTTGGTGAGATCAGACTTTTGAGCAAGAAAAATATATATGTAAATATAAATAAGATTTCTTGATGTGAAAATGTTGAATGGATTCAACAAGTTATTGAACTATAACAACTATAATAGGAAAATAAAGATACCGTGATGGAAGAATGTTAATGGGAAGAGGTATCTTGAATCTAAATCTACATTAAATCCTAAGACTTCCTCCCTGACTTCTTGTTAGATTTACTTGTGTAACAAGGGTAAAATTTAAACATCGAATAAACTTTTGAGAAGTAGAACCTCAACATAAGAATGAGAGAATTAGGAATTTTGTATACATTTTGAAATATGGAAAATAATTATTTAAGTTATGGAGATTATCGTAAGGGATAAAGAGCCAAATTAGTATTTGTATTATAAGTTGAATGTTAAATGAATTTAAGAATGTGTATGTGGAAAAAGGAGAATTTATCCTTGCATGACAATTTCTCTTCGAATTTTAATCAAAACTAAGATATAACCATGGTAATTTTGTGTTATGGAGTTATCAATCCTTGGGTCCCTTTTCTGGTTGGGTCATTGCTAGTATTCATTTATTAGGGAAAGTGTGGCATCAACATGTATATCGTCTTGTCATGTTGTCTATGTGGGTTGATGTTTTTTTGTAATTTTCTTATGTGATGTTAAGTTTATCTATTGGAGCCCATGTGGTGTTGTGTAGTGAGAATTTAAAGTCAAAAAATATATATTACGGTATTTTTAATGTTATATTTTTTGTCAAATTTAAGGGCGTTACACTCTCCCAAAACAGTCCCCTTTGGATTCTTAAGGGTAACGCCTCTAGTGAGTTAGTGGTTGGAATAATCTAAAAAAAAACAAAGCAAACTCAAACTATATTTGAGGAAATATTTTTCCTCTTCATGGTGTGTGTTCGATTTGGTTTCTCAAATATCAAGATAACTCACTCAAACACCCCTATTCTTATTTACAACATTCACTTCCTAGTAACCCTAGTTCTACTATTTTTCTAGGACATATTTTGATAGAAGAACACATATAACTAACTATGCATATTTTAGAGCACCCATTTGGCTGTTCTTTTTATACACAAAGTTTTAGGGTGTTCTCCTTTGAAAAATTAATCCAAATC
This sequence comes from Taxus chinensis, assembly GCA_019776745.2. Lineage (NCBI taxonomy): Eukaryota > Viridiplantae > Streptophyta > Pinopsida > Cupressales > Taxaceae > Taxus > Taxus chinensis. Next base: position 213,465,238 of record CM034149.1, read on the forward strand.
TCAATATCCAAGGTTCCTAAGTAGGCCTCTCTGCCCTTCTTCAAGTCTGCATGCCTTTTATCCTAGGATTTGCGGTAATTTTAATTAACTTAAAACATTATAACATTCAAAATCCTCTTCCTCAATCTCCTTATATATTATGCTTAAACTTTAAAGTCTCAATTAAAAGATTAATGGCATCAATATCTAGTTTGAAATCTTACCCTCCTTAACAACTCTTACAGACTTGGCATAGGAATGTCATAAATATCCATCAGTTGAGAAAATTTTAGGGCATAATTATTCATAAATCTTGATTAGGAATTAAGGCAAATGAATTTTTCAAAATTACATATCTTGAAAACAATTCTAAGGGTTCCAATGGTTAAATTATTTACAAACCCTAGATAGGGTTTTAAGAAGCTTGAGAATCTTCAAACTCTTACTAAAACAAACGATAACCAGATCATACCAAGCCAAGAACACAAATACTAATCAAACACCAGGATCAATAATATGAAAGCAATTCACTAGAATAACTTTACACAAAACCTTTGCAAACAAATGAGCAGCAATATCATATATTATTATGGAACTCAAAAAAAATACAATGAGAATGGGCCTTGCTTATATAGGCAAGGAATAACATGAGATAAGGTAAATACCTACTCTAACACCCCCCCTCAAGTGAAGCTAGGGGCCAAAATAGAAGTGGCATGTCCACAGTATGAGTCCCGACAACTAGGCCTGATGAGGTACTCATGTACAATATATCCATGAAGAAATATCAAACCAAAAGAAGGAAAGAATCTTGCTATAAGGAAAGAGAAGAAGAAGAAGGAAGATGTTCTCATGAACACCCCCTAAGAAAAATTTCCGAAACCCCAAGCATTCCATGCAACTCAAGGTAGCGAGGTGATGCAAAAAAAATCGTAAAGATGTCTGCAACTTGCTCCTGAGTCGAAAGGTACTCCAAGAAAATAAGTCCATCCTGAATGTGCTTCCGAATGAAGTGGATGTGTATCTCGATATGCTTGGTCCGTTGGTGCTCAACTGGGTTGTGAGAAATTTGAATTGTGCTTTGGTTATCACACCAAAGTACAGTCAATGAATCCTGTGGGAATCCAAACTCTGTCAATAATTGGCAAAGCCAAAGAATCTGCGGACTCATTGTAATTGTTGCCATGTACTCTACCTCTGAAGATGAAAGTGCAATAGCCTATTGCTTATTGCATGCTCAAGCAACTGGAGAAGAACCAAGATAGAAAAGATAGCCAGAAGTAGAACGCATGTCATCAATAGAACCTACCTAATCTGAATCTGTATACCCAACCAACTGAGTAGAACCCCTAGTGTAGTGTAGGCCAAAGTGGGAAGTTCCTTGTAAATAGCGTAAATAACTTTTAGTATCCTGCCAATGACTATTATGAGGAGAATGTGCAAACCGAGATACAAGCCCTACTGCAAATGAAATGTCAGGGCGAGTATGGGTCAAGTACATGACACTCCAAACCAACTACCTATATAATGTAGGATCACAAAGTGGTGTGGTACATGTGGATGTAAGAGTAACCCCGGACTGAAAAGGAGATGGACTTGGCTTGCAATTAGCCATATCAAATCGCTTAAGAAGATCATGCGTGTACGTTTGTTGACTCAAATGAATCCCTGAATCTATCTAAGAAATCTACAAACCAAGGAAATAATGCAATAGCCCAAGATCTGTCATGTCAAACTATGTAAAAAGATCCCTCTGAAGACTCTGAATGTGGGAAGAAGAGCTCCTAGTAAGTAACAGATCATCAACATACAAGACAAGTATCACAATATCCTCACCGACATGCTGGAGATACACTGTATGATCAGAATGGCAACGAACAAAACTAGTAGATAGAAGAAAATAATCCATCTTCTCATACCAAGCTTGAGGGGCTTGTTTGAGACCATAGAGAGACCTTCGGAGCCTACAAACAAGAGAAGAATCCTGAACAAATCCAGCTGGCTGCTCCATGTATATTTCCTCTTGTAGATCTCCATGTAAGAAGGCACTCTTCACATCCATCTGGTATACGGGCCACCCCTGTGATGCAATAATAGCAAGTACAAGGCATACAGAATCCATCTTGGCAATGAGTGCAAAAGTCTCAGAGTAATCAATACCTTCAACTTGTGAAAAACCCTTTGCAACAAGACGAGCCTTATACTTGTCAATGGACCCATCAGCTGCGTATTTGGTTCGATATACCCACTTACACCTAACCATATTTCTTCCTTTAGGAAGAGATACCAAATCCCAAGTATGATTCTTCATCTAAGAAGAATACTCAGTTGTCATCACATCATCCCACTCTTGTATCCCATGAGCCTTTGAAAAAGACTGTGGATCCTCAGAAACTACCTGACACAAAAGTCCAGAACCGGTAGAATGTGCATGATGATGCCTAGTGGGTGGAATATCCTCTATGAAAGGTGCTGCCTCAGAAACTATAGTACGAGCCCACTTAGGCATAGTGACAACATCAGTGGGAATAGGATCCTTAATGGCATCTATAACCTCCTCATCAATCTCCTCAAAGAAAGGGTCCTCAAGATGAGATGATGAAGAAGAAGGAATGGAAGAAGATGAAGAATCATGAGGAGTGAAATGCTCATCAAACTGAACATGTGTTCGAAAAAGAACATCATGTGTATCAGGATCTAAAAGATGATAAGCTCTCATGTCCTCACAATACCCTACAAAAATCAAGGGTTTACTCTTCTTATCCAAATGTTTCCTTTTATTCTTTGGCACAAAGGCCCAAGCATGGCTCCCAAAGACTCAAGAAAATGAGACATCTAAATTAGTGTTGGACAAAGCTTCCTCTAGAGTCAAATGCTCAAGTGCTCTATGTGGTGTGCAATTCTGAGTATTGTTAGCACAATTAACTGCTTCTACCCAATAGATAGGAGGTGTATCTCTAGAATGCATCATACAGTTAGCCATTTCCTTCAAAGTTCTATTCTTCCTTTCTACTAATCCATTCTGTTGTGGAGTATGAGGAACATAATGCTGGTGAATAATGCCTTGAGTTTCCAAAAAATTAGAAAACTCGTTGCTAAAGTACTCCCCCCCATTATCAGTGTGAAGGTTCTTCATGCTACTAGAAGATTGTTTCTTGACCAAAGCCTTGAATACTTTGAATTTTGTGAAAACATCACTTTTGTACTTGAGAAAATAAACCCAAGTACACCTTGAGAAATTATCAATAAATATAAGTGCATACTTAGCTCCATTGAAAGATGGGGTAAGAAAAACCATCAAGTCACTATGCACAAGCTCAAGTGGTGAAGAATCTCTCTTAGACAAATTCTTAGAAAAAGGATCTTGGTGTTGTTTCCCTAATGCACAACCATGACAAACTCCCTCAAGACAAGAAACTCTAGGAAGACCATCTACCATACCATGAGTGCTCAAATCCTTCAAATATATGTAATTGAGATGTCCAAATCTTTCATGCCAAAGCTTACTCTCTGAATCTAAATGAGAAACCAATCATGTCCCTATAGAAGATGTGTCATCAAAACCCTCAAAGTGATATAGTCTTGAACTATGATCAACAATACCTGAGCAACAAGTGAATAAGGCTCCAACAAAGTTCTTACTTCTGCCCCATGTGGTGTAAAAGTCATTGTTTTCCCTTGACCAGAATGACAAATTTGATATACATAAAGTAAATTTGTAGTGATGTTAGGAACATATAGTGCATCTTGGATATTGCCACCATCAAGTTCTATATCACCTTTTCCCTCAACAAAAAGAAAGGAAGAATCTCCAACCTCAATCTTGGAAGTAGAACTTAAACCTAGAGAAACAAAAGACTCCTTGGAATAAGTCATGTGATGAGAAGCACCAGAATCTATAACCCAATTGTCTGCAAGTGGTGACTGAGATCTTCCAACAACATTAAGTGCTTTTTCATGCTGATTAAAAGGAGGTGGAGTGGAGATAGAAATTTTTTTTTTCTTGACTGCATGCTCCAAGGCTTGCATTTGCTTATAACACCTATTTTCTTCATGATTACTACCCCCACAAAAAGAGCATGAATGGATAGACTTATTCTTGGATTTAGAAGACTCCTTGGGTTTTGAGTTGTTTTCTTTGGGTTTAGGATCATTTTGAGATGGAGAAGGTGTGGATTTGGTTTTACTATTTGGTTTTCCCTTGCCCTTAGGTTTAGATGCAACTAATTCCTTTCGAGAGGTGGAAGACTCAAGGTGAGATAATTTGGATTCTTCCCTAGTAATTCTTTCACAAAATGTTTCTAAGTTAGGCATTTTGAAGGTGTCACCTAAGGCATCCATGCTAGAGAAAAAGGCAGAAGCAAAAATTTTGAATGGTCCTCTCAACTTGGATAGAATTAAGTAAACACACTCTTCATATTTCTTATCTCTTCCACTCCCCTTCAACTGTATCAACAAATGCTTGAACTTGGTTAGATAGTCTATAATTGTTGGAAAATCTTCAGGATTAAGAGAGGTGATTTCAATTTCAAGTTGCATGGCTCTCATATGATCCACCTTATCAAATAAATCCTTTAATTTCTCCCATATTTTGAAAGGAGAGTCACACTTTTCCAAATGAAATAAAATACTGTCACTTACATAAGTTCCTATGAAACCCATACACTCATCAAATTTGTACTGGTACTGACATTTCTCATATTCTCTAGGGAATACTGGTTGTTCTAAAGAAGTTAAAGCCCATAATCCTTTTTGCTTGATTATTGTTTCCATTCTTGGTTTCCATGTGTGGTAATTATGTGTTGTTAATGGCTCAACATGATCTAATGCAGAAGTAGATGCCATCCTCGAAAAATCACCAAAATAAATGCAAGAACCAAGCAATGCAACAAGAACCCCAAGAAATGCACCAAGAGCCCCCCAGATTTCGGCACTTTATAATGAGTGCGTGTTACAATATGGCACTTTATAATTATAGTGCAATTCTCAAAATAAATATTTCCAATGGAAAGAGCACAGAAAAATTAGTGCTTTTGCAAAAAATGACACTCAAAACTGAGTTACCGATCAAAAGTTACAAGCTTTTCAATATTATGCTCTACTATTTATTTTAGTTGCCACTAAAACAGAATTAAATTCTCTTGCTTTCACCACATAATTAATATAAAAGGGGGCTGGAGTTAAGCACCTACTAGTAGGAATTACAAGCTTAAGCCTTCATACGACCATACCATATGACTAAGGGCTAAGGATTTTTATGGGTACACTATGATCAATAAGATGAAAGCGATTCACTAGAATAACTTTACAAAAAATCTTTGCAAACAAATGAACAGCAATATCATATATTATTATGGAACTCAAAAAAAATACAATGAGAATGGGCCTTGCTTATATAGGCAAGGAATAACAATCTAAGAACCAGTCAAGGTCATAGATCAAGCCATAAATCATGGAAAGAACTAGTCATCAAAGAACTAGTCAAGTCCATAGATTTATGAGAGAACTAGACATCAAGGATCTAGTCAATACCATAGATCAAGGAAAGAATTATACCTAACAACTAGATAATATCTCCTAATATCTAAATAAATAAAAATAAATATCCACACACATAAGTGGGTGAGCATAAATACAATAAAGGTAAATAATGTACCTAGGTGAACATGAGCTAAGGTAAATACCTACTCTAACACTTACAAAAAAGTGAAATTTGACTTCAAAGCAAAAAAAATTCTTACATAAATTTGTATTTCCCTTCCTTACATTCTTGAGTAATCAGTGATGAGAAATAATCAATGAGACTTTAAATAAATTACTCAAAATCACCTATTATGGACTGTATCTGATAGTGTTACAGTCTTCAAGGCTCTCAATTCCAAATAGATACTAAACTCTTCTTAAATGAAATTAAACCTTTTCCATGAGATTTCATTCACCTTATAAAGAGATAATTTATTAATAATATTCATGAAACTTGCACAAACAATAAATAATCCTTTTTTAGACAACACAAACTACTATAGTTTTCCAAGTATTTAATCACTTCCTTAAGGAAAAAAATAGAGCACATCACAAATTTGAACACCAAGAAAGTTTAAATAAATTATCCATATTCAATATTTATTATTCAACCTTGAAATAGAATATTAAAAGGGAAGAATGAACCAAATATTCATGGAGATTCATAAGTTGCAAACTAGAAAACAATATTGATTCTTAGGAAACAAAGTATTTTCATAAATCTTCCATATCATCATTACAAAATATCCTTACATTCCTTCCTTCCTTTTACAGATCTCTTTCACCTTGATCCTCCTCTCCAAAAATGAGTAACTAACTACCAAATGGAAGTTTCTCTTCCCATATACACACTACTTTTAACCCTAACTGATTTGTGATTACATGTCATGACTCTCGAACATAGAAAACACAGTTTTTAACCTTTCTAACACATTATTTTTCTCCTTTCACTCATTTAGAATCTTGCACAACATGAAAAAAATGTAAACAAGATCCCTTAATCATTATACTCCACTAACACTTACATCACAAGCCAAGAATGGATAATACTAACTCCAAATTTCAAAATAACACTTTTGGAGGGAAATACAAGATTTGAAATTTTAAACACTTAACTCCACTACACATCATGAAATGAACTCTAATGACCCCCTTAAGCACTTATAGAAACCCTAAATCATGTAAGACAACTTCCAAAGCAAAAGCTACCAAAACACACTAAAATTGTATCCTAGGAGAGATGCTCATGCATTAGGGGAGGCATCCTATTTATTACTTATCTAACAAAACCATAAGGCAGATCTTTGTTGAGTACCCTCACCCGAGCTCTATGCCAATAATTAATGAATTAAAAAAGTTAAATAACAAATACAAACTACAATCAAATCTTTCTAATAATAGAATATTATTCTCTAGACTACCAAAAAAAATTATTTGATTAGATAAAAATATAGTGACTAATGAAAAGAGTGAACCTTAGAGTAACAATGTCATGAAATGGCTAGTACCTTCATATGTTAAAATAAAAAGTGAAAGTTGTCACACAAAGTGTGAAGAAGACAAATACTAAAATAGTAGAAAAATTAGGATATTTCAATACAATTTTTTTTTTTATTACAAGAATGATGTAAAAAAAGGTGTATTGTTATCAATGACAAAAGCTAGAATATGCCTGGTTTAAAATGGAGTTATCTCAAATTTAAAATTCACAATGTCTGGTCATTATATGAAAATCATTTGATGTTTGAACTAGTCCACCCTCCCGATATAATCATGCACTTTAATGTGTTTATAATTTATGAACTATATGTGTGTGCATGCCACATTCTCTCCCTTGTCAAATCCGAGTGGAATTGTGATTACAAAATTTAAAAATAGATAATAAAAAATGAATGGTTAAACCAATACAAAAAAGATCAAAACTAAATATGCTATGTTTCAAACCTTAAGATTTGATTAGAATGTTATGTGAGACACATGAATGACCAATCTGAAATAAAAAAGAGCACAAACAAACCTATTATACTGCAATGGGTAGTTTGAAACTTTAAGAATTGATAATATCACATGAAACATGATCTTCAAACAACCAGAAAGATCTAGTACTTTCAAAGGAAAATAAACTAATTGGTATATTAGGTCCAATCTCTTATACAATGAAAATACGATCATGATTCAATTTTAAGCTATAAAATATGAAAAAAAATGGCTAGATTTTGGAGAAGATATCTAACAAAAGTGCACCAAGTCATTACCATGAACCAAAAACTATAGCCAATTCTATGGGAGGGAAGATATGTGTTTTTGCAAATGGTCATCCCAAGGAATGGAAAATTTGAGCCCTTTGTTAGTAGCCCACACCACCCCATGAAAAATTATGCATTTTGATGCCACCAGTCAAATGAAATTGGTAGGAAAGGGAATCAATTATCTTTTTTGTGCCTAATGTTTTATACATTTTGTATCAACTTACGTGAAGGAATGATTCACAACTGGAATTATTGCTCAGTGGAAAGTAAACATTATTTTTGCACTTTTAATGAAGGACATGCATTGGCAAAAGACATGGATTCTTATTAATGAAAAAATCTGAAATATACTTTTCTCAAAATGGAATATCTCAAAACTAAATTCACAATATTCTCTCATCATGGGAGAAAATTTTTCTTGATGTTTAAACTAGTCTAGCCTTATAATTATGCGATTGAATGTGTTCAAAATTTTTGAATTATATATGTGTGTAGACCTTGCTGCATTTTTCACTTACAATTTCATCCTTATCAAATATGAGTGGAATTTGTGCCTATAGAAATAAACAATAGGTAAGAACATATGATTGGCCAAATAGAAATAGAAAATGACTAAAACAAGTTTTTTATGTTATGCACAAGAGCTAGTTTCAAATTAACAGAAAGATCTAAGACTATTAAATATGAAGAAATCGATTGGTATGTTAAGTCCAATGTGTTATATAATGCAAAGAAAATTGTGAGTTGAAGTCAAGACTATAGAAGACAAAAATATGGCATTATAAAAACTCATCTCTTGCGATATGTGAAAAATAAACCCTTGAGAAATTGTTAGTAGTAATTTAAAAATACAAGATAGTTTAAAGTTTTTCCAAGAAATTCCACAAGATTCTATCCAGATAATGATTTTATAATCCAAGTAAATAATGAAACTTGTAAGATGCAATGTTGGAAGGGTATAAACAAATAATTATTTGAGTAAACTTCACTCCAGTAATAGAAAAATAAAGAAGCGGTATCTTTGAAATGATCAAGCATTATAAAGATAACAACTTGAGCTTTACCATATTCACCATCATAGATTAAACTTGGCATGAAAATTTTCTCTAGTTAACTCAAATGAAATAGTTTCATCAAGTGTGAGTCCTCCTAACAAATCATGATATTATATATAGCAACAAAAAATTTGTACTTGTTCCATCTAGCATAGGGAGAGCATAATGGTCTATTTAGGAAAGATCTTTGTAAACCATATTTTGATGAAATTTAGCTCATATATGCCCTTCTTATGTGTTTTCAAATATGGCAATGTCAACGATGATGACAAATTCCTAACAATACCTAGCATCTTCACTAGACTAAAAATTTGAATAATGTTTGACTAAAGCAATACCAATCATTCAGAATGAAAGTATATTGATGGCATCAAATGCCCAAGATAGATTGGAATCATCTTTTCACTTACATATAACTGATCTTGCATCACCCTCCCCCCCGCCACTGCTTCCAAGTCAAATAGATAACATAGATAAATAGATAATAGTACCAGTTGTACTCCCATACTATTGTACCTAAAAGTTAGGTATCTAAACCAAGTTCTCCATACCCCACTTGGTATAATCCCCATATTCATGCAATCTTGCCAAATACACTTCAATTTGTATTGGAAAATGTAAAGAATGTATATTTGAGCTAAGAAAAATAAAAGATAAGAAAAAAAACTCAGAAATTTGAGAAAGAAAGGTTGGATGTATCATTCTTCATTCATACGTGTGAATACATAAAGTTAGGATTGAAAAATAGAATGTTAACCAACCTTTAAGTACAAGGTTAATAAATTAGTACATCTAAATAACATTAATGGCCATTATATTAACTATTATAACATGAGAAATGCAACAAAATATGGATGCAAGTTTTGACTTTATCAAGATCCTAAGTATTCTTCTTCACCGCTTCCTAAAATGTAAGGGACTTGAGCCATACTTCTATCTATAACAAAAATATGAGTGTTCAATAAAAACTATCAATGTTTAAATACTAGGAAAAATATCCAAAGGTGTATGTGAGAGGCCAATAGGTATATAGAAGGATTTATTTAAAGAATTACATTACTAATAAACTATCTTAATGTGTTTTTTATCAAATCATAATGTTAATAAGGTTTTTTTAAAATAAATAATAATAACGATTATGACTCATGGCCAAAAGAAATAAACGTGAACAATGAAGATATAGAAAATAAATGGAAGGCATGTATCACAAAAAGATGACGGTTTGATAAAAATCGTCAATGTTTAAATAATAGGAAATGAGATATTTCATAAAAAAAATCCACCCATCCCTAAGATAATAATTTGGATGATGCTTCATTTCCTTTAAGATAACATCTATTTTTTTCCTGCAACATCAAATAAGATTTAAATAAAAAAACATAATGATGTAAAAAATAAAAACTAGACTTTCCCATCATATATATGGCCCATCTACTTCGAATCAATGGATTTATTATCAATTAAAATTTAGTATATATTTGATCTATAAAGGAAACTATATTCAATAAAGTAACATTAAGTATGAATGATAAAGTATAAATTTATGAAAATAATTGATACTTGTGTTGAAAAAAATGAGGACTATATCCTTTCATGGTCTTGACATACTTGTTATTCTAAATATGTTGAAAAATGGATACAATCTCCTTTGAAAAAGAGGAAAACATAGGTACTCATAATGATCCCTCTAAATAAATAAATGGATTAAAAGGATCCATTTTTCAACATGAGGTGAGATCAGGTCATCCTTTAATGAATGGAGAGATTAAAGCATGTCTAGATCATTCCTTGCCAAATCAAAATAGAAAAAAACACAAGTTATACCTTGAAGCAATCTAAATTTGGAATAAAAGTGACCTATGAGGAATAATAAATTAATATTTATGAGGGAAACATGTGCATCCCTCAAAATTAGTAGAATGGATGAGTAAAAAACAAAAATTTCTCAAGGAAATCATTTCTTCACCTTTGGATCATTGTGATGTCTTATTTATTTGATTCATGACCTATTTTATCTCTTACATGCATTTTTTTGGATCTTAGAAGGGGATATAACTCATATATATATTCTATAAAACATAAAAATCCACCCAAAAGCTTCAAAGAGTGATTTAGGAGCCATTATAATGAAAATAATGAAGAAGGTACCCAAAAAGTATATGATGAAAATATCTAAAATCTCTACACCATTATTCATGAAATTAAGACCAAGGTGTAAATTTTCAAAATACCTTTCCATTGGTATCAGTATTATGTAAAATTGAGTCCCAATTGAAATTTATGAGAAAAAAAATAGATCTTAAACAAGCTTCCATCAACACCCTGAGATCAGTTTAACACTAAGTTAAAACGTCAAACTAAACCTTATTAAAGACTCTATAGCCAAAAATTTACCACCATCCTCTAAGATGAATGTGTTGTAAATCCATTATGGATAGAAGGATAAATGGTATTCGGGTGGAAAATGGGGCGAATCCTATAAGTATCCAACAATTTGTAGATGATACTTTTCTTATTGGTCAAACAAAGGTGAATGAAGCCAGAGCTCTCAAGGAAGTCACTAAGTATTTTGAGGAAGTTGATTGTTAGCTTATCAACTTCCATAAAATTTCATGTTTCTTCATAAGTGTTTAGCCATAGCAACAAATAAAACTAGCAAATATCTTGGGATGCATAATCAAAACTATGTCGGATAGTAATCTGGGCATACCATTGTGTGGGAATAAGATACCCATGGAAACAAGGAATTTTATCATAAAGAGGTTCTAAATGAAACTAACATCATGGAAAGGGTTTCTTCTCACCCATTTTGGCAAGGCCCAGTTATTACAAAGCTCTATGCATGGGGTGGCCACCTACATAATTTCAATATTTAAAATACCATGCAAAGTGATAATTGCGATCAAGAAAATCCAAAAAATATTCTTGTGGTTAGGGATGAAGAACACAACCAAAATTCCGTTAGTCGCTTGGGAAAAGGTGACTAAGCCAAAGAGGAATCATGGACTTGATTTTAAAAATCTCAAAATTCTAAATGAGGCATTGATTTCTAAAATAGAATGGAGGATTTTCAAAGAATAAGGACTGTGGGTTAACATCCTGTAGGAAAACTATTTATGGAATGTTGTTGGAAGTAAGACCATATTCTCTAATGACAATCTTCCCAAGGGATCCATTTTTTAGGAGAGATTTTATCACAGCAGGAACCTTCTCCACAATTAAATAAAATGGAATCTTGGTGATGGGAATGAAATTTATGTTTGGGAATACCCATGGCTTGATAGTAGACCTCTAAGCCTAAGTACACCCTGGAATGAACTTAAGGAGTTGTATAGATAAGAATTAGGGGAGAAATTTAGAAGCTATTGGGTATAAAATAATTAGGATTATGGTTGGGTTACTATTTAAGCTCAACCTGACTACAATGGACTGAATGATCCATTTTATAACCTCAATAATAAACTAAAGAGCCTAATTATCCCTAATAGATCTATTTTGGATGAGATTATTTGGAGTAGGACTGCTTCAGGGGAGTATGATGTTAAATTTTGTTACAATATGGATTTTGACAATGAAGAAGAGAAAAAGGTTTTCTCAAAGGTATTGAATAAACATCTTATCCCCAAAGTGAATTTTTTCTTTTGGGAAGCCATTTTGAATAAGATTCTTACTATAGACAATTTGAGGAAAAATGGAATGATCATTATTAAAAGATTTTATCTGTGTGAGGAGAATGTTGAGTCTATGTACCATCTTTTTATAGAATGTAAATATACTTCCTAGGTAGTGATGGAAATGATAAAAAAATTTAACATGCAATTGGCATTACCGAGTAGCCTCAACAATATCATTGATCAATGGTATGTTCCTTATAGAGCACAACTAGTTATAGAATTGTGGAAAGGTACTCTCCCGTACATTCTCTAGAACATATGGAATGAATGAAACAACATAATATTCAGAAACAAAGTTTTCAACTATTCAAAAATTGTTAAAAAAATTAAACAAATCCTGAAGGAAAACATTTCTATCCATAAGCATAAGTGGCAAGAGTCATATTCTAATGAGGAAACCAATATCCTGCAAACATTTAAGATCAACCCTCTTAAAATTGGCACTAAGTTAGGGGCTACGAAGGATAGATCCAAATCAGAATGGAAACCTCTGCCTAGCGGTTGGTATAAAATCAATTTTTATGGATTGGAAAAATCTATAAATGGAACATCAGGTGGGGTTTGATCAGAGACTACCTTGGAAACTATATTGTGGTGTATGCTCATCCTTTATGTAATAAATCCAAAAACTATGCTGAAGTGGTGGCAACTGTGAAGGGAATAAGGATAGAGATAAAAATCAACCTCAATAAGATCAATATTGAAGGATATTCACTCTAGTCATCAACATTATCAAGGGAAAGAATAATATGGGCTGGGCTATCAAGAACATAATTAAGGAAGCTCAAAACATCATTAAGACCTTGGATGAATTGGAATTGTGCCATGTCTATCGTGAATCCAACTCTTGTGTGCATGGACTCGAAAATCAAGGTAATGATATGTTGGTGTGGGAGGAAAGGAAGGGTGAAGTACCTTGGATACACATTGGCAGTCTCATTAATAATGAAAAGTGTTGATAAAAGTAGCCACATGAGCCTCAATAAATTGGGGCAAGATTCGTAGGGTAGTTGTAACAGAAATGATGACAGGAGAGTGGCAGTGGGAATTAAAAAAAAAAATACCAAAGGGATGTTTTTGTTGTAGACTAAGTGGAACCAAAAGGCCGAATAGATTAACCACATGATGGGGAATGAGAGGGTGAGGACTAAATCTATATCCTATTATGTCATTAAGAAGGACGCTACGATTTGGAGGATGATGAGGAAAGGAGGTATGAAATTTTTTATAAAATGTATAAAAGGTAGTGATCCGGAACTGGTCATGTATTTCACTACAGCTTTGAACCATGATCATGTCAAACTTAGAGGAATGGAAATCCATGTGACGGAGGAGTACATTGTGGAAGCTACGTGTATAGAGACAGAAGGTCTGAAATTGTTTAAAGATAAGAAAATGAGGAACCACGAGATATAATTTTTTTTCCTCAATGAAAGCGTTCATCTGTTCAATGATGGCATCACTAAAACTTGCTTTCTAGACAGATGGGTGGAACTATGCAAAGTGGTAATGAGGTATTTGACCCTTGAGGGAAAGTTCAAAAAGATATATACACACCACTTGTCTATTCTGAAATTTTCTAGGCGTAACCATGGGATGAGACTTCCCTTCATCCTTCTTAGGTCTCTTTCAGTTTCAGTTGATGATTTTTAGAATGCAAAGTTGGACTCTCCTCTCCACCATAGTTTGATCCTCATACTCTTTTAGAAGGGAAATCCCACCCTCAATCCCATCCCCCAACCCTTGGACTCTTATAATGAAACGTTAGCCAACCGAATACAAAATAAAAAGAAGAAACCTATTGAATTAAATAGTGAAAATATGGATATGGAAGTTATCTCTAACATGAGAAAGGGTGATTCTTTTAAGGGGAATCAGGTTGCGGAGAATGTGGGTGAAAGCCCTAATAGTGATCCCAAAATTGCTAACATGGAGACGATTATTGGCACCATATTGAATGTTACTAAGCATTTGGTGGAGGACATGAGGGAGTGGAATATCAAGGATTCCTTATAGGAAAAGTGTATTAAATGACTCAAAGCAGACTTCACCATGCAAGAGAACAAGATCTCCATCTTACATGACCAATTAGATAAATAGAGTATGAAAAACAATGGCTCTAAGGTGATCTTAAGAAGACCAAAGGATGAGGATGCTTTAGAGGGAAAAAAGAATGATTGTTAGATGCAGAACCAAGCTCCTCTCAAGTCAAAAGGTGGATCGAGGTCTATAACTAAAAGCACCCAGAAAAGGAAACGTTAGCTACTTGTTTGTCGACTACTTTATGTCTCGGTGTCTTGATGTTTCTTTTTGTTCCTATTTGTGTCCATATTAGTTTGTTAGTAGGTGTTAATGCTTATATAAAAAAATATATGTAGTTGAGGCTATGTTGTATTTCCCCTTATTGGGCTCTTTTGTTAGTCAAGTCATTTTGTCCTTTAGGATTCCTATTTGGTTCTTAAGTTGCTCTCTTTCCCTGGTTGTGTTTTGGATATCTATGTACTATGCATTTTTTGTATCCCCCAAAAACCAAGTAGTTACCTAATATAAAAAAAATTACCACCATGTATGTTTCATTTTTATATACCTCAAACTTTATCTCTTTTCAATTTGAGACACGTGGCCTTAATTATTCTCATCACTCATTGCAGGGTCTCAAGGATTTTGTTGTATCCTCGAGCAATTGATGGTTGACACATGGTCATCATCAGTACCACCATTCCTCATAATTTTTGAAAACTTGGTTCCTTTTTTTTCCACTGATGAATGACATGTATCCACCATCATTGTCACTACCTTCCACGAACCCTTAAGACCTTGGCTCATGTTTCTATTTATTGCACTGGTCTTTAAAACTTGTCCCTTATTGGTTACCCCTTTTCCTCACTTGGCTTAGGTATCTCATGTTGATGGGTGACACTTGTCTCCCATCAATGTTATCACTCTTTGCATGGCTTAAGGATTTTTTTCTTTCCTAAAAAAAATCATAAAATGATAGAGTACATGTGTCTCCAAAAGTACTTGGCCTAAATAAATGTAATATTAGTCCTACCACAGAATGTAACTAATAGGTTAAAGTTGAGGGTTTTAACTCATTACAAAGTCACATGTTTAACCATCAATTAAATGTTTCAAATCCAAAACCTTCCCAAATTAGGTAAAAAAAATTTCTTATGTGGCCTATACACAAGCCTATCAAAATGACGCAAATTGTTTTAGTGAGTTATGAGTTATAAGGGCATCAAAAATTCTTTTAAAACACCATGGAAATCCTTAAACTCTAAAATTTTAACTTTAAGGCCCTAAATTTGAAGTGAAATAATTTAGGTTCCAACATTTTCTCTATATATGGGATGGGTACCCATTTTTGGTAACTATAGATCCCATAAAATTCTTGGAAGAAGAATACCAATGCCTTATCCAAACACTTCAAAAATTATGAATTTTATAGTTCCAAACTTAGCCTAATTTAAAAAAAGGGTGTGTTGCAATACAACACCAAGTAATCTACTACAATATGAACACGCTTCTAAATGTATATATAAAGAAAAACCCTAAAGGAACCAATGGATGATGAAAAACCACACAAACACATTAATAAGAGATATGTATATGCAAAAAAGACATAAAATGGAAAAAACACTTATTTACACTATAAAAAGGACTTCACTTCCTTTAGTTAATTGAAAAATTATTTCAAATGCCTACCATTTACAAGTAAATCCAAAACTTCCTCATTAAAATCCCTTGACATTATTGTGTTTTCTCCAATTCATCTGTTAACAGTATGTCACCCTATCCATAATGGATCAAATTTCCATGTGTACCCTTATCTTCATGTTTTTAATCCCATAGCATTACCAAGCAATTTAATTTGAAATCTCGATTAGAGGTTTTCTAGTCAAATACTCTTTTCATTTTAATTTTAATTTTTAAACATCTTTCATGAGATTACTCCCAACTTCATGTAAATGAATAAGCTGATTAATTCAATTTATAAATGGGTCAATCTCATAAAAATTGTACCTCTTACAATAGTTGGAAAGTGGGAATCTATAAGTTTATAGGAAGAGTAACATACATACCATAAACTAGCTTCAATGGGCTCCTACCTATTACATTGTGGGAGTAATTTTGTCTACCTAAATATAAAACCTTAGCTTATCTCCCCCCTTCTTATTATTCAGTTCAAGATTCCTTAAGAATATTCTAATAAGGTTTTTATTACTAGATTCAAGTTGACCATTTTCTTGGGGATGATAATTGGATGAGTAAGCTAGATTCATGCCAAACCAGTCACACCTTTTTAGTAAAGGGAATTCCTTGAAATACTTGGCATTATCAAAAAAATATTAGGCACTCCAAACCTTGTGAAGATATTAGTTTGTATGAATTCCATCAGAAATATTTTGCTGGCATTCTTGGTTTGGATGGCTTCAATCTACTTGGTGAAGTAATTAGTTGCCACTAATATCCATGTATGTCCACAACTATAGTGATCACTTTTCTCTCCCAATGAAATCCATCCCCCATCACTGGAAAGGGGTTGCTAAAAATATAAGAAACAAGAGGGAGAACACCGCATTCTTTAAGTCTTACTACAAATTGTTTGCATGGATAAACTATTCTTACCTCTTGGAAGAATCAGTAAATAGTGAGGGCCACTGATAACCAACTTTGATAATTTTATGTACAGTATTCTTTACTACATAGTGGCCTCCACATAATCTACAATGAAACTCGATAACTAATTTCGTAGATTGCTCCTTATTAAAAAAATTCATAAGGACACCTTTAATAATTTTCCATGTTATTCCTTATTTTGTAAGAATATACTTTTGGGTATCCAATCTCTACATTAATTTTTGTCCCAATAAGGAGAGAAAATTATATTCCTCAAGTAGTAAACAATATTTTCGTACCATTTTGATCCCAATACCTCATCTTTAGCTGATATATTATTTTCTTCTTGCATATTAACTTCAAAAACATCCAAATTAGATTGAATCATCATTTTGGCTAACCCCTTTCCCCTCACAAGATTTTTTATATGCACCTCAGAGTCAAGTTATTAATGTTTTTAAACCCATCTACATATTTTTCTAGAATCCTCCAACTAAGTTAAGATGTCTTTGACTATATGATGAGGCACGTATGCTCTAATATTATAACTAATATTAGAATATCTAAAATACTTCATTGCATTAATCAAAGAATAAATTTGTTTATCCATAATGGTATAATTCAATTCAGCATATGGTAATAATTTACTTAAAAAGTAAATGGGTTGTTAATTCCCAACATTATCATTTTGTAACAAGAAAAAAACTATAGTGTGAGGAGATGCAAAAGAAAATAATTGAAAATATTTAATATATTTATGGTTGGTAGTAAAATAACTCATTTAAGATCATCTATTACACCAACAAATGCTCCTTATAATTCAATATTCTACTTGATCACCTGATCTTTCTTCATCATATTATTAATGAGAATGGTAATCTCAGCAAAGGTTGATATAAAGTGCATGAAAAAAATGATTTTCTAAAAAAATGTTTGGACACTTTTTTTAGAGTGTGGGATGCGAATGTTATTAATAGGTTTTTATCTCTTGGGTCAATCATCACTCCATTATTGTACATAATGTGCCCCAAAATGTTTCCCTTTTCTACTCCAAAAACACACTTTTTGGGATTAATAGATATTCCAAACTCCTTTCATTTTTGAAACACCTTATCTAAATTCTCGGTATGATCTACTCACTTTTTGGAATACATTATGGTGTCATCCTAGTAGACAATCATGATCTTATTGATTATATTGGAAAATGAATTTTTGATTTCCCTTTGAAATATTGCTCTAACATTTATGAGACCAAAAGGAATTATGTATACATAGGTACCCAATGAGTTGTGAAAGAAACCTTAAACCTTCCAAATTATTTGACTATAACTTGATTATAGCCAAAGAATCCATCTAGCATGGATATAAGTTATGATCTAGTAACTCTCTCCAAAATATTTCCATTTTGGGTATTGGATAATTTTCTTTTAATGACACCTTATTTGAGTTCATAAAATCCATACACACCCTGATATCACTATTCTTCTTTCATATTGGTTGAATAATTCCACATTTCAATTTTTTGAGTTGTTCTTCCATCTTGGTTGCCAATGTAGGATTGATTTTCCTCTTTGTTTGAATGGCTTTGCATCAGAATGCAAAGGGATTTCATGCTTAAAAAATCCTATTTATAAGATTTTAGATCATCATAGAACCGGTCCATCCAATATTTGTATTTCCTTAACATTTTAATCAGAGTTTTTTTTTCATCTTCATTCAAACATTTTTCAATAAAAAATAGGTCTAGGGGACACAATAATACCCAATTTATTTTCTTATTTATCATGTATTACTTGTGTTTCCCTTTATCTTACCTTGTCTGCAACATCAAGAGATATTTTAAGTACAACCTTCCCTCTTTGGATCTAAATTTTATTTAGATGAATTAACTCGTGCCCAAGAGAAACTCCTTCGCTTCTAATTTTTCAATAAAATGTTGCAAGTCCATTAGCTGATCTACAAACTCAGTTGTATAATTCATGAATCTCATAATATAATTATCATCGTCAAATACTTTCTAATGGTTTATATTATTAGGAATGGATGGCCTTATGAGTATTTCAACAGCATAATTAAAAGGGGGAAAACATTTACCTTTGAAAAATTAGATGCATGGAAAACAAGTTTATTTATGATGTAGGGGAATTATCAAAAGAAATTAACAAATGCAAATTTTCATCCAAAGATGGTTATGGAAGTCATGAGGATAAGTTTAAGAGACAAAAGAAAGTGTTATCATGAATAAAACTCTAGTTTTTTATCATGAAATAGATATTTCTTGTAGAAGATTAAAGGTTGATTGACATCCTTTATTATTTAGAAATTTTATGATATATTAGTTGCAATGGAACCCTAAATGAGACTATTTTTATTAGTGTAATCAAGTTGGTTTAGAGCTAATACACTGTTTTGGTTTGTATGAAGAAGCTAAAGGACTATACAAATGTATGCTTGACTGTAATAACATTTGGGAAGGGCATATTAATGAGTTAGATATTTGAGTTACATGGAGAGATGTTGTGGAATGATGTTTACATGGTTGGAATGGTAGATACATTGAAATTACCTTTTACATGTTATAAAACCGTAAGCCAATCACAAAACAATGATTGTGCATGACTATTGTAGACACATAAAATATGCTTACACTTAGAATTTCCTCCCATTCAACTGATTAACGACACTTCATTAATTCCCCCTTTTTCACTCCATTCTCAGATGCCTTGTTACGACACCTTCTCGGTCATATTCCTCCTATAATCAACTTGTTTGACTAATATCTCTCTTATTAGCTAAACATTCCTCCTTTTGACCATTCAGAACCTCCCTAGTTCTCTCGAAACCACTTTTATTGGCTTCGTAGGCTATCTATCAATCACAATTGGTTATCCAGACCTCTCCCAACTCTCAATGAGTCTCTAATCACTTGCTAATCAAATTTTTACTAGCCTAAGCCCTAGTTAAATAGCCTAAACCAAGCTTAACTAAGCCTAAAGCATGTTTATCCTAATCTAATATAAAAGTGCTTTTTGAGCTTTAGTCCCACATGCACCCAAATTCTAATCTCTCCCAAGTGGAAAACTATAAATAGAAGGGTCACCCCTCTCTCTCAACCTTACACCTTGTTTTCATAACAAATCTCTCTCACATTTGGAAATATTGGCATTAGACCTCATTTGCATTAGCTAAGATAATAGGCATTTGATCTTGGCTATCCTCCATTGTTGAAGCTCCTCCATCTTGCATCCATTAACTTCATAGTAGGTTAGTTGGAGGGTATTTAACTTAGTCTTGTAGCCATTTTAGAGAGACCTCTTCACCTCCATTGAAGAAACAACAAATCTAATTTTATTTCTTAGAATCTATCTAGGTTCACTTTCATTAAGCTTTCATGGAGTAGAGAGTAGTATATATGCTAGGGTTTGAATGTTAGTTTCAAATTTATATATGCATAGATAGTTTCTTGTTTATCTCTTATCTCATGATGCATGGATGAGTAAAGAAAAGCTTTGAGGTTATTTAGCCACATTCCATAGCTTGTGAAAATTTCCATTGCATACATTTGGCACGCCCGGTGGGACACTTATGTACATCCTCCATTAATGGAGATATTTTGAGTTCTTCAAAGTTCATTTTCAAGTTTTTGGGTCAAAACACTTGTTAATTCCTCATTTCTGTTTCTAACACTAGCTAAATAACCTTAATTTGCATATATTTTGTGGGTTTGGTTTAGAAATATGACACTTTGACTAACAACTAACCTGTTTGCTCTTGAAATTTTGAAAATTTGTGTTTTATATAGGTTTTTCACAGGGTGGGCGTAGGTGTAAAACAAGGGCACATACACGTTGAAACCCCAGCGTACCCATCAAAACAGGCATAGACCTTTCTAACATTCCTCATCATTTGAAAATTTTACCTTTACAAGGACGTGCACGCGTCTCTGTCATCTGGGATGCTTATCCGCCTCTCTGGCCGCGTATACGTCAATGGCTTGACTGTGTAAAAAATCTATAAATTTTTCCTCTATAAGGACGTGCACACATCTCCATCATTTGGGAAATGTATCTGCCTCTCTAGCCACGTATGCGTAAAAGGTTTAAATGTGTAAAAATTTGAAATTGTCTGTTTTTTGCTAGGGCGTGTATTTGTTGGTTAGGGCGCGTATGCATCACTCTAGGCGTGCAGGTGTCCTGTTCCACTCTGTTGACTTTGAATTTTTTTACCTTGCCCACGTACCTATCTACTTGGATGTGCATCTATTGGCTGGGGCATTCATCTGTCATTCTAGGCATGCAGATGCCTCTGTGTAGGCCGGATTTATCTATTTTATTTTTAGTGGTCCTTGTTTTGATCATATCTTTTGACTCGTTAACCCATTTTTAGAGTTTGAATAGGCATTGGAAAGATAACAAAGCATAATTTGCGAGGAAACTTCCAAAATTTAGATACCTTTGGTATATCAACTTCTATCACAAAACTTCCAAAGTGCTCCGGAGACCTCCAAAAATGCAAATTACTAAAAACTGTTAAAAAAGTGTGAAAATTGGATTTCTAGAATTTTTTATTTTCTTGTTTTTCTAACTCTTGTAGGATTCTAACAATGGTTTAGAGGTTTCCTTTGCATTAAATTTTTTTTAGACTAAATTAATCAAGAACATTTGCATCTTTATTTGTGAGCGCGTATGCTCTTCCCTCGCACCTTTCTAGGTGATCTTGGGAATCAGAAACGCTTCACTACTTTCTTCATATTTGCAAAATGGTTTATTTAGCTTTCAAAGCTGGTTAAAAGGAACTCATTTTCACATTGTACTTAGGAATTTTCAATTTTTTGCAAATTTGAGTGAGATACCTTGTTGTGTATGCTCTTTCCTTGCGTCTTAGGACGATCTGGGAAATCAAAAACACATCTTATCTCCTTTATATGAAATTTTGGAAAATTACTAATCTTGGTATGTAGGACCAAAATTACTTGTCAAATAAAGGTGTCAAAAACAAAACACAAACCCGCTAATACACGTGTTCTTACTGGTTTCCAAATGATGTGCTACTTAAAACCATATTAAGCTAAGCAAAATAAAAAACACACCATATTCAAAACATTGTATTACAGGTTTCAGAAAAGGGTACATCCCTATCCACTCAACTGGAACATAAACCCTTTGTCATAATGCCTTAAGCTATAACAATGGGGGTGGTTCCAGGAACCATAAAGTAGTCCACCATTGTGTAACCTCGTGGATGAAACAGGAAGCACTCCACTTACCCACCTGATTAGTTTTCCTTTTGAGATAGAGTTACAAGTTTTCCCTATCACGACCCTATTAAAAGTACATGATGGACACATTTACTGCCCACTATGCTTGAAGGGGGCAAAGCTGAGATACTCTAAAACTAGTCATTACAACTTTTTGGGTAAATCACCCCGCTCGTGGATAACTTTGTGACACCTAGTTGAGAGAACTTATTAGGAAAGCCATTTTTTCTTGGAGCCCACTTTACTAGTCCTTTGTCACATCTTAGCCATCATGAAGTGATAACTTGTTTGGATTCAGAACCTTGTTTTTCGAACAAAGAAAAGAATCCACTTAAGTTGGATCTAAGTTCCTTTCATCATGGAAATTAGATGATGTTTCACTTAGCTTAGCTTCTTTCTCACCTTCGGACAAGGTGAAGCTCTACCCAAGTGGCGCTTAGTTTATTTTCACATATTTTTATCTACACCTTTGCATTCTTGTTTCCCATTCAGGACAACAGAAGGCATCTTTCAAGAGTGTTGTCATACATAGTGTTCACCACTTTTTTGTCCATTTACGCTCATCCATGTTTGCGGCTGAGTTGTTAAATTTCTAAAGTGTGTGGATGCATCCTCATATCTTTGATGGACACTTGATCTTTATTTCAAGATCATCATCATAGTTCAGATTGATTCATCATTTGATATCCCTTTGACATGTTGCCTCGTTTGCATTGTCTTGACACAATTAGGATACTTATGTCACGTTTTTCATAAATGTGATCTAAGTGTCTTTATTTTGGTGTTACGTTGTACACATTTTAACACATCCTCAGTATACTTTGACTTGGTTTTACTTCAAACATTGTCCAAAATCTTGAAGAGTGTCGCTTACTTTGTTTGTGTCATTTCGATACCACTTTGGCACTAATATCTTGCTTCTCCACGAAGCTTGATACACGTGTCTAATTGGTGTGGTTACATGGCTTACATTTGTAATCCTCACCCTTTAACATTTTGTCCTTGTTGGTTGTTGAATTTTTCGTGGTATCCTTTGATTGGGAGTCACGCCTACCCTTTGTTAAATTTTATGCCTTGTTCATTTCGAGCTTGACGTAAATGTTGACATTGTATTGATCATCTTTGCATCAAAATCACTTTGCACACACATTTACATAGGGTATATTTCCTTGTTGATTGGATTTTTGTTTCACACTTTCATGATTGTTCCTTGTGATTATTCATCTAGAAAAATTGTTTTCTAGGACAATCATTTTCGATCTCATTGAGATTGCGTCATCATGATGTCTATTTTCCTTAGACCGTCTTTGGAAAATCAACATGCATCTCCATACTTACGCAATGTCTAGTTGGTTTCCATTATGCTTCCCTGAATCGACATGGAATTTCCTTCCCTTTGAAGGTTTTCCATCACACTATCTAGATCTAGACATTTGTTATTAAAAACAATGCCAAAAATGACTGACTATCGCACAGTTTCTCACACTTACTACAATACAGAACCTAGGTTTAGCAATTCAAATAAAAATATTCCCATTAAAAGAAAGCCTCATTTGGTTCTTCATGTTAGATATCCCATTCGGGTACCCCATTCCCCACCTTCAGCTCATAGTCGGTGGTATGGTTTGGATGCTTCTGATCCAAATTATTATTCAGGTTCCCCCTACTCTTCTTCTGATTCAGATCCAAACTACCATTCGGACTCCCACTCTTCTTCTGAAGACTTGGATCCTAACTATTGTTAGGATACCCCTAGATCAAATTTTGAATCACGGTCCTCCTTTCCTTTGTAGGACCTTTATTCCAACTCACCTCAATAACGTCTTCCTCCTTTAAAGACTCGTGTGACTCCAAATTCCATTGATCGAACACCTAATTTGGTTCTTGAGTCAGGGTCCTCTCTTTCTTCGCAGGACCTCCTTCATCAGTCATCTCAATGACCTCTTCCTTCATTAAAGAGTTCCATGACTTGGATTCTAGTCAATCATCTAACTCGACTCCTATGTCGCAACTTAACGGATGGCTATGTGATCTTATTTTCTCTCATACATTGCATTGTCTTATAAAAAAGCAATCTAGGTGCTAATCCAAATCATTCGATCATGAGGCACCTACCACCAATCCTAATTCATATCTTGAGTCATCTTCTTCTATCAATCAATCATCCCTCCTTATCGAACCTATTTCTTCTATTCAACCTTCTATGGCCAAATAACAACCACCTCTACTAATTGATTTCTCTCGGAATGAAGGAATAATCAGAGTACACGATGATATCCCTTTAGAGGATTGCAAACAAGGATTATTTCTAGAACTCAATACGCTCATGTATTGGGGAAAAAATTTTGATTCCTTTTATCAGAACATAGATGAAAAGCCTAAGGTCAGGGAACTTGATTCTTCTTCTATTCCATCTTCACCTTCTTCTAGGAATGATGAGATGTCGAGATCTAGCATTGACCCATGGCCTATCTTCTCATTGCTAAATCATTCCTTATCTATCACCATTCCTCAATCAAAATATCTCCTTGGGTCACCGTTGAGCAGCCCATTGACTTCTTCTTTCCTAGGGCTGAATCCTAGTAACCTTCCATTTTCTACTTGCGGTTCACCTCTTGGTAGCCTATTACCTTCTATTCTTGGGCCACGTCCTAGTATCCCGCCATCCTCTTCTATGTATGGGATACCTCCCGGTAGTCCCTCCTCATCTATACTTGGGCCACACCCTAGCATCCCTTCATCATATTCTTTTATTATTGGGCCATGTCCTTGTAGCCCAATTTCTTCCATCTTAGGGTCATATCCTGGTAGCCCTTCATCATCTTCTATTAGTGGCTCACCTCTTGGTTTCTCATCCTCTTCAATTCTTGGACCATATCCTTTTCATCCATCACATATTTCTTCTATCAATGGTTGTGGCAAGCCCGTGGTCATTTATCACATCAGTTTCATTCATAAATGTTCACTTTCTCCCACTTCTCAGGGTCAAAAAAGTCACACGTCAGCTTATAAGAAACCCAAACAGGTTCATTATCAATATTAGATCAAAACTTCCAAGATCTTGAAAGCACCCAACAACTCGAACAATATAAAAATTGTAAATCAAGCACGATTCAAGAATGCACACCAATGCAACCATCAAGTTTGGCATAAAGTGCATAAACCTTTGGATAGGGAGATCAAGCTCTAGCATACAAAATCCATGTTTCAAGATAAAGCACAGTCATTTGTTGAGTACGAGCTCAACTTGATCATTGAGATCGGAGAAAACATTATGCTTGATAAACAAACGCGCCTAGTCTTCCTTATCAAGGAAGTCGCAAACATTGTTGTTAGATCTTACCACATAGAGTGAATTTGTTAGTCCCAACCTCTTAAAACTATCAAAAATACAAAAAACATGAGAAAACATAAGAAAAATCAAAGGTATAAAGATCAAACATTACAATAAGGTATTGCGTTCACATGGATGTTTCTTTCTTCCCTTTCTTGTCATTCTTATATACGTCTTCCTACCATTTTCATCCCTTTGGTGATATTTTATTAGCCTATTCGCACACATTTTTGTGACATTTATGTCTATGGTATCTGTTTGACTTTGGTATTTTATCACCTTGGTAAATTGAAGAACGACTAACCTCTTAGAGATCCCATCACATTCAACATCTAATAAACTTGTTGCAAAGAACTTTTGGACATATTTGTTAACACTAGCCAATGTCATCATCACAATCACTTCCATATCCTTCCATCAAGCCATCTTTGGTTCTTATCCCCTTGTCAAATAAGAGAGCTGAAATAAGTTTTCAGAAAGAAAATGAAACAAGATCAATCAATCAAAAAATCAAAAGCTAAAAGCTAAGAGCAAAAGTAAATTGATATATTACTCTATCTTGGGGTATTTCCAATAATCTCTATCAGGGATATGAACACCTGACTGGCAGTAGAGAAATGTTGTGATTAGAATAAAATACATCTCCGTTGGGGCTATGGATGCCTAGCTGGCAGCGGAGCAATGTACGGATATCCTTCCACCTTTCATTCACAAATCACCTATCCCCTATCAAAATCAATCATTCCTACACATTGGCTAGGGTGTCTTCACTTGTTGTCTATTAAATATTCCCTTCAAGAAGTAATAAATTCCACGTGCACAGATTAAATCTCTATGAGTAAGCAAGATTAGTATGTTACCAAGTGTCCTTTTTTAGACCTTGTTTAGACTATTGCCTTAGTCCATACCTCATCTCACGATTTGTGCCTTTGCCTAATCACTTCTTCATTGTGAGGCTTCTAAGCTACATTCATATCATTCACATCATTCTCCTACTTTGTTCAGAACATCCATGTGTATAAGATTACTTTTTTGCCATGTTTTCGAACACCTTTGTCCCCTTTCACAAAAAATAATCTTCTTTTTCCTTTCTATCATGTGCTTTTAGGCCAACTTACGCTAGGGGCATCCTTCCTTCTTCCCAAAACTTCATTGATTTACGTTCACCATCATGTTGAACCTATCCATAATGGCCTTGGGTCCCACTTCTACTTGTGAAGAGTTTTCCTTTGAATACTCCCACCTAATTGTTGGGGCATTTTTGCATCTTCACCTTTCTCATATGCACGTGGCCTGATGCCCTTGTACATCCCATCTACCACTAGGGGCATCCACGCTTCCTTGTCTTTGTGTACATATTTTTAGAAAACTTTCAAAATAAAAAACATTCAAATATGTTAGAAAAATCATGAAAAACATTCAAATATGTTTCAGAAAACTTCTAAATAATATAAATCATCCTACAAAATGTCACTCTTTTCTTCTCACTTGTTCATGTGCGTGACTTGTGGATCATCTTGATCTACCTCCATCAACAAAAGCTAGGCTTCTTATTATGTTTGTACTCTGGGGCACAACGAGTTTCCTGGTACTATTTCATAGTGCACATTACTTTTTCCAAAACCGAAGTGTCCTCCATTATTCTCCTCGTATACATATCAATGCTTGGGGCACCATTGTCAACCCTTGTCATTAATTCACACAGTTCGGAACTGAATATTGATAACAAACACATTACGTTATGTTTCTCTGTTACGTTTGGCTTGTTTACTTTATCGTATTGCATTGTATTTTGTATGTTTCATGGAGTTAGGAATCTTTTACTTTCTCGTATTGCATTGCATTTTGTATGTTGCATGGATTTGGTTTTTTTAGAAATGGAAATTTGTTTGTATATGGCTTTTCATGTCATACTACACTTTTGTTCATTCTTTTTAATAAGGACCAATGATGAAGATCACTAGAAATATGATGAATATAAAGTTGTTTAAAAGGCACTGGATGGATGTTAGCTCATTCCCTCTTCCTCATATTCCTTTTTTCTTCTATATCACATTTCTTCTTCACACTATTCTTTCTTTTGTTCTCTTCTTTTCATTTTTTCGATCATCGATTGAGTTCTTCCATCACCCCGTCGACAATCAAGGGGGCATCCTCCATTCTACTCATTTTTCTTCTATCCCTTCAAAAAAATTCTACTTGTTTATGCTTGTCTACTTTCTTTGAAGTGATGTCGCTTACATCACCTCAAAGATAGGTAAGTGTAGACACCTAAAATATACTTACACTTAGCATTTCCTCAGATTCAACTTATTGATGATACTTCGTTAATTCCCCCTTCTTTTCTCCATTCTCAGATGCCCTTTTACGAAACCTTCTCAATCGTATTCTTCCTATAATCAACTTGTTTGACTAATATCTCTCTTATTAGCTAAAAATTCCTCCTTTTGACCATTCAAAACCTCCCTATTTCTCTCTAAACCACTTTTATTGGCTTTGTAGGATATCTATCAATCACAATTGGTTATCCAGACCCCTCCCAACTCTCAAGGAGTCTCTAATCACTTGCTAATAAAAGTTTTACTAGCCTAAACCCTAGTTAAATAGCCTAAACCAAACTTAACTAAGCCTAAAGCATGTTTATCCTAATCTAATATAAAAGTACTTTTTGAGCTTTAGTCCCACATGCACCCAAATTCTAATCTCTCCCAAGTGGAAAACTATAAATAGAAGGGTCACCCCTCCCTCTCAACCTTACACCTTGTTTTCATAAAAAATCTCTCTCACATTTGGAGATATTGGCATTAGACCTCATTTGCATTAGCTAAGCTAATAGGCATTTGATCTTGGCTATCCTCCATTGTTGAAGCTCCTCCATCTTACATCCATTAACTTCATAGTAGGTTAGTCGAAGGGTATCCAACTTGGTCTTGTAGCCATTTTAGAGAGACCTCTTTACCTCCATTGAAGAAACAAAAAATCTAATTTGATTGCTTAGAATCTATCTAGGTTCACTTTCATTAAGCTTTCATGGAGTAGAGAGTAGTATATATGCTAGGGTTTGAATGTTAGTTTCAAATTTATATATGCATAGATAGTTTCTTGTTTATCTCTTATCTCATGGTGCATGGATGAGTAAAGAAAAGATTTGAGGTTCTTTAGCCTCATTCCATAGCTTGTGAAACTTTCCATTACATACATTTCTTGGTGGGACACTTATGTACATCCTCCATTAATGGAGCTCTTTTGAGTTCTTCAAAGTTCATTTTCAATTTTTTGGTTCAAAACACTTGTTAATTCCTCATTTTTGTTTCTAACACTAGTTAAATAACCTTCATTTGCATATATTTTGTGTGTTAAAACACTTTGACTTATACCTAACTCACCCTATCATGATTTAAAACATCCCTTTAATGATGTAAAATGCCTCTTTGAGTTAATGGGGTATATGAAGAGTCATCAAAATTTGATTAGGTTTCAAGAAAGAATGCATTAAAATATGGTTGATTCGAATGATGGGGAGTTATTTATCCTATAGATAAAGAAAAGAAGGAGAGGAGAGAGATTCCTTGAGGACTACGATGATGGAAAAATGATGGAGCATAATTTTTTTTATCTAATACAGTTATGAGGCAATAAAACTCTAGTTTTTTAATCATGAAATGGTTCTTTCTTGTAGAAGTTCAAATTTTGATTGATATCCTTCCTTGTTTATCATTCTTATAATACATTCATTACAATGGAACCCTAAATGAGACTATGTTTTATTAGTGGAATCAAGTTGGTGGAGAGCAAATTCCTTGTTCTAGTTTGTATGAAGAAGCTAAAATAATGTACAAAGGTATGCTTGACTGTAATAGATTTTGGGAAGGGGATATCGATCATGAGTTAGAGATTTATGTGGAGAGAGGTTTTGGAATAATGTTTACATGGTTGGAAGGGTAGATCCCTTGAAATTCCCTTTTGCATGTTAGAATACCTTAAAAAAATCACAAAACTATGATTGTGCATGACTGTGAAATCTAGTGTTTGACTATGGAAGTTTTGTAAAGGCATATTTATGAATCCTAGGATGAACCCATTGTTTGAAGATAAATGGACTTGGTTTAGTAAGATTATAATTCCATGAGAGGGTTTATGTTTTATGTTGCTTGATGAAAGATGCATTGGAGAACTAAGTGATTTCCATAATTAATTGACTCCACAAGATTTACAGGTGATAAATTCATGTGTGATATACTGAAGAAAAAATCAATCCCAAATATTTTGGTTCAATAAGGATTTTTAAGAGTTTTATAGAAAATTTTCTCTTATCGGGGTTTCAAGGAAACCCGCCTAGGGTTTAACAACAAAGTGAATTTTGAGGGCTTTACCCTGTTGTAGAGGTTTGAAACTTTGTACAAAATACCTTCATATGACCCTAAGATAGATTCAACAAGAATAATTGCAAAAATTTTGTACAGTCAAAAATAATGATGATAGCCCATATGAAGATATGCATGCATAGTCTAGAGACCTAATAGGAAGGGTCATTTTCTTAAGGAAGTGGGCTTTAGAGTTGGCACCCATTCTTGGAACTTTCAACATAGATAAAGCTTAAATGGATTCCTATAAATGCATGATAGGACTCTTGGAACCCCCTGAGAAGAAAGATATGCTTAAAAGGGCCTAGAGGTAGGGCTAGAAGAGCTAGAAACCTAGAAACATGAAAAGGATTGATTGTGAAAGATGTATAAGGAGTTAGATTATAAAATTTCACACACACCATATTGTGCCTAAAGGGTCCTTGAATAATTTTACAATTTTTTCAGGGTATGCATGGAAACTCCCTACCATGAATACCATGAATCAAGCAGAGTAATGAACTTAAGAATACTAAAAGAGTAGTTTTGAGCTAGATAGGTGAAGTATGATATTTTAATCATTATAAAGAAAATTTTTATATGGTATAACATTATTTGAAGTGTTAAACAAGGTACAAGGAAGTGGAAGAGTTAGTGCACGGGCTAAAAATACAATAGTTGCTTTGTTGTGCTAAGAGCTAGTGAATAAAGGTAAGATAAAAGGGAGTTTGTATGAAATGCGACCAGTTTAATAGTTGAATTCACTTTGAATGTAGGGTGTAGAATATAGTATATTGAATTGTAAAGCCATATAAGGTGAAATAGGTCAAATTTTACAAGATTGAAGCATTTTCGGCTACCAAGGAAGATTCTCACTGTAGGGCTATTGGTGAAAGTTGTTGATTGATCTGTTGACACTAAAATTTTCCTCTGTGATTTCTATTTCATTAATGTATGTATTAGGAATAGGATTTTGTTAAGTATAATTAGCAGTGGTGTCTGATAGAAGATAATGGCAATGTAAGTATGATGCCACTAATAATGTACAGTATGGTAATAGTCAAATTACAATAGGAATGTTGTGGTAAAAAGTAAATATTTGTCGTAAGTGGTTCGGTAATGTTAAAATGTAAAAGTTAGGGTAAGTAGAGAAGTAGGGTCTACATGATTAGGAATTAGAAATATTATATTTGTAATAAGGACAAGGAGATATGTCATAAATATTTTGTGTATTTTATTTGTCAAAAATTCTAAAAAGGTGGAACCCAGGTGAAATGATAAGGTTTATCTTATCTTAAAATATAAGCCTACATGTAAAGATAAGAGTTAAGGTATGGAATATGATTTGTCAGAGTAGATTTATTATCCTATCTTAGAGATAGGGTGGATAAGCTTGAAAGATCTATAAATAAAGAGGCCACCCCCGTTATTTAATATAGAAGGAAGTAGTGAGAAATATTGTATGAGGAAGTATGTGAAGGAAGCCATTAAGAGTTGTAATTGGGAAGTTTCTCCCATAGTTATTATTGGAAGGCAAGTGGAGTTGGTAACGCTTGAACTATTTCATGGGTGAAATTGTAACAATTTCATGTTAATAATATAATTTACACTTATATTTCATATTTTTCATCATTTATTTGTATCATAGTCTATGGTATTCTTGTGTTATGTCTGTTATTGTGTATCTAGATTACTACCACCAAACTACAATTTGTGCATTATTAAATAATCATAACACGAGGAGTTCCTGGTGAAATATTATCAGAGGCTGGATTGGTGTTGACATTTTGGTTCTATTGTTGGGACCATTCCTCGTTGGTGGAATTTCTAGAGAGATATTCCCAATTAGTCAGAAATCATTTGGAGGGTAACCTTGTTTTTACTATGCCTACTAGTTACCATGGTAAAGTCACTTTTTACCATGCATAGTATTTACCACAGTAAAGTCATTTTTTACCGTGAATAGTATTTACCACATTAACTTCTCTTTTTACTGTGAATAGTATTTACCATAGTAACTTCACTTTTTACTGTGAATAGTATTTACCATAGTAAGTCAAGTTTTACCATAGTAAATATAAGTTTACCATGGCCATTCCTATTTTACTATAGAAAGGAGTAAAGTCACTTTCTATTATAGTGATTCCAATAATTTGTGCACATAAGTCTTGCTAATTGTACTTGTGGGTTAGTATTTCATTGTGGTTACTTTGAAAATGGGAAAGATTCTTGTTTTTCAGCCCAATCTAATGAAGATTCCTCCTCTTTAATTCAATAATTTAAACGATCTTGTATTTGTAATGGCCTCATCAGAAAGGAACAATGGAATGAATTTTTTTCTACCTTTTTAGATGGTTCGGCCCTTAAGTGGTTTGAAACACTAGGTGATAATGTGAAAAACTCATGGGATTTATTAACTAAAAGTTTTCTTGGAGAATTTGGTGAACAACAGAAATATGTTGATCTCATGATCGAGATCAAAAAGCTAGTGTAAGGAGAGAAAGAGAATATTAGAGATTATAATGCTCGTGCTTTGGAGTTAAGGAGAAATCTCGATGCCAAAATCCAAAAGGAAGGATTAGCTGATGGGTTGATGAGTGGCATAGAGAATTTCCTCTATAAGCACTTCACTCTTAGGATGAAGCCAGAGATTAGACAATGAGTAAATTATGACCTCCTAATAACCCTTAGACAAGCAAAGGAGATTTCTAGAAGGAAAGAATAAAGCATGGAAGAGGAGCCCAAAGAAGTGGTTATCAAGGCGGAGCCTACACCAACACCTTTGGTCCAGACACCACAACCACTTTTGGTGAGAAAAAATATTACCACTAGTACCTCCACTGAGTATGAAGATCTCCTTAGATGGGCCAGTTAACTATTAATCTTCTTCAAGGAAATGAATTTAGTTCCCAAAATTCCTAGGGAGATAGGGGTCCAAAAAGAAATATATATGAAGTTGTATGTTATGGTTGTCATAATAAGGGTCATTATAAGTATAATTGTCCTAATAGAGCTTCCATGTCTGGTACAAGAAATAATGATAAAGTAAAATCACCTATGAATTCTTTTGATTTAGTATATAGGAGTATAAATAATGAAGTAGATGTGCTTGTGAAAAAAAGAAAGAAAAAAAAAAGATAACCAAGATGGAAATTATCCTAAGAAGATGAAAGGAGAAACTAGTAAGAAACATAGGAGAAGAAATTTTGGTGTGCAGGATTTTCTAATTTCATAGGGGCAAGGACCATACTCCATCTTAGAATATATTTCCAAAATGCCTGCAAATATTCCATATGGAAAACTTCTTGCTATGTCTTCTGAGAAGAGGTGGGAGCTGCGAAGTGGAATCAATACTCGGTGAAGAAAAAAGATTGAGGTTCCTATTTTAGAAGCAAAGGTGGATCCCTATACTCCACAAGCTGAGGTATTATGTAATGGTATGTCAATTCATGATGTCTTAGTAGATGGGGGTGCTGCAATTGATGTAATGATCGAGTCTGTAATGAATGTGTTGGGTTCAAAAATTGATTGACCCTCAAAACTTATGTTAAGGTCATTAAATAAGGGAAAAAGTAAACCAAAAGGTGTTGTTTCAAATGTGGAAATATATTTCATGAGTGTTGTATGTGTGGTAGACTTCCAGGTGATGAATAATGGTACTGTTGCGTACCCAATGTTGTTGGGAAGGCCATGGCTAAGGATATTTCATGCAAGAAACTACTATATTGAAGGCTTCATGACAGTTGGACATGTCAAAGAGAGGGTGAAGATAAGCATGATCCCTTGGCATCATAAGGCAGAACTTGTGGATTCAAGTGATGAAACTGATGATTGGACATCCTCTGATTACTCCAGTACCAATGAAGTGGACACAGAAGATGAAGAAAGTGAGGTTGATGTTTTGGTTATGGATATCCTTCCAGTCACACTGACTCATGAACCCATAAAATTTTTAGAAGAATAAAATTATGATCATCTCTAATAAATAAAGATTGGTGATGTTGTGATGGAGAGTGCGAAGGAATCCTACCTACATCTCTTTCTAAGGTACATACACTTATTCACTTTCGATTACAAGGAAATCCATCAAGTAAGTTGGGTAGAACATTCTATTGAACTGGTAGATGGTTCTAAGCCCATACAGAAAATGCCATATAGAATGAATCCTAATTTTTCCAAGACTGTAAACGAATAAATAGATAAGTTGCTTGATGTAGGATTCATATTTGCTGTGGAAAATTCAGAATGGGTTTCTCCCATTGTGATCTCAATAAAAATAATGGGAAGCTACGCATTTATGTTGATTATAGGAATCTCAACAAGGTGACAAAGAAGGATCATTACCCTCTTCCATTGTCATATCAGATTTTGGATGAAGTAGCTAGAAAGGAGTGTTATAGTCTTGCTGACAGCTATAGGGGATACAACTAAGTTCGCATAGTGGAGAAATATCAGATGAAGACTATGTTCACCACTCCTTTGGGAATATTTTTTTATAGAGTTATGTCATTTGGGTTGTGTAATACTCCAACAACATTCCAGTGCTTGAAGAATAGGGTGTTTGAACCCTACATTGGAAACTTCATCAGAGTATTCCTGGATGATTTTTACATCTATGGGAGAAAAATGGACCACCTGCACTAGATGGAGACAACATTTCAGAGGTTAGATGAAGCACAAGACTCACTAAACCCTAAAAATGTGTCTTTGGATGTTCTAAAGGTGTTTTGTTAGGGCATGTTATATCTAGAGATGGTATTGGTACCGATCCTGATAAAGTTTCAAATATCAAAGAGTTACCATTTCCTATGAATAGAAGTAAGTTGAGATCATTTTTAGGCCATGTGGGTTACTATAGAAGGTTCATCAAAAATTTCTCAAAGATTGTGCAGCCACTAACCCTATTCTTGAAGAAGGATGTTACTTATGAACTAGGGGAAAAGACACATGAAGATTTTGAAAAACTAAAGGAAGATTTGGTGTCTTCGCATGTTTTAAAGAATACAGATTGGAGCAAGCCATTCATTATGTATACTGATGCTTCAGATGCAGCACTAGGAATTACTCTGAGCCAAAATTTTCCACATCCATATCTATATATAAGACTTATAATCAAGGCCCTTTTGGATCTTCAATCAAATGAACATTATTGCTCTCTACATAAATTCATAGTTCTCCCTCCAAAGGAATGGTTGTAAAGGATATATCCATTTGAATGCTTTCTCATATTGAATTATCCAACATTCATGACAAAAACATATCCCACTTGGTAGGAAAATCAACTACCACCACATCCCTAGACAAAAAATCACTAGGGCAAGCTTGAAGTTGAATAATGAGTCCCCTAACACATCCCACCATAGGAACTTCTATAGAATCCATATAATAACACCCTCTATAGTTAGTTGATATTTTTATTACTAACCCATTCATTACAATGAATTACATTATGATGCAGGAAGCCCCTAAATCAAACATAAATTATGTAACAACCACCAATTCACAAGAAAATTTATATATAATGCATCAACATCAAGCTAACTTTCCACTAATGATGTTCCCAAGTAGATCTTAGGAACCTCCTCTAATTATTCACTAACTTCCTTGGCTTCAACAGTATAATTAGGTGGGTGACTAGATATTTTTCATCAAGGAAAGAAAAAGTGTAATTATATGCTTAGGGATGCATAACAACTCAGTTGAGGGGGCTATTACTTTGAAATCACTAAGGAAACTACCCATATCACAAGCAACCCAATTTGTAATTGGTGTATTTAGAGGTAATGTGGTAGTATTGGAATTATGGATACAAGAAGAAAGGGTGTATGGAATTGAATGACCCAAATCATAAGGTGACGAAGTATTATTTTTAAGTAGCTTCTAGGTTTAGTCTCCACTCATTTCCTCTTATTTTCAGCTATATTTTTGGAGCATTAAGGAAACTTAATCACATTATTAAGAATAGGATACTACCTCTCATAGGTTATATACATCTTTTTTTGTTTAGCAGGCTCAGGTGGAGTGATCTTCTGTTCTGGAGCAGCCACAACCTTCTTAATTTTATCTCCAACCTTACTATCATTTTTCTCAAGTGGAACACCCTTAGGATTCTCCTTTGCAGTTTAGTTTTGTTGAGAGCTAAAATTTCTCTTCAAATGGCCTTCCACCATAACACTTCTTTATCATCCGAGATCTCAAATATTTAAAATCATACATAGGAAGCTCATAAGTTCGTGAAACATTGATTGAATCTTGATCACAGTCAAACATATGTGTGTGTGTGTGTGTGTGTGTGTGTGTGTGTGTGTGTGTGTGTGTGTGTATGTATATTAATCCTAAATTATCTCAATCATTATCATCATGATCTTAATAAGAACTAATTGAATCACGCACACAAGAAGGATGAGGCAAGAAGAATTCATCATGCCATATTGATTCTTCTAAGATGTTTACCTCATTAGTACTAGGAGTAATGGGATTAGGTGTATCTATATCATTACGTCTATTTTTAGGTCTTCTCTCTATGAAAAGGATTCTTCCCCTTCTCCAATTTCGATCATGTGCAAACCCTCTTTCCTGATTATGTGACATTTCATTTACTTAATTTTTATTTTGAGCATGAGGAAAGCATTTTTCATTTCTATCCACTCTATACTACAAGTGTTTTAAATATCCCAGCATCTTATATAACTTCTCATACACACTCAATGAAGTACTTAAAGAAATTTTCTTTATTGGTGGAAGGAGCTTCACATCGTCCCCTTTATATGGATTTCCAATTTCTCTTATGTTATTCTCAATATTTATTTCAATAGTATAATAATTTCTTAAATTAACTGGGACTTTATCTCAAAGTTTAGGAGATAAAGGTATTTTGATGATAAATCAGGTTCATGTTGTGTACTTTCAATGCTACTAAGGACAAATGTGTAAATTAAGTAAAGGTACAAGCACCTACACACCCACAATATATGATTACACCTAAAAATACAAAAGATGGAGATAATTCTTATGAATATTTGAACAAATATTACATATGGTTATGTTGATATAAGAAGTGGATGATTATAAAATATGGAATAGATCCCATATTATAAAAATTTTACCCTACACCATAGTGTTATTACAACCATTGTATTACAAAAAAGTGGTATTCACCTAGCATAAATTACTAGAATACTCCAAACGGTAGCTTATGGAGAAAGATACTTACTAAAACCTAACATGCCTAAACTTTAGATATGTTGATCTTGGTTATCTCATGGATCAAGATACTTACTAAAACCTAACATCTCATAAAATTGAGCTTCATAGCAAAATAGCTCATTTACATTACATATATGATGGCAAAATAGATTTTATTCTGGAACACAACATGCCCTCCCACTTTGTGAATCTTATTCCATAAATATTGAATACAAAATGGAAGCTACTCTATATTCTTCTTCCTTCTCCCTTTCTTTGAGATGATCATATGCATTCAATTGAGCACGAACAAGATTTGAAAATGGTATATTTTGATGAAATTCATGAACTCATTCAGTTTAATTTGATGTATATGCTCAAGTTAGTAAAATGAAGCATTGAATGGCACAATAAAGACATTATAAACCATGTACATGTGAAATCATAGGTTTAGTGATAGGGAGATTATTGTTTCAACAATTTGTGCAAAAAATCCAAGTGAGAGAAAATAAAAAAATCATCAAATTTTACCTATAAAAGTAAAAAAAGGATCTTCCATTAGGGAGTAAGCTCAAACACTAAGTTAAATTGTCAAA
Organism: Taxus chinensis; assembly: GCA_019776745.2. Taxonomy (NCBI): domain Eukaryota; kingdom Viridiplantae; phylum Streptophyta; class Pinopsida; order Cupressales; family Taxaceae; genus Taxus; species Taxus chinensis. The sequence goes on from CM034149.1 coordinate 213,503,056, forward strand.
CTAAACCTCATGAAATAATTTGTAGCCAATCATTTACTATCACGTATTTTTCTTTTATCTATACCTAAAAATTTAGCTCTTGCTAATTTGAGACACATGACCTTAATCAACTTCATCAATCACTTCAAGTTCTCAAGGATTTGGTTGTATGTTCAAGCCACCGATGGTTGACATGTGATCTCCATCAATGCCACTATTCCCCATGATCTTTAAACTTTGATCTCCATAATTTGTGGCACTCATGAATGATATTTGGATGTTATAGGTGTCACCACCTTCTACTAACCCTAATAACCTCAACCCATTTGTATCCTTATTAAAATGATCATTCACACTCGACTCGTATCAATTTCCCTTTCAACGTGCTTAGATTATCTCTCTCTATTACTAATGGGTAGCACTTGTCTTCCACAATGTTCCCACTCTTTGTGTGGCTTAAGGATTTTGGTTTGGCCTCAAAATTTTACCATAAATAGATAAAAAACATGTATCTCCAAAGATAATCTACCCAAATCAATGTTATCTTAGGAATACAACATATTATATCCACTAGGTTAATGTTTACGATTTAAAGTTAATTCAAAGTCACTATTTTAACCATCAATTAAATGCTTCAAATCCAAAAACCTCCCAAATCAACAAAAAACAATTCTGATCTTTCCTATACACAAGCATTCCAAGAGGATAAAATTATGATTTATTAATTTTTTATTCATATGGGAACCAAAAATTTCTTTCAATTACCATGAAAATATTTGAACTCTGAAATTTTAACTATAAGACTCAAATTTGAAGTGAACAAATTTGGGTGCCAACACCTTGTAATACTATGTTAAATATTTCTCTATATGTGTGTATAACTAAAATGGACGGGTGAAATGAATCCTTACATAAATTTATATAGTAGAAAAACTGATAATACTATGCAAGAAAAGTAGCACATCATATAGTGTTTCTTTTATACCTCTTAGATGAAAAACTAGACAAAATCTCTCCAAATATTAGAGTTAAAACATCCATAGGGATAGTTACTAGCAAAAATCATTTTTGTTCCATGTGGAATAATACACTTCATTGTCATGTTTTCAAATATATGTTTTTTTTTTGTAAAAATGGTCTTCATATGCCTCCTCTTAAAGGTATTTGATAATCAACAAGAAATTTTTACACATGTTTTTGGTATTAGTTAGTCTAAATTGTGTAATTTTATACATATACTAACGTAGGTGAATTATAAATAGTACTTTAATTAGATTTATTATAGAACTAAGTAGGTATTAGGAATATTTATTTATTAATAAGAATCCATGCTCAGGATTCATTTATATATACTTTTCCATTTAGACCTATTTCTTGATTTCCCATGAAAAAGGGAAATTTGAAAATTTGAATTTATTTGGCATAGTTGAAGAGTTGTAGTAAGTTAAAAAGGTCTAAGTCCACTAGTAAGGATTATTTAGGGTTTGATAATGTGTTTTTATTTTTTATTATTAATTTTCTAAGTGTAATTAAGTCCTAAACTCAGTCAAGGCATATCCAACATAGTTTAAAAGCTAAATTTAACATATTTGGATTTTTTTGGTTTTTGAGAGATATTTAGGAAATGAAACATGAAGGAAATATTATTAGACACTCAAAAATAACTAGATGAATATCAAACCACTACTTTAGGAGGAAAAAATTATCTATAAATAAGGATAAACAAACAAAGCTACAAGTCTCTTGAGAAGGTTGTTGTTAGAGAGTAAGGATTTGTAGGGGTTTTTAATTGGTTTAAAACAAAAATTAAATAAATAATTCCTATTATGATCTTGTTTGGAAATAAAAAATGTGTGAATTAAATTTTGTTTTTGTTTCTTGTTCTTATTTTGGATCTCATGTTAATGATTATAAGATGCAGGGATTGAAACACACACTTGAGAGTTATAGTCTTGGAAAATGGGATTTTAAATGTGTTTCATGATTTTTTAAGACATATTAAGTACAATGAAGGGTATATAATGATAATTTAGACCATATCTAGGTGTTAGATTTGATAAAAAAGCTCAAAATAAAAAATTATTCATTTTTGTATCCTCTTAAGCTTTGCACAAACATGTCTTGGGTTTCTAAAGAAAAACCTTAATATCTCAAGTTTTAACTGTCCAAAAATCCTCAATTTTTTGGGTAGATAGGCTTTGAGTTACTCTAACACAATTATGATTTTTCATGTAACTATATTCTTTACAACTATAGATATAAGTGATTGTTGGCAATCAAGCTTAAAAATAAACCCAAAATAGGAAAAACTAATTAGTTTTCTTCAAATTCACCTCAAGATCTCAGTTAACAAGGTATAGGAACATTATTGGATGTTGAGAACAACATATTTATAAATTTTTGATACCAAATCAATATATAGAGAGTTTGAATCAATTATTTAGAGGTATAAAGAAGCCTTAGTAGTCCTAGAAGCAACTATAAGTCTATTAAAAATATATCACTTCTTGGCACAATAAACACCCCGTTGGCAGTCACATACACCATAGTGGTATCAAATAAATGTTTTTGAGTTTCTTAAAATAGAGATCATTCAATAAAGAAAAGAATAATTGGTGAGAGGATATGGAATAAAGATTGAGAGGCGGAGTAGCAAATAGAAGGCAACCTACTCTACCCATGTTGATTGAAGTAATGAGGGACATTAGATCTTGTTTGTAGGAAATAGATATTTCTCAAAGGATAGGAATTGGCATGAGATATTTCAATGATAGATAAGAGGAAGAGCCTCAATAATAAGGGGAAAAATAAAGATAAGAAGAAAAATAAGAAGAGAGACTAATCCGAGTAATTATGGGGTAAGTTCTAAACCAAAACTAGAGGTACCTATGTATGAAGGTAGCGCGAATGTGGAGGAGTGAATTGACTAGATAACTATTATGGATACATATTTTGAGTATATAAATTTATGTGATGATAATAAGGTGAAGTTTTCCATGACAAGATTGAAGGGTTGTGCATCTCTAGGATAGGATGGAGTACACGATGTGAGATGAAGGAAAGGGAATCTAAAGATTAAAATATGGGACATAATAGTGGATAAGTTAAAGTGTAATTTCATGCCAAAATACTATCAAACCAATCTATTCAAGAAACTTAAAAATCTAAGGAAAAAGGAGATGAAATTCAAGGATTATATGAAAGAGTTTTATACATTAACAATTAGAGCTAGTCATGTTGACGAAGACATGGAAATGGTAGCTAGATATCTTAATGGATTGATATAAAATATTCAAGATGAAATTATCCTTTTGTCACCAATATCAGATGAGCATGAATATTAATTTACCCTTAAGTTTGAGAAGAATTTATATCGGAATTAAACAGAAAATTCCAGGGGAAGTGGAAAAATATATAAATGAAGAAGACAAAAAATGGTAGAGGTTAGCCAAAAATTCACAAAGAAGAGGCTAGCAGTTCATAAAATCAAGATCAAAATCCAAGAGGCATTTATTCATTCAAAGGTAGGATACCTTATCCAATAGGTAAAGGAATAGGTTTATGGGGTAAGTGTTATAAATGCAAAAAGTATACAGGACATAGATCTTATGACTCCATAGAGAATCTTTCTACAAGTTGAAGTAGTGTAAAATTTTTCTAATTTGATAAGGATATTGTGTGATCACCTTCTCAATAAGATGCACATGAATTTATCGATTCACTTCTTATGAATATAGTATTTCTCAAGTCAAAAAAAGGAGATTAAGGAGTTTGAACAAAGGACTTCATTGTTCAGAACCACTTGTAAGGCTAAAGGTAAATATTATAAAAATTTTATAGAAAGTGGAATTATTGATATCTAAGTATCTTTTGAAATGGTTGATAAGTTAGTCTTGAAGAATTCAACACACCTCACTTCTTATAAGGTTCCATAGTTGTAAAATGGGAACAAATTCTTGGTGAATGAGAAATGAAAATTTGATTTTTAAATAGGTAGCTACAAGGATGAGGTGTTCCATGATGTAATTTCCATGGATGTTTACCATATCCTATTCGGAAGACCTTGGCAATATGCTAGGAAATCCATACATGATGGGAGAAATGATACCTACACCTTTGAAAAAGATATGAAGAATAACATACTTATACCTTTAAAGGAGGAGAATGCAGTAGTGGAGGACGGTCCAAAGGTTTTGTTGACAAGTGGAAAACAATTCTTGTAACAAATTAGAAAACAAGAGGTATGTTATGCACTTGTTAGTAAGCCTAAATTAGTAATTACAACCATTAATTTGATCGATTTTCCTCTAGAAACTCATAATTTTCTTAATGAGTTTGTTGATATAGTTTTGGATGAATTTTATGATAATTTACTACCAATGAGAAGCATCAGTCACCACATAGATCTCATTCTAGGATCCAACTTACTAAATAAGGATACATATTGGATGACACCATACAAGAATGAAGAAATCAAGAAACAAGTGTAGGATTTTTTGAACAAGTGGTTATTTAGAAAAAAAATTAGTCCTTGTGTTGTTCCAACAATACTAACACCTAAAAAGGATGGATGTTGGATAATGTGTACTAATTCAAGATCCTTTAGCAATATCACAATCAGGTATAAATTCCCTTTTCATATAATTATTTACGTGGTGTAAGGTACTTCTGCAAGATAGACTTGAAAATTTGTCATCATCATATCATAATCAGAGAGGGAGATGAATGTAACACAACCTTTAAGACAAATGATGAGCTCTATGAATGGATTATGATGCCATTTGGATTAACCAATGCTCTAAGAACATTTATGATGATTATGAATGAGGCACTCAAATATTTCACTGGTAAATGCTTCATTGTCTATCTAGATGATATTTTTGTTCATATTCAATGAAGGGAATAACATATTGAATATGTTAGAATGGTTTTGAGTAAGCTACATGAATAAAAGTTCATAATAAACCTCATAAAGTACACCTTCATGAAGATATAGTTAATATATTTAGGATTTGTCATTTTACAAGAAGGCTTGAAGATGGATAAAGAGAAGTTAAAAACCATAGATAATGTCATACACCAAGAAGTGTTTATGAGGTAATAGGTTTTCATGGTTTGGCTATTTTGTATAGAAAATTCATAAGGAATTTTAGTAGCATTTGTGCTCCAAGTTTGGAAACAATTAAAGGAAACAAATGACCAATTAGATGAACTTATTACCATGTATGTTCTAGTTTTTTCATTGATGTAAAAGGTGCAAGGACATTAATGAAAAATGATGATGAAAATAAGTGAAATATGATTTTTTTATTAATGATAACATGGGAAGACATGTATTGACATGCTTGCAACGGTGGAAATGGTGAGAGTTGCTTGGTCAAGTAGAACTAATTAGGAGGTTTAATCAACATGGGTGTTGGAACATGAAGGACGTAGATATATTAATGTTTGTGAATAATTGTATGGGTATGGAAATATTGTTGGTAATATGATGAGACACCCATACATGTCTTAAAAGGTGATTACAAGATTTGATCATGGTTTGTAGCTCTACATAAATACCTAGTCTAGGTGATTCGTGCCATAATGGAGAATCAAGGTAAGTTGGAAAGGTATGTTGGCCCATCATGGAATGAAAAAGAGTGAGATATGTTATCTCAAATAAGTTAAGGACCTTTGAATGGATTTGAAGCATAGGTATGGTGTTAACCTACTCTATCCAGGTCTAAAATAAACCAAATTTCATGACCTAGCTAGGCAAGTGAGATAGGTTGAGATGGTGGAGAGAAAAAAATGATTAAATGAGCATTGGTGAAGTTTAGAGATGTTGTCCCAAATTTTTGGGCAAAATTGTAGGGTTGTATGTTGAGAATTTTGCATGATATGATGTTTTTATCTCTACCGACCTCAAGAAGGTGTGTTTCCTAGCTCGATATGATATATTTTATGTTTTTTGGCACGTGCAAAGTTTTCATGTGTTTTTTATCCTTCCAAGGATGATGATTCATAGAGATAAGATGGGTTTATAGCTAGAATGAGATCAAATGATTTCTTGTGCTTTATGAACAATCATTAATAAGCTATGATGGTCAAAATCCATATCAAAACCCTAGTTTAAGAGTGATGGAGAAAAAATTGTTCGTTTTGGATCAAAATTCTTTATATCATAAAATTTTATGACTATAAGATGGAAAGGACTCTTCCATATTTCTGATGGTGGTGTTTTGGAATCTTGACAATAGGAAGAGCCCACTCAGAATTGTATGTTTTAAGGAAAGTTAGATTTTCTCTTAGGTTTCTCATTTGACCTTTTATCTAAATTTGTGTTATAATTTTAAGGGAAGATAGGGGGAAAAAATAGATGATTTTAGACAATATTAGATTCATTTGGAGGTCTACATAGGTCCAAAAGTGAAGAATGGTTTTTGGGCCTCACTGGTAGTTTTTGACAGTGATGGTGAAAAGTGGTTCTTGAGCATGTGCGGCATAAGAAGATGTGTTTAATGACTATAAGGGTTTTTTTACATCCAATATAACATATTACATGATTTTTTTGAGTCTTAAAATTTTTTTTGATCGGCAAGGTTGAGGTCACAAGTTGATCTACTTGATAGAGTTTAAGAACAATGAAGATTCTATGGTGTAATTGGTTTGAAAGACCAATATATTGTCTTGATTCATGATATATAGATATTGGATAAATATATCAAAGGTAAATACCTACTCATACACAATATATTATCCTCACCCACTTATGTGTGTGGATATTTCTTTTATCTTATTTAGATATTAGAAGATATTATCTAGTTGTTAGGTATAGTTCTTTCCTTGATCTTTGGTATTGACTAGATCCTTGATGTCTAGTTCTCTCCTAAATATATGGTCTTGACTAGTTCTTTGATGACTAGTTATATTCTTGTTTTATGGCTTGATCTACGACCTTAACTGGTTCTTAGATTGTTATTCCTTTCCTATTTAAGCAAGGCCCATTCTCAATGGATTGCATTGAGTTCCATAATAATATATGATATTGCTGATCATTTGTTTGCAAAGGTTTATGTAAATTTATTCTGGTGAATTACTTTCATCTTATTGATCGTGGTGTTTGATTAGCATCTCTATTCTTGGCTTGGTATGATCTGGTTATTGTTCCTTTCAAAATTGGTTTGAAAGACCAATATATTGTTTGATTCATGATATATAGATATTGGAGAGTGATAAGGAGTTAAATATTATCCTATTCCATACATTTTTAGGTCTTGAAAGTTTTAGTACAAGTGTGAGAAGATCATGTTTTCAAGAATGGTTTCTAAGTAGTATAGGTATCCTGGAGGGCATAGATGATTTGATGAATTTATAGGTTGAGTCATGAAATATAAAAAAAAAATTAATGTTCTTTGAGTTATTAGCTTTCCATTTAGTTTTTACATGTCATGGTCGACAATATATGTTGCATCTTGGTCTTCATATTTGAAGATTAGTCTGTTGGAGGTGCTTAGAATTAGTAGGATAGAATCCTATTTAATGGTGACATGATGTTGATGGTAAGTGTATATGTTCACGAGCTTGTATAATGTGTTGAGAGGATGTATCTTACATATTGTGAGCTTTTTTAATAATGATGGAACTACCTTGTGCCCTTAGAGTCCAAAAAGCATATGATGGAGATAAAACTGGCCTTTTAGGCCTGGTTGTGCATGATGTGTGTTTTGGCCTAATGTTAACCTATAAGGTATTGTTGTGTGATTTATATGAGTATGTAGATGTGTTTTCATATTGTTATGAGTGACCTTATTGGTATTGGCCGACCTATATGGTTGTGAAAGCTAGAGTCATGTATCAAAGTGCATTGAATTTTCTCATTTGAGCTAGTGAGAAGGGAAAAGTTGTGAGGGAGATAGAGGAAAGTGTGAAGGGGGTTGTAAGGGATAAAGGGAATTTTAGATAATATGATGATATAATTAGGATAGTATATAAGAATGAAAGAAAGGTCATTAGACCTAATCATTATATGAAGGTGCAAGATTGAGTGAAGGAGAGAGAGAGTTGTTTGAGAGGGTTTTGAGGTGTATGAGCTAATCTTGTGATCACTATAAGCGGTTTGAGAAACAAGATATATTTTATCTTAAATTTAAATTGTATGAGTTGGTGCTTATTCATCTTAGGGGGTTGTATTCTCCTTTTAGGGTTAGTGCCTTATTAAATAGGGGTTAGTGTTCCTTGTGGGATTGGTGTCTCACTACATCTTGTGTGCTGTAATATTCACACAAGTATTTTGAATTGAGTAATATATTTAGAAGTTTTAGTGGGTTTTTATTCCCCTTGAGGGTTTTCCACTTTAGATATTGTGTTATTGTGTACTCTTTTACTCATGTGTATCGTTCATGTTTAATATGTTTTCATTAATCAATGTATGTTGATTTCATGCTTTGAATGGTGTATGCAACTTAAGAAAAATAACTTAAGGTTTTAAACGATTGATTTGTTGTTAAAATTTCTCATTTGTAATGAAGGTAATGCACTAGCTACTAAAGAAACTGGAAACTCGGAAATGTTGGATGGTTTATGTTACCTTAGATGTGATAGAGGAACTAGATGGCTTATTCTCGTTGTAAATTGATATACCTACAAAATTGGAATAAAGATGTATTAGATAGATATATGTGAGGGTTTCTCGAAAATGCGGTTCTAAGAATTGATTAGATTCCTTCCGTAGATTTCAAACCTTGTTTTTTATTAAAAAAAATTATGTAAAAGATGATATTGAAAAAACATGTTGAAACAAGAATATCACTGAATCTAGAAAGATAAAAAAAATATATCTAAAAGCTAAATAGATGACAATAAATGTAAATTGATTGTTACCTGGTCTAGGTCAATAGTGACCCAGACTATGCAGAGGTAGTTGACAGTGACCTGAGAGGGAAAATATGGATTATAATATGAATATGTAGACCTGAAAGGTTTGAATGTCAACTGGGGGATGACAGGAGCCTGTGTATTTTGTGAGTAATCTGCAAGAAAGAACCAGATATAGAAAACCCGAGGAATCACAAATTTTTTGGAGAAGCTCTAAGTGTTTTCGTTTTTTTTTGCACCTATAAGAGATTAGATACAAGAAATACCCAGATAATATGATAAAACCTTAATAAAGAAACACGATAATAATGATAAACCTCATGACGGATGATCATGAGTGATGCAAGCATGCTAAAAAGATGTCCCAAATATCTATGGATGTTTGAGGGATGTTCCACTATGGGGAAGAATTCTCATCTCACAAGAAATTCCAAATTAGCATGCATTTGATGATGAATAAAAGGAAAGTAATTAGTTTTGTAGGGGTTGATGGCGAAAAAGTTGGGTTGCTACCGATTACGGGGAAAGTTTCCCCACTGGGCATGATTTTCTACTTTTGACAAGATTTTGGTTTTTTGAAAGATTGGGTGAGTTATTTAAATCATTTATGTGTGAAAGATATCTTATAAGTGTAGTTAGGGCATAAAAATAGATAGGATAAAAGCTAGAAAAGAAATGGGATTTATGTTTGGGACAAAAACATCCTAATTAGAAGGTTGGTTAGGGAAATGAGAATTTAAATGATTAATTAATTAACATGAATTAATTAATTAATAGGAACAATTGGGAATGTGAGATGTTAAATGATTAATTAATTTATGTCAATTAATTAATAAGTATTGAGGGGAATTTAATTAAATATGGGGGATGATTGAATAAATATGCGCACACGGGTGACTAGGGTATAGATACCAAATTTAGGTGTCTACATGATTCACCCCCCCCCCCCCCCCGATTAGTCATTAATCTTCCAATAATTAGTGTCACAACAAGGTAATTTTGAAGAAAGTTTAATCACTTGAAGGAGATTCCTTGAAGCATTAAAATGGTGAGTCAGCAGGTTGGCACTTCCACTAGCAAAACTTCTATGTTTGATGGGTCAAACTATACATTTTGGAGCATCAGGATAAGCACTCACATCATGTCCTTAGGATGTGAAATTTGGCAGTGTTTGGTAGAAGGGTATATTATTCCTTATACTCCTTGAACCAGTGCTATAGATAAGAAGGCTAGCATTGACAACTCTAAAGAAATGAATGTTATTTTTTGTTGATTCGATTAATTAAAAATTTTCAAGGTTATGCATTGTACATATGTTAAATTCATGTGGGAGAATCCATTGGTCATCTATGAATGATATTATAAAGTAAATATAAAAAATATTTATACATACATGAATCAATTTGAAATCCTAAAAATGAAGTAAAAATAATTTATTGTTTCTTATCTACTTAAATTTGATCAAATTGTCAACATCATCAAAGGTTTAGGTGAAGAGTTAAAAGAAGAGGTAGTGGTGAAAAACATATTGAGATCTCTTACTCTCAAGTTTGATCCTAAATTTTTTTCCATTGAGGAATCCAAGGATTTGAAATTCATGTTGATGGATGAGCTCCATGGAATTTTGAAAGCATATGAGATGAGGATTTTTTGTTCAAAACCTATCAAGAAGGAAGTAGTTTTTATGGTTAAGAATATGTCCAAAGAAAATAAGACCACTAATGTTGATGATGTTGATATTGATGATGATGAACTAATTGTAATGTTTACTAGAAGATTGAAACCCAGTTTCAGTAAGTACAAGGGTAAATTACCTTTTAAATGTTTTAACTATGCTGAAATTTGAAATTTTTTGAATAAGTTCCCTCATAAGAACAAGGATGAAGATTGTGAAGAGCGTGATGGAGATCATGACTAAAGGACTCATAGGTCTGATAAAGGAAAGAATAAGTTCAAGATATTTGAGAACAAGAAGTCCAAGAAAATTTTATACACCAAAGAATATTGTTCTTCATCTGATTAAAGTAGCAATGATGGTGTTTCTGACTCTGATTCTAATTCTGAGCATGATGATATATGTGATGAATTCTTATTTATGGCCAACGATGTTAAGAGCCCTAAAAATTAAAGACTCCGTGTTGTTTGTAGAATCTTGCATGCATTTTAATGAAGAAGAAGAAGATGATATAGAAACTAAGCTAATGTGTTTTCAAACTAAGTTAAAGCATGCTGAGAAGAATATCAAGAAGTTGAGAGCACAAGAAATATAATATGAAGGAAAGATTCATGAAATTGAAGAGAAACATTGGTCTGAGACTAGTAAAATTGATGATATAATCAAATAGTTAGAGATGTAGATGATTTTTATGACTATAAGGCTACAATCCAAAGAGGAATAAATCATTAAGCTTGAATAAAAAATTATATTTATAAGGGAAGAGAAGTCTAATGTATCTAACAAGTGTAATACATTCCATAAATTCGATAAGAGCTCTAAGGATCTTGATGATATCTTGGACAGTCAAAGATCTGTAAGGGATAGGAAAGGTTTATGGTTTAAAGAATACCTCAAGGGAAAATAATTTATACAATAAGGAACTTCTCCAAGCAAGGAGATTGAATGTCCAAGTATTCAAGAATGTCATAAAGAGAGTAACTTCAAAGGCAATGTGAAGAAAAAATCTGTAAGGCAACCCAATGCATTAAGGTATGAGAAATATTTTAATGGCCATTGTTATACTTGTAATGGTTTTGGGAATAGAGAAAATAAGTGTAGAAGGATATTGAAAGATGGTCATCTAGGGAGAGATAGTAGAGATGATTAGTCAAGTAAAATTACTTTCTATAATTGTCATGAGAAAGGTCACACTGCAAGATATTTCCTTTATGAATCATCTATTAAACATTTGAGAGATGAAGTTCCTAGAGGTAAGAGTGAAATTATACGTTTTAACTACAATAATGTTGTATATATTGCTAGAAATTATTTTTATGGTCCTATAATCAAAACCAAGAGGTTTCAAGGTCCTAGAGTGTAGGAGAAGAGGTAACGAAGGATATAGGAACCAATAATATATCATGTCATTCTACCTAAAATAGATGTTGAAGAAAAACTAGAAGGTTCATAGGTTACTGAAGGAAATGGTGAGTCACAGGTGTCAAAGAGGTCATGAAACCTCTTCATATTGTTATTCTAGACTCCTTATATTGTAGGATATCTCTACTAGGATTCTTAGAGACATTTATAATCTATATGAAGCGTGGTTTTGAGGGGGAGATGGAATGGTTTGAAGTATGATATTTTAGGAGTGCAGTAATGATTTAAATATGCCTTTAGTGGGTTCTTGAAGGTCTCCAATATACTTATAAGTTTTTTTAGGTATAGTCATGTAGAAAGTTTTTTGGATTCAAGAAGAATAAATTCAATCATTTTGTATGATGACTTGATCAAACCATCAAATGTAAGGTGTAATGTTGTTTCCCAGTTCTATAATTAAGCTTTGAATCTTGATGAAGGTCTATGGAGATTGTGAAAATGAATCAAAAGCTAAGGTGTATGAAAGCTTCATAAGATAAGGAGGGTTGATAATAATCCTCAAACATGTATCTAAGGTGTTAAGAAGAGCTATTTAGGTACAGATATGTTGATTTTTGTAGGCATGTTGAAAGGGGGATCTAGTCATATGGTAAAATAAGTTGTGATATCATGAAAAGAAGGAAAGAACACTAAAAAGTTTCTTCAAGATTGTGGTGAAGGATATGACCAATCTCCATGAAAATTGCTCAAGGTATGTGCTCTTATGTTTGCATTGTCTATTATAAAATTATGGCATGTTTTCAAGGGGAGTAATAATGTGGTGTTTTGTGTGGTTAGTATGCTCCTGTTGCAAAGAGAAAGTTGACAAAGTTTTTCTGAGGGGGAGCTTTAGGGAACTTGGTCTTAAAGATTTTATCAATCTATGTATAGCAAGATCCAAGTTAGTTTGTGGGTTTTTTCAGCAAGGATGGGACTGAGGATATTTTAAGCATGATGTTATAATCAGATTCAAGTATGTGGCTATGTATGTTATGACGTGCATCTTCCTAGAGGGGAGATATAGTGTTATTATGATCTGATGTAGCCAAAATAGTGTTAAGAGAATATTAACAAGATCTTGAGCTTAGTTGTTGTTTTTAATCAAAATTTTATCCTAATATGTTTTTGAAGGTGAAGACTAAGTGTTATAGGTATGTGCCTTTTTCATCAATGTAAAAAGGGAGAGAAGAACCATGTTGTTTTCCATATATGACAAACAGGAAGATTGTTGGCATGTGTGAGATAGTGTTGTTATTTATGTAAAAGGTGTAAGGATATTAATGAAAAGAAGTGCAAGAGGAAGTGTTTATTGATGATGACATGGGAAGACAAATAGTGACATTATTGCAAGAGTGAAAATGGTGGGAGTTTCTTGTTCAAGTAGGCCTAATTAATAGTTCTAATCACCATCGGTGTTGGCACATGAAGGAAAGAGATGTATGAAATCTTGTGAATTATGATAGAGTCATGGAAATAATTTTGGTATTATGATTACACCCTCATATAGGTCTCAAAAGGTGATTGTAGGGTTTGAGCATGGTTTGTAGGTATACATCTAGACCAAGTTTAAGTTTTTAGTGGCCTAATGGAGCATGAAGGTTATTTGTAGAGGTATGTGGGCCCATGAGACCATGCAAAGGAGTGATACATGTTGTCTGAAAAATATTAGGGCTTTTTGAAGGGATTTGAATCACATGTATGGTGTTAACATACTTTGTCTAGGTTTAAACTAGACAAAATTTCATGACCCTAGCTAGGAAAAAGAGATTTGTTGAGATGGTGTACATCCATGCATGATCAAATGAGTATTAAGGAAGTTGAGAGAGGTTTTCCCAAAACTGTGGGAAAATTTTTATGGTTGTATGTTGATATTTTTACATGATATGATGTCTTTAGCTTTACTAAGCTCAATAAAGTGTGTTTTCCAACTCAATATGAGATATTTTATGTTGGTTAGAAAGTGAAAATTTTACATGGTGTCATGATACTTTTAAGGATGGTGAGGCATGGAGCTAATAAGGTTCTACATTTGGAATGAGATCAAATGATGTCATGTGTTTTATGAAAAATCACTAAGAAGATAAGGTGGTCAAAAAACCCTATCAAAACCGTAGTTCAAGAGTGATAGAGGAAAACTTATTGGTTTGGGCTCAAAATTCATTGGATCATAAAATGTGATGATTTTAGGATTGAAAGGACTCTTCCGAATTTCTAATGGTGGTGATTTGGAGTCTTAATAGTAGGAGGAGCCTGCTCAAAATTACATGTTTTCAAGAAAGTTGGATTTACTCTTAGGTTTTCCATTTTTACTTTTATCTAAATTAGTGTTATAAGTTTAATGGAAGATAGGACACATTTTTTAGATCATTTAATACCATGTTAGATTCATTTAGATGTCTGCACAGGTTCAAAAGTGAAGACTTGTTTTTGGTTCTAATTGGCAATTTTTGAAAGTAATGGTGAAAGGTGGTTCTTGCAAATGTGTGTCATAAGAAGAGGTGTTTAATAAGTATGAGGGATTTTTATACATATAATATGACATATTTCATTCTTTTTTTAGTCTTAGAGTTCATTTTGATTGGAAAGGATGAGGTCACAAGTTGACCTACTTGACAGGGTTTAAGAACAATGAAGGTTCTTTTGTGTAATAAATATCAAAGACCAATATCTTGTCCTAATTCATGATATATAAATATATATATATGGGAGAGTAATGAGGGGTTAAATATTATCCTAATCCATATATTTATAGGTCTTTAAATTGTTATTAAAGGTGTGATAAGATCATGTTTCAAAGACTGGTTTCTAGGCGGTATAGGTATCCTAGAAGACAGAGATTATTTGGTAAATTTATGGGATGAGTCATGAATTATAAGATGAATTTTTATGTTCCTTGAGTCATTTTGTTTCCATTTATTTTTTACATACCATGGTTGATGAGATATGTTGAATTTTTGTCTTCATCTTTGAAGACTGGTATGTTTGAGGTACTTAGGGTGAGTAGGACACAATCCTATTTGATGTTGGCATTAATGTTGATGGATGGTGCAGATGTTCCTGATCTTGTAGAATGTTTTGAGAGGGTGTATTTTAAATATGTGGATATTTTTTAGTCATGATGTTACTACCTTATAACCTTATATTCCAAGAAGCATTCGGTGGAGATGAAACTAGCCTTTTAGGTCTAGTTGTGCATGTTATGTGTTTTGGCCTAATGTCAACCTATAAGTTCTTGTTGTGTGATTTATATGAGTATGTAGATGTTTTTTTATATTTTTATGAATGACCATATTTTTATTTTCTTTCCTATATGATTGTGTAAGCTAGAGTCATGTATAAAAGTGTATTGTATTTACTCATTTGAGCTAGTGAGAAGGACATAGTTGTGAGCGAGCTAGAGGAAAGTGTGAAGGGTTTTATAAGGGATCAAGGACAAGTTAGATAATATTATGAGAATTTGAGGATAGAAAATAATAATGATATCGAGGTAATTATACCTAATCACTATATAAAGGTGTAATATTGAGTGAATAAGGAGAGAGAGTTCATTACATGGTTTTGAGGTGTATGAGCTAATCTTGTGATCACAATCATTTTTCTAAACAATAAGCTATAGGTGATCTTCATATTTAGGTGGATGATTTGGTGCTTTGTCATCTTAGGGGGTTGTATCCTCCTCTTATGGTTTTTTCTTCACTAAATAGCCCGGTTGGTGCTCATTATGGGATTGGTGGCTCACTAAAGAAATCTTGTGTGATGTGTAATATTCAAACAAGTATTTTTTATTGAGTAATATATTTACAATTTTTAGTGGGTTTTCTTCTCCTTGAGGGTTTTCCACTTTATATCTAGTGTTATTATGTACTCTCTTTCTCATGTGTATGATTTTTCATGCTTAGCATGTTCTCATTTATCAATATATGTTGATTTGATGCTTTGAATGATATATGCAACTTAAGAAAACTAAGTAAAGGTTTTAAAGGAATGATTCAACCTGCCCCTTCTCAGTAATTGTGCTTCCAAAAAAACTAAGTTAGCTTAGAAATGTTTTTTATCTTCTAAATAAAAATATTACATAGCATTCCATCCTAGATTTACCTTATTTTTTTAAATTTTTCCAAGTAGAGTGTGATGCTAGTGGGATTTCCATAAGGGGCTATTTTGAGTCAAAAAGGAAAACTAGCTACCTACTTCAGTGAGAAATCTAAAGAGACAAAGAGGAAATACACAACATATGACCAAGAATTCTACGTTGTTGTTTAATATTTGAAGAAATGAGGGCATTATATAATTTCCAAAGAGTTTTTTCTTTATACTGATAACCATGCATTACAATTTATCAATAGTCAAAGTAAACTAAGTTAAAGGAATGTAAAATGGGTTGAGCTTTTATAAAAAAATATCTTTCTATCAATCATAAGATTGGGAAAGAAAATTTTTTAATAGATGCTTTAAGTAGAATAAGTTTGATGTTACAGGAGTTTCAGGTGAACATTTTGGGTTTTGATGCCTTGAAGGACTTGTCTAGAGAGGATCCGGATTTCAAGAAGTCCTATGATGCATGTGATAATATAATAATGAGAGATAGGATTCTATGAATGGATAATATTCTATGAGAGGGACTTCTATTTAAGGTAAATTAGTTATGCCTACCAAAGGGATTGGTGAGAGAGAATCTACTAAAGGAAAAACATAGTGACAACTTGGCATGACACTTTGGGAAAACAAAAAACACTTTCTAAATTGAGTGCACACTATTATTTTCCAAGGATACAAGATGATGTGATTTTTTTTGTAGAAATATGTAGAATATGTCACCATGTTAAATGATAAATTCAAATGTTAGGTCTATATCATCCATAATGCGCATGTGATTAAGTATGGATTTTGTAATTGGATTTCCTAAAAATAAAAAATCTAATAATTTCATCTTTGAAGTATTTGATAGGTTTTTCAAATACAAATGATGCAACTTATATTACCAACCTTTTCTTCTAAGAAATGGTGAGATTACATGGTCTTCCTAGGAGTATTAGATTAGACAGAGATACCAATTTTTTGGGACACTTCTAGAGAACACTTTGGAATAAAATTGGGACCAATTTAAGCTTCTACTTATCTTACAATCCTCAAACAGATGGTCAAAATGAAGTGTTCAATAGGAGTCTTGGGAACATACTTAGAATTTTGATAAGGACCACTCAAAGAAGTGGCATCAAGTACGAGCATGAGAAGAATTTATTTACAACGATTCTCCAAATAGAATAATAGGTTATAATCAATTTAAAATTTTGTATGGAATTCATATAAGGGGAATTTATGAGTTAAGGAGCTTGAGAAAATAGGAGAAAATAAGTGCAGAGGGTGAGTATTTTACAATAGCTATGTAATAATTACATGAGCAAGTAAAACAACAGCTGAAAAAAAACACAAGAATAAGAAAAGTGTTGATTTAAAAATAAAATAATTTCATTTTAAAGTAAGAGATTTAGTGATTTATCATCTTAGGAAAAAAATATTCCCTAAAAGAGAACAAAATAAGTTAAATTTAAGAAAATTGGAGCTTCTAAGGTATTGAGGAGTTTTTCTGCTAAAGCATATGAACTAGAGATTCCAAATGAAACTGGAATTAACCTATATTTAATTTAGAATATATGTATATCCTTTCAAGGGACAGGATAACACAAAAAATTCACTTAAAGATGCACATAACTAGACCATCAATTGGGAACAACAACTACTTAATGTACAACCAAAATAAATTGAAGCCATTCTAGAGAAGAATGTGTTCAAGAAAAAAAAAGACAAGGAGAATTTTCACTATTTGGTCAAATGGAAAAACAATCCACTTGAGGATTAAACATGGGTGTTACATTCAAATATCATCAAACATGACAGTAGTGTTGAAGAACTCAAGAGAAGGAGCTCATGAGTAATTATTTTGTTCCATGGTAGTATGATGCATGTGCATTACAAAAATTAATTCAATTTGATATTTTTAGAACTAAGGAGGTCTTAGGAGTCTTTTTTTATCAATAACAAGCCATATCTACTTATTCATTTAGACTTATTTCTATATTTCACACCGAAAAGGGAAAGTTGAAATTTTTAATTTATTTGGCATAGTTGAAGAATTGTAGTAAGTTGTAAAGGTCTAATCCAACTAGTAAGGAGTCTTTAAGGTATAATAATGTGTTGTAAATGCTTATAAATCATTTTATAAGTATAATTAATTTGTAAAACTAGTTAAGGCCTATCTGATGTATTTTGAAATCTAAAATTGACATATTTGAAGTAGTTTAAAGTTTTTCAGATATATTTATGCTGACATTGTGTTGTCATTGATGTCGAAGTGTGAAGAGGCAGGTGTTGAGTTTTCAGGGGTCATGGAGTGTTGTCGATGATGTGACCAAGTGTTATACATCATTAATGACAAATATTTATGTATGAGGTATCAAGATGATGTCATAAAGAGTGTGATGTCATTTCATGTGAAGGCTGATTGGTAGTAAAGAGAAAGTGTGTTGTGTTCCATACATGGTCTCGGGTATGATAGATAGTAGATGGATCATAGATGTGTAGAAGTTGGTTGAGAATTGTGAAAGTATGGAGATCATGATCATGAGGTGTTAAGACACTCACAATTGTCTCATAATGCAGGTACATGGATAAGTCTACTTTCCAGGTTTGTATATAGACCTTGTCTTTAGCTCTAGGTGGCCTAATGAGGTAGATTGGATAGATTTCAGAATGGATATGCAAAGGAGAGCATTGTGAAATTTGTAATATGTTGTCCTATATTTTTGGAAAAAGTTTCAGGCCCTTTTTTAAGGAAGAATAAACAATTTTTTTTTAGACTCTATCGAACTCCTAAAAGTGAGAATCAAAGCTTAAGAAGGACTTTCTTGTGCTCAGTGGCACATGTGACATCTTCATGAGAGGTTAATATCTTTAGGAGAGATCAAGATGGGTTCTAAGAAGGATCTCCAAGAATTAATTCAGAGAATAAGGTCTCGGACGCTATGAACAATCATAAGAAGGTAATGTGGTCTAAAACCCTCTTAAAACCCTACTAAGGTAGCGATGGAGAATATTTTGTTCAAGAATGCTCATAATGGATTTTTTTACCAAGTATGAATATTAAACGTTCTAAATAACTCTCTCAGGTATCTCTAGGTGGCATTGAGGTGTCATAATAGTAAGTGGACCCCATAGTAAGTTGTAATTTTCTGAAGAAGTTGTGTTTGTTCTCAAGTTTTGCACTAGACATGATGTGAAAATGGATGGTAAAGGAATTATGGAATCCATAATACATTTCTAGTGTGGTTTCAGAAAAATTTCTATCCCTTAGGGGGTGTGTGTAAGTCAATATAAGATGGTTGGTTTTGTGGGTGTAATGGGATTTTTAGGTGGTCATGGTGAAGAGATGGTCGTGTGCACATAAGATCTAAGAATAAGTATCTAAAGAATATGAGGATGTTTTAAATGTATAGTATGACATGAATGAAGTGTTGAAGAAGCTTTATAGGTCAATTAGTATGGTCAGAAGTTGGTCACAAGTTGACCTAGGTGACTAGGTTTAGGACAGATAAATTGAAGTCTAGAGATTGGTCTGTAAGACCAATAACTATCTTTTAACCATGGTATTTGGGTATTTAAGAATGATCAGGGGTTCATTTTGTACCATGTGTATACATCAAAATATTTTTCATGGGTCATTACATGTGTTATATAGTCAATTCTTCTTGATTGATTTTCATGGAGTGAGGATAGTTCTAGGTATGCTAATGCAGCCAAATTAAGAACAAACCAGATATGCTACAAATATTATGAACTCAAAAATAAAATAGATCTCTTTCTTTGTTATCAAATAATGAATTACAATGTTTCCTAAATAGGAAAACAACTCCCAACTCAAGTTGCTAAGTAAACTCTAGCTAACTCTGACTAAATCTACTCTAGGTGGCGGAAATTACTATTTTTAGCAATTTACTAGAACCTGCTATTCTTAGTAAGTTCGCATGCTTATTCCTATGAGAACATAAATTTCCACGCATATTCTACATCCATAAATTAGAGGAATTTCCAACTTTCTAACTCATAATGCAATTAATAGACTAAAATTAACTAATGCTCAAAAATAGGAAAAAACTAAACTATAACTTAAATCCTAATTTTCGGCCTCAAGATGGCAGATTTAGGGACTGAAAACATGTCAAAAACTTTCCCCAACTAGTAGGGCTGGTTGCTGCTACATTTTTCTCATCGAAACACATGGTTTCAAAAAAAAAATGGACTCAAACGGACACTCGGAACTCAAGTTATGACCTTGTCAAGTTCCTGCTAATTCTGGCGCATCATATGCTCAGTGAAAAGTTATTCTAATTTATTTGTGCCCTAACTGATGGTGTTATAAGGATATGGTGATGAACCTGAGTTCATGTATAAGATGCATACCTATTTAATTTTCATGATTAAATATTTTGATGATTGGATGAGCTCTAAATGTGAAGACTGGTTTTGTAGGTTGCAGACCTAATGAGGACAGTTGATCCTAATGGTGGCTTCATGACAAAATCAAGCTTATGTATTTGAATGAATTTTTTGTTCACCACACTAAGCATGTGGTGTTAATTTTAGTGTAATTTTTAAATTATTACTAAGCATATTTATCAAGCACTGACCACTAGCTCAACCCATCAAGTCATCCTAAATAACTTCACCGACCTTCCTCTACATATCTTAACAACCCATTAAGCTTTCCTAGAACCCGAACCACCTCATCCCACATCACTCACCATCCCAACTTCTGTCCTACCAACTCACCCATGCAACGAATCCCACCGATACCCCAAATCTTCTATGTTTCAACACGACTCGCCCATAATATAAAACCATCTATCGGCCACCTTCTACGTGGAAAGTAACAAAATCAGCCTATAGCCACTTAAATAAAAAAACCACCCTATTTTGAAATGTTATCCATTCATAGAGAACACAGAATTTGGGACTAATTTCCAAGATAGAATGATATGGTCATTCGAGGTTGGGGGATCGACCCCCTAACCTATCGTGTGGTAAAATATAGCATATCCATTATTCCATGATGGGTGGACCATATTATAAATGAGTGAATGGGATTTTATTGAAGGTAAAAAATAGGAATGTGTAAGCCTACAAGGATATTGTGTGAGTTTGAAGCATTTTGTGGAAAAATTTCAAAAGAGGCCAAGGTTAAAATACAGGAAGTACATTGTGATAGATAAGGAAGACTATTATTTTACTTGTACACAAAATTGTAAGTGTTTGAGATTTAGTTTTAATAGATTGGTCTCATTATTATGGACCTAGAGATGTAGGATTCATGTTGAACTCCATTATCAACTAGTTGTCTCAATTGTTCTCTACATTTGCTTGGGGATCTATTTTCCCACAGTCATCTCGTGGTTTTTTATTTATTAATTAATTAGTGGAAAATCATAAAGTTGAAAGAAAATCTAAACAAACATGTTTAAAGCACTTTTAAAGGTATATATTTGTGATTTTTTTTTATTATGGATCATTTGGTATCAGAGATGGTCTATCACCAATTAACTATTGCTTTGGATTGCAAGTGTTTGGTGTATGATGAAAATGTCCCACTCTAGAATAGGTGAAGGAACATTAGTAGTTTTGGATCTGCGAATTGGATCGAGATGGTCATGAAGTGTAGATATGGCCGAGGATAAAGAAGATGAATTTTTTCAATCCTTCATGCAGGTGAAAGAAATGGTGGGGGAATTGTACTGAGATCGGAGAATAAAAATGGACAAATAATTCAAGAAAGGTAAAAAAGAAGAACAATCTTCTTCATCTAAATCTTGTTCTCCCTCTTCAAAGGATGGTAAATGAAATTATGATTTTCTTCCTTCATTAAAACTAGATATCAAGTTTGAATTTTTAATATATAATGGAGAGCTTAATGCAAAAATAATTTAGATAAATATATAAATAATATATAATTATATTGTAGGGTTTAGAAAATTGTTGATGACATGGAAAACATTCTAGGAAATCTTCAAATGGGGGGCACAACACTCATCTGGTGGGAGGGTAAGATATAAGAGATTGATGAGCAAAAGGTAAAACAATCTCTTCTTGGAATAAATTTGTTTTTGATTTAAGGAAGAACATTTATCCTTTGGTTTATATGTAATAAGTTATGTTGGATTGGAAAAGTTTAAGACAAACTAAGGGACAAAGTGGTCTGGACTATACACTAGAATTTATTAAAAAAAGGCTCTCATTTTGGGTATTTCTCTCCATACACAAGAAACACTCTTAAAATATATTAGTGGGTTACATCACTATTTGAGACATATAATTATCATTTTTAATCCTAATAATATTGATGTGGTGTGTGTGTGTGTGTGTGTGTGTGTGTTCCTGCTAATCATTTGGAAACAAGAGGGAAAGTGTCCAAAGAGTCATTTTTGAAAGAAAAAAAACAAGCAATCTGATAACAAAGATAAAATCTCGAAAGAACAAGGTAAAGGAAAGGGTAAGCAAAAGACTAATTATGTTATTAATAAAGAAGAAGATAATCCACTTTATAATCATTACAAAAAGAATCATGATGAATCTAAGTGTTGGAAATTATATCCAGAGATTAATCCAAAGTGGTTTAATAATAAGAAAGGAAAAGAAAAGGAGACAAACATTGTGGTGCAATAGGATATTGGATTTGATTCCATTGATGAGACCAAGATCATGACCATGGGTTTACAAGGTTGTAATTCTTCCTCTTCTTATAGTAGTAGTTCATCTAATGTTACATATTCTTATAAACAACAATTTATGCATGATGAGAAGAAAAAAAGTGAGTTGTTCCACCTTAGATTTGTTTCTAAACATACTAAAATAACCACTCTATTTGATAGTGGATCTCAAGCTAATCTGAGTTCAAAGGAGTTTTTTCAATAAATTGGGACTCCAAACCAAACCATGTCCTAAACAAGGGGGGTTCACTTAGTAAAAGTGTAGTCACATAATCATGCACATGCTATTATAATTATACTGCCAAGAATGTTATTTTATATATGGATCTTGCAAAATATAAGTATTCACTAATGACCAATCCCCTAGTCATGTCATCAGTTAGTCAGTCATCGTTATCATTTGTATTGTTTTTGTACCAAAAACCTCATTCTCGCATGGGAAAAATCCAATACTGGAAGCCACCAACAACTTCGAATGATGGAGGGCTTAGGAGCTCAGATGCGGATATGGATCTACGGGTGCAGAGAAGATAGATATGTGATAAAATAATATATGTCTGCAAAACAAAAACAGACGTGATTATATAACAATATGTGGGGGTTTCCCGTATAATACCCGTTCCCAGAGGATGTTAACTCCCTTGGAGGATGTCAACCCCCATGTCTAGAAAGATAGCAATAAATGATTAACAGTATATATCATGCAGAAACAATGAAATACAAAATGACAAGTAACTAAAATGGTGAGGGGACTTAGCTTGTGCTCTGATATGGAGATAAAATGGGCATCAGGATGGCAAGATGACAAAAAATAGCAAATATTTTTCCCACACTCCTCACCTCTAACTTGTAACAATGGCACAAGTTTTCCTTGACCTCAAACTTGCAGAACGTAATCAAGCACTTTCTTATCCTCTCCTAAAACTTCAATACACAGAGATTTCATATTGATTATTTTTTCTAAAAACTTCAAGCTTCAAAATAAGAAGATATTTCATCTTCATAATTCTTCCTCCTTTTTTGGGGTTTAACTTAGAGGTGAGGTTATATTGGGTTTAATGAGTAACCGAGGTTTTATAAATTATCTTGGGTTAAGAGACATGATGTGATCACACGGGGCCCATGGTTTTAATTTATTAGGTGGAGTGGGGAACATTATTTGAATGGGTAGGTGAGATAATAGATTCCATTTTTGAAATTAAGAGTAGAGTTTCAGATGGGTATATTATTGCCCATGGATTGATAATTTTGAGATATGTGAGATAATGCCAAATTCTAATTATCAAATGGGTCCACATGGAGCCCAT
Organism: Taxus chinensis; assembly: GCA_019776745.2. Taxonomy (NCBI): domain Eukaryota; kingdom Viridiplantae; phylum Streptophyta; class Pinopsida; order Cupressales; family Taxaceae; genus Taxus; species Taxus chinensis. Next base: position 213,527,034 of record CM034149.1, read on the forward strand.
TCAATACTTAATTAATTAAGGGTGAGTAAATAAATGGAATTTACTCAAATTTAAGAAAAATAAAAGTGAGGGGGAGAGTTGAATGAAGGAGAATGAATGCGGGATGAACAAGAGGGGTCATACCAAAAAATGGTTTCTACATTTACCCCTTTTTGTTGAGTGGTTTGTGATAGCAAACCACAAGACAAAAGTAAAAAGGTTTGGATGAAATATCTATTCGAGGATGGATGAAGACATGAAAAAAGGCAAGATTCCTCAGGAAAAAAAGGATCACAATGACAATGAAAAATATGGGAGTGACTTCAATATCACATCAATACAATAAAATTACGGTCTCAACAGAGACAGGCGACAACGTTATACGAACCAGTGAGTGGGTGAAGACCACTTTAGTATGGATGTAAACCGTGATGACCAATGGTTCATAGGAAAACATTAAAAAATGTGCAACTGAATGCGAAAGGTATACAAAATCCTTCATATGTGAAAAATCGAACAAAAAATCATACATCTGCAAAAGGGAAAAGGATGAAAATAATGATTCCTCAACACATGGCACGAGATGGGAAAAAAGTGAGTTATCTACGTTGATAAGTATAAGGATGAACAGGTGACCCAACATAGGACACGAAAATGACATAATGGGAAATGGATGTTGAAATAAAATATCCTAGGGGAACGAATATGGCCATAAATGGATATGAAGAAAAGATTGGATAAAATGCCCCAAGAGGGTGTTAAATAGGATGTTGAAAACATGTTTCTTAAGAAAGTTTTTTAGTTAAAGGTAGATGAATAATGAGACAAAGAAAAAGGGTAGGAGTCAAGATACTTTTGCGAAAAAGTAGAACAAACATTCATTGAAGAGAACAAGATCGTATAGGTGATGGGCATTCTAGTATCCTCCAAGACAAAAATTACAAAGGAAGATGAGAAGAGATTCTTAGAAATGGATATGATGATGCCCCTGTGAGAGGACTGATGAAGATAAAATATGTGACAGGGTTCTCAAAAAGAGAAGAGGTCAATGTTGTAGAGTGAAGAACGAGAACAGTAATGAAATGGATCGATGGTGGTACATAAATGGAGAAACATTATATTTGATTATAGATGTTAGGTGTGAGGGATGTGGTGAAGGATGTAATGAGAAAGAGAAAAGGGAATGGAAAGGAGGGGTGGTTGATTATTAGAAGAGAAAGAAAGCTCGAAGGTGAAGGCAACAAGGGTATGGAATAGAGGGACGAAGGCGAAGGAGGAGAAAAGAAGGAATGAAAGGGGAGGAAGAAGATAATAAAGAAGGATTATAAAGGAAGGGGGAAATGATGAAGGACAAACAAGGAGAAGACAAGAAAATGAGAGAGAAAAAGGTGAAATATGAAAAAGGGAGAGAGTTATTTAAAATGAAAGGTGTGAAGGAGGATGAAGTAGAGGAAGGTAGAGAAATAATGGAAAATGAAATATATGATAGATCAAATAAAATTGAAGGAACCAAATCATACTGAGGAAATCCAAGCCAAAGAATATGGAACTAACTACATGGAAATGCATGTAGATGGTGGGATGATAAAAAAAATATGGGATAATGATGAAGATTCAGGTTATTGATGGGGAAGTAAAAATAAAGTGCAAGAAAATGATATAGAGGAAATGAAATAAGACAATGATTCGAAAGGAGGAGAGGACAATAGAGAAACTTATGTAGCTAGAAGGGAACCAAGGACAGAGATATTCAATAAAGAGTGAGAAGTATAACGAACATAAAGGGAAACTGGAGGGGAGGAATGCCACAGATTGGAAAAGATGTGGAGATGTATGAGATGAGGATAAGTTGATGAAGAGAAAATAGAGAGAGGGTGTATGATGAAGATAGTGAATAAATTGGCAAGGAAGAATGAAATATGGAGAGGTGAAAAAGAAAAAGAGAGGAAGGGATATGAGAGGCAATGCCAACAAATGGATGTTAGAAGAAATCCACCAATAATGATCAGTGGGGAAGGATGGGATAAAATTTGAGAAGAGGGGGAAAGTAAATGAGTAATTGAAGGGGGGATGCTAATGAAGGGAAGTTAGGAGAAGTCCCCTAATAATGATCAGAGGACATAGAGGAAGGAATGAATGAAGACAAAATTGGGGAAATCAAAGAGAAGGATCGAGGCTGTGTAGAATGGGGATGAGTGATTTTTAGCAGAAGTCCAACAATAATTATTAGCACAGAAATAGAAGATGATGTTGAAATAATGTTAGGGTATGATTAATAACAATGAACAGTAAACATGGAGGTAGATATGTGGGATAATTCTAGAAGATGGAGTGGTAAGAGTAAAGAAAGGAGGGATAGCAATGTTCGATGACAAAGGCAAGGAGATAACATAGTGGATGAGAAAGAATGAGAGAAAGATGAAGAAATAAGACATAAAATGAATGAGGAATAAATGGTTAAGTAAGATTACCAAGCAAGGGATGATGTAGATTAACAGGGGGCAAGTAGGAAGTGGTGTTTGCGAGAATGGAAGAGGAGGTGAGAGGATGTGATGATGGGGAATGATGAGAAAATGTAGATGGTGAGAATGTGGACTGGTGGGTGATTGCAGGATGACATATCATGCTTAAGAGGAACTCTTAAGTAAGATTACACTACCACAAGAGGAGTTAAGTAAGATCCACAAACCGGTAGTAACAATATGGAAGGAGAAAGACAACATTGTATTGGATACAGGTGTGTAATGGTTGGTTGGAGTGGACGAGTACAATAAGAGGAGGGAGACAGAAAATGAGAAAGATATGATGGGAGGTGGAAGGGTCAGCCGGAAAACCATTCTTAAGAGGGACTCTTAAGTAAGATTGTCATGCAACAAGGATGGTTAAGTAGGATCGCCAAGCCAAAGAAGAGTAAGAATGATGAAAATATTGATCAGTGTGTACCAAAATGGAACAAGAGATGAAATGAGGTGATAACAAGGACACAAAGGAGTGTGAAATGAGTTCATGGAGGAACATATGTAATGTAGATGGAGAATGTAAGGGAAATCCTTAATAGGTACGCCCACGTGGTTGGAGTGATGATGTAAGAGTATCAAGTGAAAAAGGAGGAGTGAAAAGACATTTGTGGTGGTGATTGTCATCCACTAAGAGAGGAAATGGTGGAGAAGCTTCTAAAATGGGAGGATCCAAGGAAGAATATATACCTTAACTAAGATTCTCTAGTTGTATGGATGATTAAGTAATATTTTCAAACTAAAAGTGGAAGAGTGAAAGGGAAACTCAAGAGGAAAGGAAAGTAAGATATTCGACACAGTGAAAGGGGACAGAAAGGTGAGAAGGATGATGTGGAGACAAATGGTGATGAGTTGAAATGGGGAATGAAGAGAAATGGATTAAATACATTGTTGAACATGTTGGGAGATAAGGATCTGTATGATAATGAACTTTCCTTGAGAAGGATCCTCAAGTAGGATTCATAAACTGCAGTAGCAATCAAGTAGAATTTGCAAACTGATAAATTGTATTTGTGAGCACATTCATGGATATTATGGATAGATATAGAATTCATATTGTGAAATTTCATGTGATTTTGATAAAATATAATCTTGATGAAATGAATTTGTTGAAAGGGAATATAGGGAAACCATGCTTCGAATTGGATTGGAGATAAACAAGAAATGTTACCACTCAAGACATAGTACTTACAGCCAATAGTAGGTGTTAACACATAACCAACGATAGTTAGTTACACCAAAAGACCATGAGGAAATATGGATGCAATATTCTCACAAACCTAATGTTGATATGAAAAATGATCTGAGATGTAACTTGTATGCAGGAAGAAGGTTCTCCAAAGGTGGTGTTCCTTAAGTCTATGCCCCAACTCTGGGAAAGGGTAAGAACAATAATAGAAGAAAATTGATCTATGTGGGAAGATTTCTAACAATGCTGATAAAAGTAAGGTTGATGAATGCGGGAAACCTTCCAAATTCCATAATAACAGAGTAACCATCCTTAGAGGGTGTTGTCTACTTTATATATAATATTGATGGTAAGAATATTATATATGATAGCCTTCCTTTGAGGGATCGGTCTATTTCTTTTGATTTTAATTTATATGCTTTTCTTTTCAGTTTCTTTTTTTTTGCACGAACAATTATCGTTTGAGGGATCAGTCTGTTTTTGATAACTTTGATTTTTCCTTTTGTATAAATGAATTTTAGCTTTACATGGGGGAGAGATGGGAATAGCCAAGTAGACCAATTAGGTGGGGATAATGAATGTACAAGAGACACCCTTGGACCCTTTGCATGGCTGCAATAGGAGAATGAGAAGGTAATGGATGTAATGGTTATGGGGTCATATCAAAGTAGTGAAGGAAGACCACATAATTCATATCATTACAATAACAAATGGAAGGGGCTAAGGATGGAGGAATGATCTAAGTATATAACTAAGTGCTCATTGGTAGATATGCTAACAGTAGACTGGTCACAAGTGTAATGCATTAAGAGGTTATGTTTCTAGTTTACCATCAAGATAAGGAAGACATTAAGTTGCAACAGGATGAGATGATATACAAGAAGGAAATAAAACTATGTCCTTAAGGAAACAAAAATATGATCACGACGGTGAATTTGGATGAAAATAAATTATGCCCCAAGAGAGACACAAATATGGCAGGACAAAAATGGCCACAAATGTGGACTTGATGAAATAGATGGTGCCCCAAAAGAAACATAAATATGGCCACAATGGTGGACTTCAGTAAGTGAAATAACAATAATGGTCCCTCACATAAGGACATAAATTGCCATAATGGTGGACTTAGAATGAGATGAGAATTTTGACATAATTAGTTTAGATTGGATGAATTTAGAGGAGGTAAACAAAATAATGTGAAGGAGAAAAGTCCCCTAGTGTCAAGGAGGTTGTACAGATGCTATGTTCAAGGGTGAGGAAAGGTTGTTCTCTGAATGAATTAAATGTGAAAGAGTTACAAGATGTCGAAAGATGTTAGATGAGATTGTTTTAGATTTGGATTAGATAAATGATCAGAGACCACAAGTGTGCTTGGAAAGATAAGCGGTATTGATTGACAATGGAGGACCTTCCTTAGGAGGAATGGTGTGTGTAGGAGGGATGTTAAGGGATGATGTGGATGAAAGAATCGTAAGAAACTCAACAGATGGGATACAATTTGGATTAAATGTATATGGAGAAGGATATTTCCCCTAAATGAGGAATTCATCTTTCTTAATAACGTTGTGGAATATTGTCTGAAATTCCTTACAATGTTCAATTTCATGGCACAGGGTACAATGATAAGCGCAAATACAATTAGGATTGAACCATGATGGCTTTGGACTATAGGGATTAAAGGATTTAATGGGAGGAAATGTGATTGAATATATTCGAGTTAAATATCGAAGGATATCTGAGTAAGAACCCATTGAACTATCATGGGGAAGGTAACTCTTGTGGGTTTTGATAGGATATCTCATCTTGGAGTTAGGAGAAAAAATGGATATAGATTGGATGGGTAAATTATGTGTTTTAGAATATAAATCAAATTTAGTCAAAGGATTGTATTGTTTGGATTTGGATTTAGGTGAGGATGTACATTGGATGGGTAGATTATATGTCTTAGATGAAAAATTTAATTGGATTGGAGGATTGGACTGTTTGGCTATAAATTTATCATTGTGAGATGACATAGATGGAGAAACTGATCCTAAAATAGATGTTGTGGCATTGGATTGTTGAGAAGAGGGAAAATATAAATGTTTTTAAGGATGCGAAGGGGATTGTCAGGGATGTTTTCCATGGGCCTTAGACTTCACCCAAGAAGATTTAATCCTATCAGGGATGATAATAATCTCAACTAGAGGATCTGACAGTGGTGGTGTGGTTATTAATGGAGAAAATTTCTTAAAACAAGATGAGGATGTTAATGGAGAAATAGGTGTTTCTATGGTGTGATTAATGAGATATATGTGAGATGTGGATTGTTTAGGTTTTGGCATGAAAAGAGTTGATTTTGTAGAGGTAGAATGTAAACCATATTTATTTGATTTAGGTGGATGTATTGTTTCAGTATATGTTCCAAAGGGTATCATTAATAGGGTTGCAGATCGAGAGGATTTAGTCGTTGGGATAGAAGGATTAAGTAAAGAGTATTGGGATAAACCAGGTGATGTGGCCATGGGCAAGGATATAGGTAAAGATGTGAAGGTAGACATAAGTGGATTTTTTGATATGATAGATATAGAGGTAGGTGGGCTAGATAGGGATATAGGTATATTTGGGATATTTGGAGACATGGGTGATGTGATAACCGATGGAGTAGACATTATGGGTAATACAGAAAATGTAGAAGTATTTTTGGGTATAGAAGTAGGTAGGACTGGTTGTTTCACAAATGTTTCGAGGGATAAGAATGATATGTTTGCTAATTAGTTTGATATCATAGGTGGGGTTGTAAAGGTACATGTAGTAGAACTTAGTTTAGTTGGGATGGTTGTGAGTAATGTAGGTGTATTAATAGGTGTAAGAGTTGTAGGGATATGTGTGGATATCAGTGGGGATGAAATAATTCCTAAGGATGAATATAATGTGGTGGATTAGGGTATGATTGAACTAGCCAAAGTAGATGTTATAGTCAAATTTTATGTAGATATGGAAAAGGTAGAAGAATGAGTAGATTCAAGACAAGTAGTAAAAGTTGACATAGGTGTGATAGTTTTGGATGTGACAAGTTCTGCATAAGGAACGGGCATAATATATAAGGTAAGAACATACAAAGTTGATGATAAGATGAGATCTTGATTGACAATGTCAATCATATAAGCATTTGATAGTTGAGATGTAAAGGGCATGGCTTGATTTGTTGGTGGTTGGTTAGGTAAAATTTGAGCAGTGGAGCTATCAATTTAGATATCCACTTGATTTAAGAGTTATTAGACACGATCTTTGAAGGAATGAAATTTCTCAATATCGTTACCTTTGACTTGATGATATTTACAATAGTTGGATTGATGATACCAAATAGGCTTGGCTTGCGAGTTTTCCATGGGTCATATGGGAGGAAGTTAGATGGAGTTTATGGTCATCAACTTGTCAAATACAGAGCTATAGGATTCTCCAAAGGGGTAATAATTGATCGTTGGTTGAGGGGCTCATTGTTGAGGCCATGTGCTTGTTGTTGCAGATGAGGCATTATTGTCTATGGCATTGACCGCACCCTTAAATTTGTTGTTATGTGAAAATGGTTTAGTAGATTCAACTTTAGGTTTAGTCGATCTGAGTTTAAGATGACCTTGCTCAATGGCATGGATTTCAAGTTTGTGAGCCATTATGAAAGCTTTGTCAAAGATTTGAGATGATTGGATTTACAAAGTAGATGATATATGTTTTGCACATGAACATGAGAAGATTTCAATGAGTTCAGTTTACGGAAGAGTGAAGGAAATTTGGTTTATAACACCACGCCATCATGTGACAAAGTTGGTGATGGGATTATCTTTAAAATGTTAAATGGTGTATAGGTCAGTGATAGTTATTTTGTGTGTGAAATTGATAGAAAAGTGTTCTAAGAACAACTATACAAGTTGGGTAAAAGAGAATATAAAATTTTGCAAGATACTATTGTACCAGTTGAATGCGGGACAGGACAAATACATGGGGAAAGTGTGAAGAAATAGATCATGATCATGCACAATAAAACAACATGCGTGTTTAAATGTGAGGAGATGTTTTTGGGGATCTTCCTTGTTATTGAAATTAGTAAACGCATGAATTTTCCAATGAGGAGGTTAGGATTTGATTGGAACCGATGGATGAATCAGTTTGTTGTAGATTTGTTTATAGGATAATGTATCCTTGGGTGCCAAGGTAGTAGCCTCTAAGCTAGCCAACCGATTTACTAAGGAATGAACTGGATCACTCGATGTGTTATTAGGTTGAGATTAGATTGGTTGTGTGGTTTGAAATGTAGTTTGATGAACACTAATTTGTGGATAAGGTTGTGGATATGTAAGTATTGAGTGAATCATTTGATTAGGTGGTTGATAAAATTATGGGTGGGATGTTTGATAAGATGGTTGATAAAAATGTGTTTCTGCAAGTGTGTGGGGTAATATTTGGTAAGGATTAACATGTGTCATGGGTTGAGATTGTTACATAGGCTAACATTGAATAATAGGGACACAATGTGTTCATTGAAGTTGGGTAGGCTATTGTGGTAAATGATAAATGAGGATATGTGTGTTAAGAGGTTAAGAAGGTTGGAGCATACGATGGGTAGGAATATAAGTGTTAAGAGGTTGAGATGGTTGGACAAGTGTGTTAGTAACAGATGAAATAGAATTGACAAAAAGGGATGTGGGTGGAATGTGATCCACTAATTGAGGTGATTGGGAGGATTGAGAGATTATAGGATATTTTTGAAATACGAAATGATATATGGGGTTAGGAGGAGGCTTGAGTGCCTCTAGAGGAACAGTAGATGGTGATGCGGTTGATTTAGGAAGATTGGCTTGGTGACGGATATGATGATTAGTTTTAAGATAGGGATAATCTTGAATGACATGTTTCTCAGGAAGCAAGGTCATGGAGATAAGGGGTTAGGTGACTAAGGACATGGTTTGATTTTAGAATCTTGTTGGGAGAGATCATTAGGGGAATTAACTTTATTGGATGGAGGACATTGTTGTTTTTCTTTAATTTAAGAGAAAGTGACAATAGGTGTGAAATAGAGAAACATTTGTTTATGTAATTTGTTGGCAAACAAATTAAGCAGCATATTTTTTTATCATCATGATTAATTATGAGATGTGAGAAGAAAAATGGATAACAAGGTGCCTAAGGAATGAAATTCTAAGGATGGTTTTAGGTAGTTTTAGCTAGGGAAATGTCTGAAATAGTTGCATGTTGGGTGTTCAAGTCAGAATCAGTTAACCAAGTGAGAGGAGTATTTCAATGTGTTGATTTTTTTTAGGTAGTGTGTGGTAAAATGTGTGATACAGAGAGTTAAAATCCTATTTAGGCTATGTGATTAGGTAGGATGTAGAAAAGAAAGGTTTTTTAAGAAAAATTGAAATGTGACATTTGATGCAGAAAATCACTTAGAAAAGGGAAATTGCAATGCAAAAAAGGGAAAATAGGGAAAACCGAGTAAAACCTAGAGGACACTTTTCCCCGTTATTTGATTTCACTTGATGATGACATATTTGGAAGCAACAGTCAATGACTAGGAACGTCTGGGTACCCTAAAATTACACTGTGCACAATTTTGGAAGGGGTCAGTGAAAAGGATTTTCCAATGTGTTTATGTTTCAATGGTTGTCTTTGACAACGTAATGTTGTTTGCAAGTTTGTGGGGTATATCTCTTGGATTTTGTAGACTACACCTGCAAAAGAAAATAAATGTAATTAGTTGATGTGATTAAAATGATATAATTGTCGTAAATATTTTGTGTATAAAAAATTATTTTTATAAAAATGAAAGTAAAATAAATTAATCTAATGGATTAATAAAAGTTGAAATTCAACGTTCGCATTTAATTAGGGTAAAGAAAAATTAACTATGAAATAAATCATTAAATAGTGATGAAATAGATTGTGAGATAAAATTATGATAAAATTCCATCTAACTATGAGATGAGATAACCTATAAACGACAAGACATTAATGTGTGCATTTTGTGTTTGTTTCATTCCTTTGCGTGAACTATAAATAATAATAAACATATAACATGACTGAATGTGGACTTTAAGAGGTAACGACAAAAAGTAGATGGGGGAGTGGACTTTTATTTAAATAATAAAGGCTTTAGGGAGGATGAAAGCAATTCGATTTGAAATTGGCAATGGAGATGGGAGAAAATATTGGACCTAAGTTGTGGAATTAGTTGAATAAAGGAGGGCAGAGATAGGTCAGTGGCCAAAAAATGAACATGAAAGTCAGATCTCACATGACAATTCAACAACGTACATAGATATGGCTTTTCATATGGATGATGACATAAAAGGAATCATAGAGCATATAAACAGAAAACATATTCTTAGCAGTCATGACCTAAAAGGCATGTAGGGATTTTAAATTGAGCTGGAAAATGTTGTAAGTCGATTATTGCTTAAATGTGTTTCAAAGAATTGTAAGCAAATCGATATAAAGAGACTATAAAATAGCTTCCCATAGAGCTTATGTTAACTTGAAACTAAGATAGAAATGGTTGAAAGCATCACACATCATAATCATGTGAGATCAGGGTAAAGACCGTCACCGATCCTTGATGATGGAGATTAAAAAAAATGCAAATGCTAGAAATTTGAATCACATGTTGGGAAAACCCAGATTGAAGATGATGTTTGTGATTGAGATCTATGAAATAACACTAGGAGAATTTGATTTCATAATACATAATCTTCTTATACTCAGTGATATATCTTATCAGCTTCACGATTTTTTATCCTCAATTTGTTAAGTAGTTTGGTAATATGGCCAATGCTGCCAAATGAGGAGTGGTCAAATAACATGGGAAATGTGTGGAGTTAGGTGGCTGGGTGAGATGTTAACGTGGGTGAGCTCAGGGTGAGGGAGCTTGAGTTGGGTGTAGGGAGTAGTGAGTGGCTTGGTGCATTTGTGGAACGAGGTGAGTGTTTCGTAGAGAGGACGGAGGTAGCTCAGAATTTGGGAGTTTAGGAAGAGAACAGAGTTGGGTGGGAGCTCAAATAGAGATGGGAGCTTAGGATTTGGGAGTCGGTCGAGGTTGGAAGGGAGGTAGTCGAGTGGTGATTTTGGGTACGGTGATGCGGTGTTTGTGTGAGTTGGAGAGTTGAGGGAGAAGTCGGGAGTGGGTATTAGATCAAGGAGAGTTGTGTAGTATCTCGGGTCAGGTGATGTGGAGTAACTTGGTGAGGAGTTGAGTAGAGAGTAGGAGGGTAGACCGGTTGGGTTGAGGGGAGTGAGGAGATGGGTAGTGGTAACTTAGTGGTGAGGGAAGAGAGATGAGAGTTGGGTAGAGAGTGAAACAGAGTGATAGGTAGGTGATGGGTAATCTAGGATAGTTAGGATTCTAATTTTTTTTATAATTTAATTCCATTTCATTTCATAATTATTGTTTTTTATGTGTTTTTATATGTTGATATGAAATTTATCAAAAAAATCTAGGAGCATAATAATACAAAACCAAAGACAACATAAAATTAAAACACAAAAACCCTTACCTCGTGACGGAGAAAGACTACAAAATGCAAGTAACACAACAAACAGAAAAATATAATACTAAATATCTATAATAAAGTGAGCAAGAAAACGAAACATTCACAAAATATATATCACGTGATGTTAACTAGGAGAACTTGAAAGCATAGCCAAGCAATAAGGTTAATTTCCGGAGTCATTTCCCTTGTGGGTAGAATGCAACAATAAATAGTTTTTTTTTCTTTCATGTTTCATTCGGTTATAATTAATTATGTAACAATAAAAAGAGAGTGAATACTTACTATAAACAACTAAATACCAAGCCAGTCAAAAACAAGAAGAGCACATACGTCTGAGGTGACCTAAATGATGGATCATGCTAAACTAAGATCAACAAATACTAAGACCATGCAAACAAACAAGTTAGACAAGACGAGTAAAATAACAAAAAAAATGACCAGATCTAAAGTCTTTTCCCACCGGGCATGTCAAAATGTTATACAAAAAACCTTGTTCTCGCATGAGAAAAATCTAATACTGGAAGCCACCAGCAACTTCGAATGATGGAGGGCTTAGGACCTCAGATGTGGATATGGATCTACGGGCGTAAAGAATATAAATATGTGATAAAATAATATAGATCTGTAAAACAGAAATAGATAAGATTATATAACAATATGTGGAGGTTTCCCAAATAATACCAGTTTAAAGAGAATGTTAAATCCCTTGGATGATGTCAACCCCCGTGTCTAGAAAGATAGCAATAAATGATGAATAGTATATATCATGTAAAAATAATGAAATACAAAATTACAAGTAACTGAAATGAAGAGGGGACTTAGCTTGTGCTCTGATATGGAGATAAAATGGGCATCAGGATGTCAAGATGACAAAAAATAGCAAAGATTTCTCCCACACTCCTCACCTCTAAATTCTAACAATGGCACAATTTTTCCTTGATCTCAAACTTTCATAACTTAATCAAGCACTTTCTTGTCCTCTCCTAAAACTTCAATACGTAGATATTTCATACTGATTCTTCCTTCTAAATACTTCAAGCTTAAAAAATAAGCAGATATTTCATCTTTATTATTCTTCCTCCTTTTTTTTCTTGGTTTTGGCCCCTATTTATAACTTGGAGGTGAGGTTAGATTTGGGTTAACGAGTAACTGAGGTTTGATGAATTAACCCGAGTTAAGAGACATGATGTGATCACACGGTGCCCATGGTTTGAATTTATTAGGTGAAGTGGGGAACATTATTTGAATGGGTAGGTGAGATAATAGATTCCATTTTTGAAATTAAGAGTAGAGTGTCAGATGGGTATATTATTGCCCATGGATTTATATTTTTGAGATATGTGAGATAATGCCAAATTCTAATTATCAAATGGGTCCACATGGAGCCCAATTGATAATTAATTAATTAAGGGTGAGTAAATAGATGGAATTTACTCAAATTAAAGAAAAATAAAAGTGGGGGGGGGGGAAGTTGAATGAAGGAGAATTAATGCGGGATGAATGAGAGGGTCACACCAAAAACTGGTATCTACACTTGCACAATCATCAGTTGCATACATAGTTTTGGTCGTCTCTTAGGGAGTATCAGGTGTCATTATTTAGTCATTTGTCATCTTTAGTCTTTGACTAGGGTTCCTTGGGTGGTACTAGGGTGTCATAGTCCCCGTAATATTTGGGTCTAATTTATCTATTCAAGGTCGTTCTTTTTCATTTTCCTTCTCATTCCCTAGGTACTAGCCAACATGTCGAGTCATTAGTGTCAAAATTTGAGAAAAAGATCCATATATAAACATAGCATACTCACTATTTTATGTGCAGACTATTTACCATCAAGGGCTAGCTATCTAATAAGGAAAGGGATTGCATTTGGGCATTATTCCATCACACACACTACATAGAGAAGGGAATTTTATTCTATTTCATCCACCATTTGCATTTTACATCTAGCTAATGCCCCCTCTCTCTACGTCATTGATTATAAGGAACCCTAGCCATAATTTCACACACAAAGCACACATAATAACATTCGGTCTGGAATGTAGTGCATTGCTTAGTCCTAAGTCCACCCTTGTGGCTGCTAAGGTCAATTTGATCCCTTAATATGCATCTTTATTTTTTAGGGGTTTGATGCTTTGTATGGGGTTTTACAAGTGAATCTTTATTGCAGGTTTATGAAATCATCAGCGAGGGTATTGTGACACTAACATGACAAGGATCAAGGTATTATGAAGATAAAGTGACACTGTCAAATTCAGATCCTAAGCTATTCAGAAGACCATATCTCCCATACTACAAACTAGGGAACCCATATGCACTCCAGTCCTCCTCTATGCACCCCAATCTGGGAAAATCACAATCTGCTGCAATTTTCTGGATTGTTCCCTCTCAGTGTTCTCCATCCACACACCATCATGTTCAGTCTTGACACACAATGAGGTAAGTTATTTACATATTCGTATTTTATCCCTTCCATTTAATTTATTTCATTACATTTAAATAACAAAATAAAATATTTAGCTTCAGTATTCTAGTTTGTATCATTTATAGAATTTTTGTACATACTTAGAATAACTTAGAATATAGATAGATACATTATTTCATATTTTAGTTAATCATTTTTTTGAACCCGTACTTTAGAATATTTTTCCCTATGATCTATCTCACACCATAATGGCTAGGAATGGTTCATCTCCTTCACCCATCATGTCTCATTTTAGTGTTAATCCTATATATGATGACATTTTTATTTATGAGCTCAAGGCTCTCTATGGTAGTCTTATTCCTATGCCATTTCATAGTCAACAAGAACTCTTAGAAGTCTAACAATATGTTCCTACTTTTTTTAAAGACGATCCTATTGGTATTATCATTGTTGAGGATCCTATATCCTTTAATCATTATACACCATGTTATATGGCTACTAGTGATCCTCCTTGTGATCTCTCTAAGCAGTTTCTAGAAAATTATCTTATTTATTACTTGTTTGGTATTGATCATCATTCATATGTACATATTGGTTCTTCCTCCACTCAGCATGATATTTTACCTCCATCTCATGATTCTCCTACATCTAATATTGCTTCTCATCATTCACAACATAATATCTCTCATTCACCATGGCATTATGTTGATGATTCTATTGATAGCATCCTTATTGACATTATCTTCTTTGAGTCTTTATCTGATCATGTTGAGGCAGTTGATAATCATGATTCTCCTTCTTTTCATCATACCAAGTGTGAATCTCTTATTCCATCATTATTTTCTCCTGAGATTTTATCTACCACTATTCATGAGTCTCCTACCATTTCATCTCCTCTTATTGCATCATCTACGCCTATTAGTTCAATTTCTTCTATAGTTACATCTCCATCAATCACTTAGCCTCCTAGTGATGTTTTTGATGCTAGTCCAACCATCGCTATGGATATTCCATCTATTATATCTCCTTCCGCACCAATTACGAGTGTACCCTTAGCATCGGAGTCTCCTCTCTCATCACTTTACATCCCTATGCTCACACACAAATACAAGTTACACCCTTTTAATACATTTTTTCCGTATTTTACTATTCCATCGCACGATACTCTATCTCTCATGCATGTTCTAGTTCAATTACAATCTCATGTTTAGTCTCTTACTCTGGAAAGTAGGGCTTACTATGCTTCTATTGATAATAATTCATTACGTGGCAACCCTATTCCAAAAAAGGATTTATGATTCAACATTTCCCACAGACTTTGACATGCCTCAATTCACTTTCTTTAATGGTATTGGTGATCCTCATTTTCATCTATTACACTACTGCATAGTTATGACTCCTTGTTCTAATGATAGGTTATTACTTAAGGATTTTAGACATAGTCTCATCGATGAGGCGCTACAATGGTACACTCATCTTGCTTTTTGTTCTATTAGATTTTACTATGATATGGAAACTTTCCTTTGTAATTTAATCATCAACAATGGCCCTAGATTCACTTATGATCACATGCTACTCTACATCAAGGCTCATTATAATCTATTAAGGATTACATCTTACAATTTAATGTGTGTATGAACCTGTTAGTTTTCCAACCTATACACTTAGAGAAGAAATTCATTTTCTTTCATGATTTGATTCCTCCACTCAAATGAAGGTTATAATATGACACATGTGAGTCATTCTTTTATTATGTTATAAAGTCCTAGACCTAGAGCAGGATTTCCTTTCAGCAAATACAATTCATACTCCACATACATCTATTTTTATTGTATCACCTACTCCTCCTGCACCAAAAGTGGTTGAGCATCCTACACGGTCTCAATCTTTGCCTCACAAGAAAATCACATAAGCTCTACCCACTCCACCACCATACTCCTTATCCTACTCTGCAACAGGCTATATCCTCTTCTACTCCACCTTGGTCACCTGAGCCTTTACAATTTTCTCATCACACTAGACCTCATGATGTGTTGTTTTCCTTGCTTTAGAAGCATCTTATTCACTTACCATCCAATCAACATCAATCAGCATGTTCTGCATCAATGTGTGGATGGATGTGTCAAATATAAATGAACAATATGTATCACCTACAAACAAAAATTACACCATGCATTAGACAACCATATATAACAATATCAACAAAAAATAAAGTACACAACATAACTATACAAATACTTATGCTCTATTATAGATGATGCTACAAGGTTGGGGCATCTACTTCCCCCTCTCCTCCTACATTCAATAACCTCATTGGACCTGTAAATAATGGGAATAACAATACCCACCGATGAGTTTCCCACCATGTGTATTACTCCTCGATGCAACCCACATCATTTGAGTCTACAATCTCTATCACCATGTCTATCTCATCTAGCCTTGAAGGTACTAGCTTCTCTCCTATGGGCCTTGGCCTAGCTCCAACCCTCCTAGTTGCTCGGATAGATCTCAACCATATATATAGCTCTGGGGGAACATCCTGAGCCATGCCAAACTGACATGATACTCTCTCTACCTAAAAAATCATAGCTACACCTGAAAATCAATCCTCAAGCCACATCGTCCTCTTATATACATTGTACCTCTACCACATCCTCGTGCCATCCTCCATAGTCGTGATATGGCCTTCATGTCACTACCTCAGGCCCCATGCTATCTATTAGTGCCATGTAGGTATTTTTTTCCATCTTCCTACCATGAATATCAATCCACCTCAGCGTGTATACTTGTGGCCTAGCCAACCCTCCTTGTGGATCTCCAACTAGCCTCAACATAGCTATATTCTTATATTCCCATACATGCAATACTGTGGTGTCTCATATCCCTCTACCATGCTCCTCGTCCATAAATCTATATAGGTCTTTATATAGGTGAGCCAACACACACTGTTCCCATACATATCTAGTACCCTCCTCCTCTATCCACTGGCATATGTCATGCATCTTATACAAGATGCCTACATATCCTTCCTCTACAGCTATACATGAAGAAATCACAACCCCTAAGAATTTCTGCAAGCACGGAACCCTAGACCAGAAAATAGCATCTAGACTGATATGGGCCTCGGTAGGTACTCAAGTCCCAAAAAAATACTATCTCCCAGCTCGCATCTATCACTCCATATCCTCTACTGGCATAACTCATACTCTCTCCCCAAAAACTAACAATCACAATATGTTATATACATCCTTTAAAGTAACAGTCATCTCCCTCATAGGAAGCCCAAATATACATGTATCATCACACCACCTCTCCCATATTAAAATCAAAATGGGTATATTATGGGATACATCCCCCATTTGTGCTATGTGTTGCAGGCTAGCACGGTCCATCACATCCCAATCGTCATCTAACAATCCCAATCCAAGAAAATTACTCATATGACAACCTTCGCAGAACTCCCTCGAATGAATATCCCTATACACATCACAAACCAAAAACAAATTAAGCGGTAGAACACATTACGAGACCAAATACACTCGCTTATCATACTAGAAATACGTTCCTCAACATTATACACCAATTTCACATATTATGGACCAGGGAAGCTAGATGCAAGACTGGGTCACCCAAGAGCAGGACAACAGTGCCCAGTTTAGGCACTCCAGTCCAAGGGGTCACTAATGCCCTCACCACTCTTGTCCAAGTTAAAATTCTGAGAAACTTAAATATCTCAAATTTTCCAAAATAAAAAAAAAATAGTTACTACACCATACATTTTTGTGAAAAACAATACAGTTACCAACTTCATGGTTTTACATGACACTACGGTGATCGCCACCCTCTCAAATCAACTAGGACGAGCTGCTCTCATTTACGGAATTTTTACTACCTTCATGCTCAATCTCTCAATTACATAAAAAAAACAAAGTGACTAAACACTTTTTAACTTCAATAATTATAGTTACATTGTCATCACCTACTTTACTGTAGTCATTACTTTATGCTTATTATCACAACTAATACACACTACACCATTTTTGTCATATCTTGAGTGTTTATACTCTGATTTGCATCTTGTTTGCAGAATTATTTTTAGAATTCCACCTACAACCATATTTTACACATTAAACATGCATTCTATCTCTTCAAAATTATCTTCAATTAAATTTATACACATTTTTTGTGATTTTTTACCACTTTCTACTTATCTCGTGCTTACTTTCGGCTTAGAATTTTTTATTTTCATCACTTCCCCTTTTTCCAAAAGGGGAGGAATATCATTGGGGTCATCCTATAATTCCCCTTACTTTCCCATACAATCAATTAACATTACCAATTCATAATTTTCAAACATTTACTAATTCATAGCGTGAGAGTTCACAATCAATTCCCCATAACAACCTAATTTGGGGGGAACAAACATACAATTTTTCTATGCGACATTTCATCACCTCCCCCTAATGACCTAACTTGGGGGAAACAATTGATTAAAAATATTTCCATGTGATATCTCACCACTTTTTATAGATTTCCCCCTAATGACCAAACCTAGGGGCAACTAGCGTAAAATATCATTATGAATAAAAAATCAAATCAAATTAAAACAATCAATCAATAAATCAACGCGTTCAAATTTCTAACAATCAAAATCATTAAATCAATACAAATTCAACACAATCAACCTCCCAGATGACCTAACTTGGGATATTACATTCATCACTTTACCCATATGACCTAACTTGGGAAGTTATCCAACATTTTACGCGTGCTTCCAGATGACCTAACTTTGAAGCAATAATATATCTTTGCACTTACTTCTAGATGACCTAACTTGGAATCCATCATAAATTTTTTGTTCACTTCCAAACAACCTAACTTGGAAGCTATCTCATTGTAGTGACACCCATTGAGTCAAGCAAGAGTTCCTTTCCTATAGCACTCCTATATGAATCAATTGTTTGATTGAAATTATTTGGATCTAAAATTTAAAGAAAATGATCTAAGTCCATCTGCAATGGCTAGATCTTGAGGATGGAGTTAGAGATTGGAGAATAACGCACTTTTCTCCCTACACTCTTCCCCTGGTGTAAGGACGCCCAAATCCTCCAGTAAATTATTCGTATACACAATTTCGGGTTGGGAATTGATCACTCCCTACCCCATTTCATCATCATCATACACATTCAAAATCATCAATCATCTTACATTACAATCTTCTCTCACGTTTAGTGTATTTCATCATGACATTACATTCTAGGCTGTGTTGCTATATGGTTCATCATGCTATATGGTTCTTTCGGCACGCTTCTACTACAACATCTATGTGTTCTACTACAGCATGGGATTCTCTGACTTCTCTCAAGTACACATCTCTATCTACTTTATGTTACTCATCTTTACGCTCACTAACATAAAGTGGGGACAAATGTAATCACAAAAGTCACGCACTTGCTATTATAATTATACCCCTAATAATTTTATTTTATATATGGATTTTGCGTAGTAAAAGTATTTACTAATGACCCATCCCATAGTCTTGTCATCAAGTAGTCAGTCTTCGTCGTCATTTTTCTTGCACAATCATCATTTGTATACACAGTTTTCATCGTCTCTTAGGTAGTATCAGGTGTCAATATTTAGTAATTTGTTGTCTCTTTTATTTGACTAGGGTTCTTGGGGTGGTACCAGGGTGCCCATGGGCACCCCACTCCTTAATTTTGGGCATCCTGATCCCCGTAACACTTGGGTATAATTTATCTATTCGAGGTCATACTTCGTTATTTTCCCTCTCATACCCCTAGGTACTAGTCGGCATGTCATGTCATTAGTGTCAAAATTTGAGCAAGAGATCGATATATAAACATATCATACTCACTATTTTATGCGTGTATTATTTACCATCAAGGGCTAGCTATCTAGTAAGGAAAGGGAATTCATTTTGGCATCATTCCATCACACACACTACATAAGAAAGGGAAGTTTATTCTATTCCATCCATCATTTCCATTTTACATCTAGGTATTTCCACCTATCTCTGCGTCATTGACGTTAGGGAACCCTAGGCACAATTGCACACACAAATCACACATAACTACATTGGGTCTCGAATGTAGTGAAGCGCTTAGTCGTAAGTCCACCCTTGTGGCTACTAAGGTCAGTCTGACCCCTTCATATGCATCTTTATTTTTAGAGGTTTGTTTATTTGTATAGGGTTTCACCGGTGAATCTCTATTGCAGGTTTATGACATCATCGATGAGGGTATTACGACACTAACATGACAAGGATCAAGGTATTGAAAATATAAAGTGACACTGTCATATTCATATCCCGAGCTATCTGGAAAACTAGAGCACCCATACTGCAAACTAGGGCACCCTTCCATTTAATTTACTGCATTACATTTAAATATTAAAATAAAATATTTGACATCAATATTTCAGTTTGTATCTTTTATAGCATTTATATAACTACTTAGATTAACTTAGAATATAGATAGATATATTATTTCATATTTTAGTTAATCAAAAATTATGGTGTAGCACGTTCGTTTGAATAGTATTAAAAAATACCCTTAATTTTAGTTTTTAACTCTAATTATTCAATTCATTATACCCCCTCCCGTTATATTATTAAAATAAAAATACCCCCTATTTATCCATGTACCTTCCTTATCCATTTTTCTATTGGAACATAATGGTTAAGTGGGTTGGCCACCCCTTAATTAATGTGGGTCCACCATTATACTATAGGTTAAATATTTAATAATATGAAATATTTATATTTCTATTATTAAATATTAAAACCTTGAAATATGTTTCAAGGGTAAAGTAAGTGCACCAAGTTGGGGGGCCAAAATGGGGTCTTAAGTGGAGGCATTTTTCTGAAAAATAAAAAACTTAAACTTCTATGATTTTTTTGAAATAGTTACACTCAAAATTGGAAGATGTTGTATAAACATGAATTGTGGCATTTTGAGTCTAGTTTCCAAGAAATTAAATTTTATTAAAAACAGATAAGTTTAAGTGGGAAAAATAGCTAAAATACCAATAGGTGCTCATTTTTTTGTTAAAAAACATAATAGAGTGACTTTCGTGCCCCCACCACGTTTTGAGCACCATTTATTATTTTTCAAAACCCTTTGGTAGAAAGATATCTAGGAGCATCTAGTTTGAGCTCCATTTTTGTTAAAAAAAATTAGCGAGTATTTTTTTCTTATGATTTTTTTAGTACAGGAATTTTTAATTTCAAAACATAATGGAGCTCCGACCATGCCCCCCCCCCCCCATAAGTACCTCAAAAAATATTGAAAATTAGATTTTTTTTGTTTTGTTTTTGAATATGTATAGAAATAGGCCTAGTTTGGGTTAGTATAATGTTTTTCAATTTTGATGAGCCAAAAAGAAGATACATGACAAAAAGATAGACATGTTTAAACTTCAAAAAATAGATATAAAATGGAATAGTTAAAAATTAAATAATATGGAAACCATATATTAGTCAAAAAAATTGAAAAATTATATTTTTAGAAAGAAGAAACTTTGCTCTATGTCGTGGTATAATGTTTTTTAAATGAATCGATTGTTTTATGTTGATTTATCATGACGGAAGTGGAATTTTTGCATTTTCCTATAAAAATACGTTATTTGTTGTGTTTGTGCAAGTCCATCCGTCAGGCTTGTGGATCCTAACTGGATCCAAGCCTTGAGGCATGACTTGGAAAAAGTAAAAACACAAAATGTGTATGCATTATAACGTGTACACACTATAACGCATACATGTTATATTGTGTATTCTTTCTTCATAATATGAACATTATATGTGCTTTGGCATGCTTCTATTTACAAAAATAAATGTTAAATTCTAAGTTTTTCATTTATTATTATTTTTATTTTATTTTTTCTTATAATTTAAACTTATTTTAGGAAATATAAGAAATTAGGGTCACTTTGCAGCTTATGGAACTATTCTCACAACTCCATTAGTCACGGTTTAGGAGATAATGTTTTATAGTATAATCTGGTCGGTACATAGGTAACTTTCAGGATTTTATCATTCGGCCTAAACATTTTAGAGTTTAAATTCTACTATCGAAATCTTAAACCCTAAACCTAAGGCCCGAAACCTAAACCATAAACCCTAAACCCTAAACCTTAAACCATGATCCCTAAACCCTACAACCTAAAACCTAAACCATAAACCCTAAGCCCTAAAACCTAAACCTTATAC